>JADWQK010000847.1:0-537062 GCA_017933935.1 Sesamia nonagrioides | reverse complement strand
GTAATCTTGATCAGAATTGTAACTATTTTCCATGCATGTTTCCACTTTTTTTGTTTTGCAACATTTAGTAAAGTGATTCCTCTTGTTACAAATTTTGCAGACTTTCTTAAAGGCTGGACACGCTCTTTTACCATGTCGAGTACCACACCTTTGGCAATGGAATGTTTCATCTTCTTTTTCCTGTTCCTTACTATTCTTGTTTTTTGCAACATTTTTTCTTTGTGTTATAGCTTCTACCGTCACAGACGGTTGTTTCATTGTTCTGACTTGTACTTTAACCTGCTCCGACGAGTGGCATATATCTATAGCTTTTTGCAAATTTAACTCACTCTCCGACAACAGTTTTTCTCTGGTTGTATCACTTCTGATGCCTATCACCACACGGTCACGTATTAGGCTATCTTCTAGTTGCCCATATCCACAGTTTTTCACTTTACTTTTCAGGTTAGTTAGGAACTCGTCAAATTGTTGATCTTCTCTTTGTGAGATCATATTGAACACGTACCTTTCATAAGTTTCGTTTATTTTTGGCGTAAAGTAACTGGAGAACCTGTTGATGATTGTACTTAATGATTTTGTTTCAGCCTCGGTCAAGTTGAACGTGTTGTAGATAACAGCAGCTTCGTGTCCGATACATGACATAAACACGGCAACTTGTACTTCTGGTTTCCTTTTTTCAAGACTTGTCGCGACTGAATACCAATTGAACTGTTGTAGCCATATCTTCCAATCCGCTGTTACGTTGCTGGAGCCTCCGATTGCAAAATATTTCGGTGGTTTTATGCTGCTAACCGGGTCTTCTTTTGGCGGCGGTGGAGTAGCCATCTTTTTTTTCATTCACCGGGATTTCGCCACAATGTATGCAATTCACCGGGATTTCGGCACCATGTATGTTTTATACGTATTATGTAATAAAACATCTACTATTTGATTACTATTTATTAATACTAATAGTATTACAATTAACGATGGCATGAATGAGTGATACAATTTTTAGGTAATACGAACGTAGTAGTAGCAAGCTAATGACAGGTTACGGAAGTGTTCGATGAATGACAGGTCTAGTGGTGTGACCATTAGTTAGTGGTGTACTGACATACTACATAATGGCTACTGAGAAAGGAAGTCTTTCTTTCTGAGAATTACCTTACTGTTGTAATTCAATAATGGCTTGTGGGGGCTAAAGGCTAAACAATAACAGCTACATGGGTCGATCAATCAATTCATTTAATCAGTGGAAAAATAACTAATTTCGGTCGGTGGTCTCGGGAATTTGGTCGTGGAGAGTCTCCAGATCAATCTCCCTCTAGCGCAGCATCGTTTGGTCGTGTTGGTCTTGGGTTTAACATTGCATCACCTCGCTCAACTGCCGTCATCCTTCCTATTCCTAAGTTTTTTAAGTGAATAGGCTTAATAAACTAGTGTGCTTTACACTCAACGATTGCATCACTGCTTACCATCAGGCGGGATTGCAGTCAAGCTAATTAGTTTATAAATATTAAAAAAAAAAAAAAAAAAAAAAGACTATGACCTTGAACATGTATAATATATTGTCATTCATAACTAATAAATGAATTGAGTCCAAACACAAGGTAACTACTGTAAATCGTTGAGGAGTTCCCTGAACTGACCTTTGTCTTCATCATCAGCTCCATCCATCTAGGTGTAAGGTTCTTATCAATACAAATTATTCAAGCGCAAACACAAGGTTGCTGCTGTGAATCGTTGAGGAGTTCCCTCTCCCGGCTCCATCATCAGATTTACTCCAGACCCTTATTAAATTGTAGTGCTTTAAAATACCTAATAAAAAAGCTCACAAATGCACTAGCCGACTGCTCTACAATTTTTGAAAGTTCCCCTTGATTTTTCTGGTCTTCCACCATCAAACCCTGGTGTCCTTATCGTGGGACCACCTCAAAAATGTCTCCTTTCCAACAGATAAAGAATTGTCAAAATCGGTTCATAAAAGACGGAGTTATTCGCGAACAAACATAAAAAAAGGTGCTATATACGGTCGAATTGAGTAATCTCCTCATTTTTGAAGTCGGTTAAAAAAAGTTTTTCATACAACATTCTAAGGCTCAAAAGCCTCTGTTAATGAGATAAAAGTGGAAAAGTTTGGTTATTCTACCTTTAATTTCTTGAATCTGGTGATGTAATCCCGCACTTGATTATCAACACTAGTTTTTGACCTTGATAACAAAAGTTATTAATAAACAACCTGAAAATATACATAATAATCTAGAAACACACATTAGACTTTCCAAGAGAGTTATAATTTACCTAAACCTTGATGTATAACATCATGGGTAACAATTCCAAGTCTGACATGTGGCATGCAATGATAAAGCGGTGCGTATAATTGTACACCCAATAAAACTGGCTAAAAATAAAATATATATTATAACAGAACACGCAAGTCTCGTGTAATGTGCCTCTTTTATTATTAGTAGTTTGTGGTATGGTCCTGGTTTGTTTGTAACGTTGCTTTTTCGCCCAATAAATCTTCATCATCACCAGTACTGATTAATTTGGATCTTTTTAATTGCCTATTGCACAGAGATTCCACTACTGTCCTAACCATCACTCTTGCCAAACAGATAAAGCGTAATAAGAAATTTTAATAGAAGCCGGTATCACAATCGAAGTCCCTACTGCTCACCTTGTTAATAGATCCCAATAGCAAAATGGAAGACGAACACATCAAGAATGACCCCAAAGGAGTTTTAAAACCTAAAATTATTGATATTGCTATGCAGTTATTTGGCAGCAGTAGCTAAGATATTTATGTCATCATCATTATCATCTCCGCGTCAATGCCAGTCGCATCTAAAGCTTTTTCATTTTTTGGAGTCTGGGGTCCGCTTTACCAGTCTAACTGCTGATTTTGGCTAAACTTCGCTTCACGCAAAATGCGTGAAGCGACTGGCGTCTGACCTCCACAAACTGCAGGCGATACCAAAGCATTGCAGTTAGATCAATTGTTGGATTTTTGAGCGCTTCAACAACCCATAACGACTGCCGTTAGATGTTCGTATATTAACCGAGACCAACGGCTTAACGTGCTTTCCGAGGCACGACCAGACCAGTGCAAATTTTCATATTCATGCATACAAATATTTGCACTGCGCGGGGTTCGAACCCGCTTCTCCTTGCGAAGCAACCGCGTTCGCTACCGCTACCCACAGAGGCTGTCGCAAAGATATTTATGTAAAGAACAACTGTTCCTTACATAAATATCTTAGTTAATCGAAGAGATTAAAGAGACCACAATATATTTACCAAAAACCTCTCCAATTTCACAAATGCGCTCCCATGCTCCACAAAACTCAACGGCTGAGCCAATTCGCTCATAAAGTTTCAGTTCATGTGTTACTTTAGCGCCCGGTTTAGCATCACTACCTAAACCTAACCTAAACAGAGACCTAGCCTGACCTTGCGCGACCCTTTTACGTATAAACATGTTTATGAGCTAAGGTTGAGCCGGTAACACTCATTCGGAATTCTGTTTAGCTTTACTTGCAGGTTGGTTGTATTAGTATTTGTTGTTATGTTATCTAGAATTAGGTTGTAACTGTGATTTTATCGTGTAGTTAAATAACTAAATTGTGTAATGCGTTGGAGTAGCCGCCTGCTCCATCAGGACCCAAAGTGGCGGCGCGAAGTATTCCACGCACTGAGTCATAAACCTCACTCCCCCCTTGACCCGAGGAGGCCCACAGTGGCGGGCCAGTACTAATCGAGGGTTGCAGAAGCAGTGTTCGTTCTCGCAACCCTCGGTGTAGGTGTGAGATGGAATGCCGGGGTGGTTTTTAGTCAGTAAGAGTCTGACAAACCCCGTCGGATGAGGATTTTCCACCCTGGAAACAAAAAACAAAAATTTTGCTGTTCCAAAGCCAAATCAGTTGCAGGCTTTACCTACGATTTAGTCTATACTACGGAAGTTTACATAGTACTCAAATATATGACTTTTAAATATTCACAAGATTCTTGAGTGACGCCCGCTTACTGGAAGCCCAAGGGCAGAGGTCTGGAGATCAAGAGTAGATGCATTATGCAATTAAGAAGAGCCCGCGTTAGAGTAGTCTCCCAAAGGGTGGATCGAAAACATTGTGAAGATCGCAGGAATTCCCTATATCAAGCAGAGGACGTCGCGGTGGCCTAGTGGTTAAAATACCAGCATCAAATATGTAATCTAACTTTTCTAAGTTATATGTACTTTTTAATTATTTATATCTTGGACACCAATGACTGATTACAAGGTGAAGGAGAACATCTTGAGGAAACCTGGACTTTAAGTCTGAAATCGCCAACCGGCATTGAGTAAGCGTAGTGATTACGCTCAATCCTTCTCTGTATGAGAGGAGACCTGTGCCCGGCAATGGGCCGATAAAAAGGTTGATGATGATGATGAGCAGACGACGTTTATCAGCTGAAATTATGATGATGCAGCAATTAAAAGCGCGCCCTAATCGGAATAAATCAATCTACATTTGGATTTATTTTTGCTTTTAATCTTCGCTAATAAAACAGCTCAATTCTATTAAATTAAACTATTCATTCACCGTCTCATCGTTCCGTCCAAACTATTCTAGTTTATGCACTCAATTCAAGTACCTATTCATTTCTGAACGATAACTTCCTTCTCTTTCTCCCTCTCATTTCCATAAAGCCTTTATTATTTCTTCCCCCATGAATGCTAATTCTTCCCAGCATCTGCCCCGCCCCTAAGTACCATTAAACCAGCTGATGTTGTGATGGGGAATAAATTTATGTGCCTATAACAATATTTGGATCGCGTGCGGTGTGGGGAGGCGAATTAATACTAACAATTACTTGGGCAGCACGCACGAAAAAAAAACCGTTCAAATTGCTACTGTGCGTGATGGAATTAGACGTGGTTTGTGTGATAGGAGGAGCGGACGCAGAAAAGATATAGTTAATTTTAATTTGCAGACGACTGGCGACTTTGTGAATAGCAACAACATCAAATCAGTAATTTCTTAACACAACGGCAGTGAGAGCAATAGTGATAAAATCATTTACAGAAGAAAAATGACTTCCTGGGTTCGAACCTTTTTTTTACGAGTGGAAATTCCTTTACAAACCATACCCGCCGCTAGCTATACGAAGGGCGTGTGTGGGACTCGCAGAAGCCCAAAGCTTTATAGCTAAATACCCACTTAAACCACTCGGTTCCCATCAGGCCCTGCGGTGAGAGTATCACGGGATCTGCCCGAAGGCATTATCTCCGTGGTACCCCCAGGGCATTCCGGCTAAAGGCGGATTGCCCGGGGACACCAAAGCAATCTTCAGACGAGATGTCCAGTGTAATACGCTTGTGGGGGCTACTCACACACGCTGGCCACACTTCGGGGCTTCGCGGGGACGGGGATTCGGCCCACGCCTTCGCCCCACCCGTCTGCGCCGGAAGGGAGCGGCAAGAGCGTTCTCTTCCCACTCTCTCTCCGCTGCCTCCTTCTGCAAGATGACGGTCTCACAGAAGGAGGCGGCAGCCTCCCATGCGCTCTCACTGCCAATCATGGCTCGAACCATGGTTGCCAAGGAGAGGCGTCCTACTCCGAGCGCCGCCACGATGTCGCGAACCGAAGCATTTTGCGTCGTTTATTCCCTCGTAAATCAAAGAAATGGAGCTCGTCCAATTACAATGTAAGTTTCATAATGATCCAGTGCGCTTTACCATCATCGTCACTGCCTACTAGATAGTAAAAAAAATGGTTAAATCCTTCTAGATAGCGGGATCGCAGTCAACTACAAATTTATGTCACTATCATCAACTTAGATACAACTCTTAAGTCGTGGTATAAATGGGCATAGCATATAATTCTATAGCGAATTCCATTACGTATATTTTTCTTTGTTGAGATATTTAAATAACATAGGACTCAGAGCTTTAAGAACAGATCAAGGACAGCTTCCGGGTCTATACTACAGGTCTAACTACAAAATAAAGACAAGTAAAGAAAGTTAATTCTAAGGGAATTCACACCAAGTTGCTATCTATACTCCATTTGTTTAGATAGGTAACTAAAGGCCTACACCTATCGGTCCCGTCTGGCTAATGAGGGAAGATCGAAGCTTCTAGAATGTTCTATTCTAGAAGCTGTCTTTGAGAATGCGCACATATAGTATACGCGTGCGCCTTAAATGACATACGTTATGACATACGTTAACTGGGCAGCGCATCGAAATATATTTTATTACTAACCTCTATTTTCGGCCCAAACCTCTTTACAACATAATATCAGTCTGTGATTCTTAAACTGGCATCCAATGAGAGGGAAACAAGTGCGTGCACGAAGACCAAACAAAAATCTGATGAGGAGTATTATGACGTGAAGTCAGAACAAAAAGTGATGGAGATGCCAAAAATCACCACAGTACGCCAACGGAGTCTACCCCATCATCATCAACCTTTTTTATCGTCCCACTGCTGGGCACAGGTCTCTTCTCATACAGAGAAGGACTGAGCGTAACAACACGCTTGCTCAATGCGGGTTGGCGATTTCAGACTTAATGTCCAGGTTTCCTCAACATGAGGAGTTTACCCCGCGTCAAGGCAAGCCGAGTGTCGATGCCAACAAGACTGCAATGGCCGAGAAGTAGAAACGTTTCTGTATCTACTGCAAATATTATGGACATAATCACGATCAGTTTCGAAAATAAATGCAAAAGTAAATAGGAATGAGATGTTATCGTGTATCGGATGCGGCGTTACAAAACTTTTTCAAACCATCATAAAAGATATCTTCAAATGCATGTCTACACCCGCTATCTCTTATCACTTAATCTTCTACTCAAGTTGCCCTATTAATACCGATTGAATCGAACCTTTAAAAGCCTTCGATTTTATTATTTAAAAAGTTGGAACTAATTATTGCACAATAATGAGTTCCATAATGAAGTGGGATTCGATTTTATGTTCATTAATATCTTATTAGGATAATTAATTTGCTAAAAATCAACCTCATTTTCGTGGGCTCTAATGAGGGTTTTAGTCATAATTGGAATTTGTGGATTGATTTTCTATTTTGTTTTATGCTTTTGAATGTTTCAGAATTTCATGATCAATAACTCCGTAGTAAGCGTTTTGTGTGACAACCTTTGAAGTTAATACAGATTCTCAAAAGAAATTTAAATTTTACTGTCAGTGAATTATTTAAAATCACAACTCTGAGACGAATCCGTATACATATTTCATAAAATAATGCTAGCATAACAAGCATCATTTAGCACCGTCATCCGGCCCCTGCGGCATCCCTCAGGACTCTTCATTGTTGGCAGAACATCTCTTATTAATGTCACATCCATTCGTTCGTACAAAGTTATATCCTACCCTCAAAAATATAGGTACCACGTTCAATTAGATCTCCCGGAACCCTCGTCAACGAAAAAATCCCCTACACTTATATGTTCATAAATTCCTGCCACAATTTTGTATAAGGAAGTTCTACAATCTGGATAAGTGTCCAGATTTAATTTCCAAAAATCCTTATCTTTAAACAAAGTGGATTTGAAGTGGATGCTCGTATTTCATCTTGATGAGACAGGCTGAGTTTTGGGAGACAATCGTGGTGGATTTGAATGGAGATGTTTTTGGATTACCTGTGGCGGGAAGGAAAGGTCGGTTACTTGTTTATTCTTGGAGATGACAAGAGTAACCAATTATCCCCTTTAACTTTTATTGGTATTGTTAGTTGAACCTATAGAGTGTGATTTTTGAAAAGACTCACTTTAGACTCGGAGTTAAAAACAAACGATTTTGGCAAACACGATCTGAAAAAATTTATTTCTTCATTTAAACCGGCACATTTCTTTGTCATAGACACGATCAATTTGTCAATAAGTTGAACCTACATAGATTCAAACGCACTTAAACTTACCAAAATCCTCACCTTCAACAAACTCGTACTACCGTAAATTCTATGATTGATACACCATGTCAATTAATATCTAAGAGACGTTTGTTTCGACACCGCGGCCAACATTCGAAACAAGTTTACGCAAATTGTAATTTCGCATGAGAACACTGATCAAAACGTCAAATAAATGCCGACAAAGTTGGTCGTAATCAATCATGCGACGGAAGTCACGGTGTCAATAACTTTGTTTGTCCCTCCTGAAATTCGTGACATAGATAAATTAGTGAAGTAACTACGGTTTCAACTCGTGAACTGATTAATGATAATGGAAAATATTTTGGAAAAATGTTTACGGAAACTTCAGCGTAATTGTCGGTTGATGGGATTTTATGAAAGGTTACGTCGATATCGAGCCTTAACATCAATATTGTAGGGGAAATCGTTAATGTTACCTGATCACCTGGCTGATAACAACTGAGTAGGTATGCGTGACGGTGATGAATTTTATAATGAGTATAGATTTTCAGAGGTTCATCATTTATCTATTTATTTAGATATAAATGTATATTACGGAAAGCAATAGAGAGGGCAATGCTTGGACTTTCACTACGTGATCAAAAATCAGAAATGAGGAGATCCGCAGAAGAACGAGAGTAACCGACATAGCCCGAAGAATTGCAATACTTAAGTGGCAGTGGGCCGGGCACATTGACCGTAGAACCGATGCCGATGGGTCCGACGGGTTCTTGAGTGGCGACCACGCACTGGAAGACGCAGCATGGGTAAACCCCCGACAAGGTGGACCGACAACCTGGTGAAGGTCGCGGGGAACCGCAGGATGTGAAAGGCGCTGGACCGGTCGTCGTGGAGATCCTTTGGGGAGGCCTTTGTCCAGCAATGAACGTCTTTCGGCTGAAATGATGTTGATGATGATATTACGGAGATGGCAACTCTCATTATCATTTGGTATATTTTTGGGCGCATCGTTGGAAGTGTTACTTTAGTACAATAAAATCATTAAAGACATTCAACTACATATTATCTTAAATCTCTTTAAAACAGGGTTTGCAGTTTAAATAAGATTATATGTAGGTAGTTTATGAACAAGTTAGTATCACTAACGAATCACAGACAGCCCCCTAATCACAGGTAGGTACACATTCAACGATACGGAACGCGAGACAATCTTTCAATCATCTCAAGCCACCTGCTCACGCTGCCTTTTCCAGTTGTAGCTCGGCTCCATCACTACGAACTCAAGCTAAAGTCTTTCAAATGCCACGACAGATGGTGCTGGCGTTCTGGATATTCAAGCGAATTACTTCGACACTATTCGTAATGTACTTAATAATATTAATTTTATTATCGGCGTGTCATTCAAGCAAAAATTTAAAGAAGTACCAAGCTGAACTGGGGGTGCGTGTTGGATTACAACCCACTCTCACTCGAAGTCAGGAGGCCTATGTGTGGAACACTATAAGCTAATTGTGTTAATTTTTTTAACAGCACAGGCTCATAGGTAAAACGAAAAGTTGTAATACTTATGGATGGAACAATTTGTCAGCGGCGGTGTTTCCATCGGACTGAAATTTAAGTATCTTCTAGGCTAGAGTGATTAGGCTCTAAACTAGCGCGCTTTACCATCAACGATTGCATCACTGCTTACAATCAGGCGGGATTGCGGTCAAGCGCTAGTTTATAACTTATAAACAAAAAAAGGCATATTTAATAATAATTACTTCACTTTTCTTTTTTTTCTTCACTTTGCATGAACTAGAATTTATATTACCCCGTAGTATTTTTCCGCGGAAGTAACAGAACTCGACAAACAACACATCTTAACATAGGTATGCAAATTGGCTGCTAATATAATGTAAAACCTAATTAATCCTCGACAACAGAAGACACTAAGTGACCTGAGCTAGTAGCAAATGGCTATGTTAACTAACCAGGACTTAGGCGTCAGTTGTTTTGTGAACTTCTAGATAACTCCTGTTCTGTTTGCTCTGAAAGTTTAGCCGCGGCTAGACCCGACAAGTCTTGGGAAGTGGCGGTTAGTCTCCAAAGTAACTGCGGATGCAAGTTTTCAAGTCTCGACTCTTATTGTTGACCTTTTTGTCTTTTATTTCGTTCATTGAATCAAATAAGCTTTGGCTGGGTGAACGGGAAGTAAGTTTGGAGTTTACTGGGTTGTTCGGTTTGTTGTATGTTCTTCGAGATAGTACTTCATGTTTACCAGTATTGAATAAATGTGTTTTTTGTTTGGGTTGATGTTATTAGAATGATGTGAAGTGATGAGTAGTGTTATAGGGCTGCTAAGACTGCTATAGATAATCTGATTACAATTAGAATAAATAAGGTCACGTACATAAGTGTACCCGAAAGCTTTTACTTGATTTTTAAATGAAGCTGTCGCTACTAGTTTCTTGTGCCACATTTAACCGTTCTGCCAATTGTTTTAAGTTTTGGTTTTCCAATAACTCCTGCAATTCCATGTCCAGAAATTTTTTTGAACGACGTAAGTCTAGTGTCTGTTATTTTTTTTTTTTTATAAATAATAACCTAGCGCTTGACCGCAATCCCGCCTGATGGTAAGCAGTGATGCGATCGTTGATGTTAAAGCGCGCTAGTTTATAAAGAGCCTATTCACGCTAGCCTTGAAGACACTCAAATTGTAGTGTGACGGAACACCGCCGCTGGCAAATTATTCTAGACCCTCGATGAACGCGGTATAAAAGAAGAAGCGAAACGCTTCGTCTGGAAAAGCTGGTGGAAAGTCGCCGTATGACGGGTCGTCCTATGGTGGAACGGAGATGGGGGAATTAAATCATGCAATTCCCTTGCACATTCACCAGAATGCATCCCACGCCTGTGCTCCAGGTTTGGAGGCCGTTTCGAGTTAAATCTGGGTCGCCAATCAGCCTCTTCGTACGCCTCTTCACTGAATCCAAAGTAGCCAGGTGAAATTTCGCAGCACCAGCCCAAACGTGGCTGCAGTACTCCATACATGAGCGGACCTGTGCTTTGTACAACATTAGAAACTGCCTTGGCTTACTTTTAGATTATCGATACCAAGTTTCACAAGTTTTTGCACTTGGAGCATACTCTCCGTAAATTTCTTCAAGCAAACGATGACTATCAATGGCCATTTCTTTTGATGAAATAAGAAAATCAATGCATGCCGCAAATACTCTTTGTAAGGTATGAAATTCGACATATTCATAGAACTACAACACTATGACACTATTATTTAGGCCACAACATCGGCCGCCGGCATGAGTTACCACCCACCAGACACAAAGTCATGCCGCCAAGCGATTCGTCGTATTCCGGCATGATGTCTGGTGAAGCCGTACGGAGGACGGGTCTGAGCAGTTGTATTGCGATGTACGTGCCGGGTACGATGCGCGAAATGTTGTTGTGTCGGGAGTTTGGTTGTGGAGGGCCTCCAGATCAATGTCTCTCTGGCGCAGCATCGTTGGTCGTGTTTTTGGGTTTAACATTGCATCACCGCGCTCAACTGCCGTCTTCCTTTCTCTTTACTCAGTTCTTTTGAGTGAGTAGGCTTAATAAACTAGCGCGCCTTACCATCAACGATTGCATCACTGCTTACCATGTGGCAGGAATGCAGTCAAGCGCTAGTTAGTAGTTTCTAAAAAAAAATGTAAATGACTCTTTTTTGAAGGTTAATAACAGTAGAGTAAAATGACATATAATTATGTCAAATTATTTCATTCCATACAACGCCTAGCGGCAACTCTCACAAAAACACCAGGTAATCTTGGACGTTCGTTTCACATTATCTTGTTTTTGTATTTTCTCCGTGGTTAACGATACTATTAAAAGTTATATATGTACCATTCAATGTATAACTACCACTGACATTATGTTTTGTTATGTGACGTTTAACATATTTTTCTTTCTAAAAATAGACAGTCCATACGTTTAAATGTAATGTATGTTGAGATCTGCAACGAAAAGCTCTAGACCTTCAAAATCGATAGAGTGGTTACAACAATGTCTGACTCAGAATGAAATTACATCTATACTAATCTATGCATCCATACTAATATTATAAATGCGAAAGTAACTCTGTCTGTCTGTCGGTCTGTCTGTCTGTCTGTCTGTCTGTCTGTCTGTCTGTCTGTCTGTCTGTCTGTCTGTCTGTTACGCTTTCCTGCTTAAACCTCTCAACCGATTTTAATGACATTTGGCACAGACAATCTTTGGACCTTGAGAAAGAACATAGGCTACCTTTTATCCCGGAAAATATGATGTTCCCGAGGGAAAACTAAAAAGCGCGATATAACCGAACTCCACGCGGGCGAAGACGCGGGCGGAAAGCACACAATCTTTAGACCCTGAGAAAGGACATAGGCTACCTTTTATCCCGGAAAATATGATGTTCCCGAGGGAAATCTAAAAAGCGCGATATAACCGAAATTTACGCGGGCGAAGCCGCGGGCGGAAAGCTAGTAATATATAAAGCTGAAGAGTTTGTTTGTTAGTTCGCTACTTTGTTTGAACACGCTAACCTCAGGAACTACTGGTCGGATTAGTAAAATTCTTTTTGCGTTGGATAGCTCATTAATCCAGGAAGGCTTTAGGCTATATAACATCACGCTGCGACCAATACGAGCGGGGCATATAAAAAAACACGGGTGAAACCGTGCGGTGCAGCTAGTAGGTAGTAGATGTAACTGACTACCAAATAATTACGTTTGTATTCAAAACTGACCTTAGGATATTATGGCTGGACGAAATAGTCTGACTTTTATACAAAAAGCACCCTTATCGCCGTACCAGTACCATAATTATAATCACCTTAAAGGAATTGATTCTCCACCGATTTCTCAAAGACCAAAGCTATTTGTTTGTTCCATTTGATTCCATTTACATTATTACCAGGTCAATGAGTGTCCTTGAAGGTATTGAAGTGGATTGATGAAGTGAACATGAAGAAACAGAGCCGGCTCACTGGAGTACCGGCTCGATTGATTTCATTATTTTTTTCTATTTCCTATTACATTTGTATGTTTACTGGGATCTAATCGCAGTTGCTACCTACATTTTATTAATAACTAGCACCAGCCTCTTAAAATGGCTTGGTACAAGATCTGCATCGATGTCGCATCGCATGACCCGCGTTGTCCCTTAGTTTTCGCTTTTATTATTTTTTCGTGATTTTACATACAAAACATCGGGCTATTAAATGCAACAATAATGTTATAACTCCCAATACCGGTTACTTACAAATTTATATACTTTACTTAGCTCTTTTTAGAATTTAATACCTGCAAAGCGCTGGAGAGAACTCGCAGAAGTCCGTTTGAAGTTTTTAGTGAAATATGGCTGTACACACTTTGTGAACGCATGCAGGGTAATTGCGTACTACAGTTCAACAATGTTCATTGCGTTATTTACGCTGTTGAGCAATAGTAACGACCTTGAAATAAATAGATACAAAAAACCGCGCAAATACGAAAATAGCGCGGCGCGCGCAATCAGCGCAATGTTGTTACACATTGCCCCACAAATATAGTCCCACAAATGTAAAGCAAAGGCGAATATCCATACAGCCTGTGATGAGTAGTCGTGACACAAATACGCGCGCTTTTTGCCATAATGATATGTTGATTTTTTGATGCCATAGCCATTAAAAAAACAATTAAAAAGTTTCATTGTAGTACGGTTTACCCGTGTGGAAATGGTCATTGTAACACGACTTGGCAGGAATGAGTACTAGTGAGATATGACTTATGTTATGTATTATTGACTTATGTTAAGTATATGAGTTATGTATTAAGCAAATTACCAAATGGTCGTAGAAAAACACATTTTTCCAATGAAGCAATATGATTCAAAATGTATTCTTCCGTACGGAGGACGGGTCTGAGCAGTTGTGTTGCGATATGTGCTGGGTACGATGCGCCAAATGTTGTTGTGTCGGGAGTTTGGTCGTGGAGAGCCTCCAGATCAATCTCCCTCTGGTGCAACATCGTTGGTCGTGTTGTTGGGAATACTGCATCACCTCGCCCAACTGCCGTCTTCCTTCCTGTTCACTCAGTTTTTTTATACTGAATAAACTAGGGCGCTTTACCATCAACGGTTTATCACTCCTTACCATCAGGCGAGATTGCAGTTAAGCACTGGTTTATAATTTAAATAAAAGAAAAACAACCATTCGTTTGGCAAGACAAGTTTTAACCAGGTCTTCTGTTGCTTCGTGTTGGCACGACAGTATTTCAAATTCTGTTGGCGAATAACTTTAACTAAACTCTGGTGTTTATGTCGCTGGACCAAGAAGACAGCTAATGCATACTAAATAATGTCATGTAGACGAAGAAAGTTCCACCTCAATTGTCATTTTCGTCTAGCAATTTAAAAATCAGGGAAAGTAGTTGTGCCCAGTGGTAACCCGGTGGCTATGACTTGCGAGTTGGTCGTAGGCATTTTAGTTTGTCTAATTGTTTTATCAGTGCTGTCTGAAAATAGACAAGTAAATATCGTGAGGAAATCAGCATGTACTAGAACAAAATATGCTGGCATCTACCAATGCACACTGGGTATGCGTGGTCGATTATAACCCCGTATCAAGTATTTTCCAATCATTATTTGTTTTTTTTTAACTTTATAAATTGGGCTTGACCGCGATCCCGCCTGATGGTAAGCAGTGATGCTATCGATGATGGCAAAGCGCACTCCTTTATTAAGACCTTATTTATTCTAGACTTGAAGACAATTAAATTGTAATCAGATGGAAATACCGCCTCAAGCAAATTGTTCCAGTCCCTCGATATTACTATATGCGGTATTGTTATCGCCAACTCTCGAGAAGCTTCGTGAAAACAATGTCAAAACAGAACTCAACCTCAACAGCTTCATTTTGCCAAATAGTTCCATATCTATTTAGCATAATTGAACACGGTTTTCCGTGTCGTGTTATTGTTTGACAAGATAACGACTGGTTTCAATTCCGTCACATTCAATTGTTCCAAGAAATTATATTTGGAGCAAACGTTATGCTTGTTTGGAACGTCAGCAAAATAATTGTGGAATTTAAGATGAAAGAGGAATAAGGAACATGGGGAGACCATGAAAACAAGCAGGTATGACTATTTAGATGAGCTTCATAAGGTTTCGTAACCCTTATAGAATCCCTTGTGTGTCTCTCGGTTCGTCTGTCAATTTTCTACGAAAGCAAATTGGTCATATGAACTTCTGTGACCCGAACGCAGACGTGTACTTAATATACAGTATGTTAAATAACAGAGGGCGTTCCCTTAAACTCGTTAATATATATCATTAATAGATTAAAATAAAAATATCAGCATAGAAAAATAAGCATAAAAAAATCCGAATAAAAAAAAATTCTAATTGGAAATAAATTTGAAACCTCCTGTTTTAAATCAAAATATTAGTCGTCATGTATAAATAAATTGCGACGTTGCCGTCTTTCATGTTCGCGTGTACAGTGTGTTTCTTTTACATGTCAATTTAATATTTTTATTGAATATTTTCTTATTGGAAAAATTTTTAAAACATTTTGTTTTCGAATGGAAATATTTTTTTAGCATGTATGTATGCTATACTATTTCGGGTTAACGGTAACGCCCTCTGTTAGTTAACATACTGTATATGTAACAACAACCACAATGTAAAAAGTGTCCTTCAGGCGGTAAATTTATAGATTGTGTAATCTAAGTGAATTCTCGAATAGTCGGGCACAGCTCAGGTTTGAGAGGGAAAGCTCAGGACGCGAGTCCTACTGGCAATTGCCTAGTCTGGTTTTTGTTTTTAGGATATTATTATTTTAAAAAGAATTTTGTCTGATTCATTATCATGATTGTCCCTTACTTACCTTACTCTTAATAAATAAATGATGAATTGATGACAATGTGTTATATTTTTTTATATAATTATAAGCTAGTGCTTGACCGCAATCCCGCCTGATGGTCAGCAGTGATGCAATCTTTGATGGTAAAATGCGCTAGTTTATTAAGAGCCCATTCACTAAAAAAACTGGGTGAATAGGAAGGAAGACGGCAGTTGAGCGAGGTGAAGCAATGTTAAACCCAACAACACGACCAACGATGCACCAGAGGGCGATTGATTTGGAGACCCTCCACGAACAAAGTTCCGTATTGCTGTTCACTTAAAAATTATTTGCTTATAATTTTTGTTTAACTTGGATTTAAAATTAAATATAACTTATCATTCGGTCATTTTGTTAAGGAGAGATGCGATAATAGTAAACCAATGTTTGAACAGTTGAAGTTGAATGTGATAGGGAAAGAGCCTAAAATAAAAGTTGTAATGGTCCCGATTCTCTGGTTCACAGACTAAGAGTCGCGACACATCTGCGGAACGTACGGCGTCGAAAGCTCAGCGGCTGAAGTGTCAGTCGCAATATTCAGTTATTATGACAAACCAAACGGTCAAAACAGTCTGTCTGTGTCGACATTTTATGGTGTGCGGTTAGAATATTAGCTATTATAGAGGGCATAGAAGACGTTGCTGCTCTTCGCTACCGCCACGCGCGATGCAAAATACACGCCGAACGTAGCTGAACGTTGACGAACTTTTGGCCGCGCAAGGCATCGCGTGATGTGTCGCTTGCTATGCAAAATACATTAAATGCATTTTAGCTGAAAAAACAGCCCGAAGAAAGTTTAGGCCCCACGCCAAACGCGGCGTAATTTCGGGTGATGTGTCATAGGGTACTTGAAATACACTGCGAGCGTATTTAGCCGAACTTTCGGCGCCGTACGTTCCGCAGATGTGTCGCGACACTAAATTAAATTTAAGTTCAGTGGATCTCTTTCTTTGTATTTGCCTAAGAAAAGGACAGAAGATAGAAAGTTAGTTTAAATTAGTTTAGTTTGTGAATTAGAGAATCGGCGCCAATGCCTAATATGCAATCACTAAGTCATTAGTGCTATAACGTTATTCGATAACGGACTAAAAAAAATATAACGTTTAAATGTTTGTTAGAACGCATTTCGTTTCTCCCGACCGTACCAATCAAAACAATGCGGTCGAAATTGAATTAAAAACCGCGCGAAGGCTCTGGCGTTTATGTCACAACAGTCAGTATCCAATGAATATTTATGGGGCGAGTGTACTGATCGTGTCAGTGGGTGGCGCGCAATGTATGATATCATTGCGTAAGTGCCATTGTTACCAGTAATATGCGTTTTGAATCAGTGTCATATTTTTTAATGTTGTGGCGAGTAACTTTGAATTTATTGTCACGGACATTTACGGACTTATTATGAAACATTGTTTATCTTTAAACCGGGCACTCTATTGTAGGAGACACTATAAATCCCAATCCGAATAATTTTGCTAATCCATTGCACCATGTGTCCGAAAAATCTGACTGCTGAACAACGAAAATAACGCAATGTATGTCCTTAAACTGTCTTAACGAAACCCAATGCTATTGATAATGTAAAGTAGTTAACCTGCTGGTATAAATGAACACACCCTCTGCTTCCGGTCAATATCGAGTCCGTCATTGAGGTCAGGGTATACAACGTTATTTGCTGTTAAGCCCAACCTCAAAGACCAAATACGAGATATATACGAGATACGGATATCGGAAGCCTGAAAATAAACTAAATCAACGTTGTACAGAACAATAATGGAAACAGCGTGAATCACTTACAGCCAAACCGATTTCCGGAAACAACCGCTTCTTACTGAAGACAGGTGGATATTGAAGTTTCTAACTCTTACAGCGGACCTTGGAAAACATCGGGAAGGCTTAAAGCGCTTGAGGAGCAAGACTCCTACAAAAATTGTTGCAGGTCGTCCTACGGAAGGGCTTTATTTAGTCTGAAATTATTTTTATAATTGTTAATTGGTATCTTGAAAAAACTCTTTCATGTGTAATAAGAAAATACAAAAATATGAAGATTTTACAAAGGGTGACATTGGGCGTTCTTATCTCTAAAAACGATCTTTTACAGACAACTTATGAATGGAATACCCCCTTGATATTCCATCCAAAGGTTGTCTCCAATTTTAAAGTGCGTAGCATTATTGAAAAAGTGATAAAAATGTTTTAAGTTGCAGCGTAACCTGAACCTTCTTTTTCTTCAGCTTAATTTTTTCTTTCTTCATTCCTTCTTCTTCTTCAGCCTATGGTAGTCCACTGCTGGACAAAGGCCTCCCCCAAGGCTTTCCACGTTGACCGGTCTTGTGCTGCCCGCATCCATCGGCTTCCCGCGACCTTCACCGGGTCATCGGTCCACCTTGTTGGGGGCCTCCCTAGGCTGCGTCTTCCAGTACGTGGCCGCTACTCCAGAACCTTACTGCCCCATCGGCCATCGGTTCTACGAGCAATGTGCCCTGCCCACTGCCACTTAAGTTTAGCGACTCGCAGAGCTATGTCGGTGACTTTGGTTCTTCTGCGGATCTCCTCATTTCTGGTTCGATCACGCAGAGAAACTCCTAGCATAGCTCTTTCCATTGCCCTTTGTGTGACTCTAAGCCTTCGTATGAGGCCCATTGTGAGCGACCACGTTTCAGTTCCGTAAGTCATCACTGGCAACACACACTGGTCAAAGACTTTAGTCTTGAGACACTGTGGTATCTTGGACGACGAGAAGATGTGGCGTAGCTTCCCGAACGCTGCCCAGCCGAGCTGGATTCGACGAGATACCTCTTTCTCGAAGTTGGACCTACCTAGTTGGACTGTTTGTCCCACCTGGGACCTACCTATATATACTCGTCAACAACTTCGAGTGCAGAGCAGCCAACTAGAATTGGAGTGGGTGCGAAATGAGAGTTCGACGTGATCTTCGTCTTATCCATGTTCATCTTTAGACCCACTTGTTGGGAAGCTCTGCTGAGGTCATTGAGCATTTTGCCTAAGTCTTCCAGGGTCTCAGCCATGACCACGATATCATCTGCAAAACGGAGATTAGTGATGTACTCGCCGTTGATGTTGATGCCAAGTCCTTCCCAGTCCAGGAGCTTAAAGACATCCTCCAACGCAGCAGTGAATAATTTGGGAGATATGACATCTCCTTGTCTCACTCCACGCCGGAGTTGGATCGGTTTTGAGTCCTGATCCTGGAGACGGACTGACATGGTGGCGTTTTTGTACAAACACTTTATCACCTCAATGTATCGATGGTCAATTTGGCACCGCACTGAGACTGTAGCACCGCCCAAGTCTCGATCCTCTCCTGATCTAGAACCTGAACCTTATTGTGTAGAAATTAATGTTATTATTCCATTAATTAATATTTGTGTACATTTTGGCAAATATGTCATCATAATACAGATTAGATGCATGCATGAGAGCAGCGGAGACCTAGTGATAAATATTTGATGTTTCTTCCCTTTGCTAAACCTTTAAGCCCGGCAAAATTAACGTTGCTATAGACCTTATACGTATCTTTATAATCCTACTAATAATATAAACGCGAAAATGTGTAAGGATGTTTGAAATCTTGCAGTAATGTAGGCATTTACCTTGGCATTCCCCCGGAAACGGGAACCACCGCGCGCTGTAAACTGAAGTCTACGCGGACGAAGTCGCTGGCAACAGCTAGTATATAAATAATACCTACAATAAAAAAAAGATTATTATATTTTACTCTTTTCTATTCTCCGCCTGACCGTATAAAATAACAGAATCAGAGCGTTTTGCCGACTTGCACTAAAGTAGCTGGAAAGGAAACCAAAATTACCTGTGCAGTGATACAAAACAAAAGACCCGCCGTCATTTCAACAATTTATGGTTTTCGTTCAAAACAAACCGGATCAAGTAGGTATGTACCTACTATATCCGAGTTCAAGGGTCTCGAAGGCCTTACCAATAAAATATAAAACATATGTCCTATAAGCCATTACGATAAAACAGTACAATGAAATAACAAGCGATTCGATAACAAAAGTCTCGGTATTAGAGTAATCGAAACTTTACTGAACCGGTTCGAGGTGGTTCGTGCTGGTGTATTCTGGTTATATCGATTTTTCATAATTGGATTCGGTCCTTACTCGATTCCTGTTTAATTGAAAACCATGAGAGTTGTTTTGATATTTCGTGGAATTATTTAAAAAAAAATCTCATTCTGTAGGTATCTATGCATTCTGAAGAAATCATATTCACATAAAAAATATTTCTGTAATATCTATTCTATGTTATTTTGTAATCAATATCAATCTATAATTATTACTAAAATATCTGTATCAAATATCCTTTGGGATTTTCACTATCACACTATTGTCGAATATTTCAGCGAAAATTTTCAGCAAGATTAAAAAGCTTTTTACGTATTACCTTTTTTTTACAAATTACTAACTACGCGACGCGGTTTCACCCGCGTTTTTATATATATGCCCCGTTCCTATTGGTCGTAGTGTGATGTTATAGGTATAGCCTAAAGCCTTCCTGGATTAATGGGCTATCCAACGCGAAAATAATTTATCAAATCGGGCCAGTAGTTCCTGAGATTAGCGCGTTCAAACAAACAAACAAACTCTTCAGCTTTATATATTAGTATAGATAAACTAGCGCTTGACCGCAATCCCGCCTTATTGAAAGCAATGATGCAATCGTTGATGGTAAAGAGCACTTCTTTATTAAGAGCCTATTCACACTAGCCTTGAAGACCCTCAAATTATAGTCCATAGGAACACGCCCGCTGGCAAATTGTTCCAGTCCCCCGATGTACCTACATTCCATTTCACATTTTTCGTGCAATATAAAAATAAATTTTCAACCCAGCCACTATATAAATACTTACATAAAATATAAATACCAAAACAGCATAAAAAAAAACTGTTCTATAATGATACTACTTTATATATTAATTATATATTTTTTTTCCTTAACAAGAGCGCCTTCTTCCCCCTCCTGTTAAGAAACGAAATGCTTTTCTGTGCCTGACAGGGTCCATAATTGATTCTATATTTTAATATACCAAATGTTATGTACCTACACATTATGGAAGGCAATAATTTATTAAGCATTGAGTATAATTATACTCATTACCAACATAATTTATTATTAAACGCCAGCTTTCCGCATGCGGCTTCGCCGGCGTGGAATTCGGTTATACCGCGCTTTTTAGATTTCCGTCGGGAATATCAAATTTTTCAATAAAAGGTAGCCTATGTCCTGTCTCAGGGTCTAAAGATTGTCTGTGCCAAATTTCATCAAAATCGGTTGAGAGGTTTAAGCGGGAAAGCGTAACAGACAGACAGAGTTACTTTCGCATTTATAATATTAGTATGGATAGTACCTAGCAGATATTTTTTTATAACCAAATAAATCAATTTGCCTGCCTATATAATTATATAACTATTTTGTCGTCGGCTTCCTGTCTTCAAATGCAGTTGAATATCAGTATCTAATTTATAAGGAGCGACTACCTTTACTGGATAACTCAATATCTCTTAGTACCTAAGACTGGTCGTTAGACTCTGTGACCTTCGGATAACCTGTTAATATCTAAGATGGCAGACCACCACCATGACCTCTTAACATTAGAGATTTTGTTCATATATAAGCCACTTTGCTCCTCAGTGGTAGGCCATAACATAGGCTGCCGTCAGAAGTTACCACCCACCAGACAAAATCTTGCCGCCATGCCACTCGTCGTGTTCCGGCATGATGTCTGGTGAAGCCGTACGGAGGACAGGATTGTGCAGTTGTGTTGCAATGTGTTCCGAGTAGTTGTCGAGTTGGGAGTTTAGTCGTGGAGGGTCCCCACATCAATCTCCCTCTAGCGCAGCATCTTTGGTCGTGTTGTTGGGTTTATCATTGCATTACCTTGATCAACTGCCGTCTTCCGTCCTATTCACCCAGATTTTTGAGTGAATAGGCCCTTAACAAAGTAGCGCGCTTTACCATCAACGATTGCATCACTGCTTACCATCAGGTGGGATTGCTGTCAAGCACTAGTTTATAATCATTACAAAAAAAAACAATTTCATTCCGAAATTCAATCTACCAGAATAAGCCGTTCAGAATGTTTGGACATTAGTCTTTCTCAAAATTTCTATAGGTCACGGTAATGATAAATAGATAAAGTATTTCTACGAATGGCCGAGCTTACGGCGTAATTTATACGATTTTATTCTTCACTAATGTTAAAGCCTGGCTTTGTTTGAATTTGGAGGCACGGGATTGGTATTTCTAATTGTGGCCATGACTGATTTATTTGTGATATTGCTTGTATTTAAAGATAATTTAAATAATTAAAAAACAGAAAAAGGGCTCACTTCTAAATGATATACTTACAATAAAATCTGCTCCGCCCAGGGTTTCACCCTTTTTTTTTGTTTTGGGTGCGAAATCATCTAATGACATCTCCCATTCTGGACGGTACGGAAGGGCGTGTCAGACTTTTACTGACTAAAACCCACCAGTGTTCCTTCAATTGCCTGTGCGCCAGAGCCATGGTTTCTTTTTAACCAACCCGCAACCCTGACCTAGGAGGCATCTCTCTTCGTGGACCCCGTCACAATGTGCTGCCATCTCTTTGAGGCGTGCGTGAAACACAACGCGGAGTCGACCCGGGCCTGGCGAGCCAAACGTCGGAAGTGCTCCTCGGAAGTTCCACCGGCTGTCGAGGACGAGTCCCAGGTCCTTCATCGTCGACCCGACGCCGATGTGAACCCCTCCTACCGTTATGTAGGAACCCGACGGTCGTGCGGTCCGCGGACTATGAAAGCTCATGGCCTCGGACTTATGCAGTGGCCCTGCACAAGTCCTCCAGTTCCAGTTGCCGGATCCTGTCGACGATTGTCGCAACCCCGAGGGTCGCTACATCGACCGCCACCTGGTTTGACCTCCCTTGTGCAAAGCGCCTAGTTTTTTCAAAATCAAATTAAATCATTTAATTCAAATAAACCAGTTACAGGCACTTTTGAATTGTCAGATGGTCGCTCAGTCAATAAGATGAAGCTAGTCGCCCATTCCAAAGAGTAGGTACCTATGGAGAAGAACGGGCAAGAAACTCCATGAACACTCTTTTAAATTTTCAAGCTATTGTCAATTTGTATAATAATATTTATAATAAATATTTGTAATATTTGATTACATCATTCATGTTGAAATCAACCGTGTGAGAACGATGCAGAAATATATTGTACGCTGAGAGCGTCCATTATGAAAAACACACAAAAATCAATTCAGAAATTAAAATACGCCGTGGCAGCTAAGAGATGACCAGTCCCCTCCGACGGCGTCCGTTCACGAACATGACGTATGGATCAGCATCATTCAGCTCAACCATATTGAAGGGAACCTAATAACCCAACACACACGCCACCATCAGTGAGACATTTGAGTGAGCATGACATACTCTCAACAGCCAGAACAGCCAGAGAGTTTGACCTTCATGCAGCACATCGTCAGCATAACAAACTACGCTGACGCCGATAGGGAGGGAGGTCGGCGTGCAGCAACCAGTCGTACGGTTTCACCCTCATGTTTGGGTAATCCTGGTTACCCTTTATGTTAATCTTGTTTATAAACCGTCTCTATAATAAATGTCATCTATATCTGTATGAAATGTTGAACGTGAATAAGTGACAAATATAAAAACACACTTAAAGCGAAACCACATTTTTATGGTGTGGTGTTTATGTCGCGTTATGGCGTCATCTGAGGTATATCCAAACTATGCATTTTGAATGGTTACTTTCACATTTTTCTTGTGTATTGTGTCCTGACGTTTTGTGTGTGATTGGCGAGATCTGCGTCACGACAAAACTCTACATCTCTACATCTCATAAACTTTCGCCTTTATAATATCCGTACAGAAGACGGTTCTGAGCAGTTGTGTTGCGATGTGTGGGTACAATACGCCAAATGTCGTTGTGTCGGGAGTTTGATCATGGACGGTCTTTAGATCAATCTCCCTCCGAGGCAGTATCGTTGGTCGTGTTGTTGGGTTTAACATTGCCTCACCTCGCTCAACTGCCGTCTTTCTTCCTATTCACTCAGTTTTTTTGAGTGAATGCGCTGCCCACGGCTTGCGCCCATCTGGCCAATAAGTATGGGCGCATTTGAGCATTCAGGTCACTTGTCCGAAGAATACCAGCCCGTGCCGCAGCTGACACAGTAAATATAAGTTCCCAACTATGACCTCTGAGTTTGTTTCGGCGTTTCTGCTCAGAGCTCGTACTAGGAAACGCCGCGATCGTCAAACCGAATTAATAAAAATTTCGATGCAGCCGTCCCTTGCTGTTCTCTCCAGCGTCACCCGAAGGGAAGGTTCGTACCCCACAGGGAGTGCCCTTAGCGTGTTGTCGCTTAGTTTTTTGTTGCCACTTGTTGGAGGCTTTAAATTCATTTAAGGCAGCCACAGGGTAGTCCGGATAAGTAGTCACGATCTCTTAAGGTCAACTACGAGACGCCATATAAAAATATCTATCTATCTCTAATATCCAGAGTCTATTCACTCTAAACTTAAAGACACTTAAATTATAGAAAACACCATCGCTGGCAAATTGTTCCAATCCCTCGATGTACGCGGTATAAAAGACGAGGGGAAACGCTTCATCCGGATCGTAGTGCTGGTCAACAACGTACCTAAAAAACTCGCCGTACGACGGACCGTCCGATGGTGGAACGGAGATGGGGGAATTAAATCATGCAATTCCCTCGCACACTCACCAAAATGCATCCTACAGAACACCGAAAGGCTGGCTACGCCTGTGCTCTAGGCTTTGGAGACCGTTTTGAGTTAAATCTGGGTCACCAATCAGCCTCGTCGCACGCCTCTCCACAAAATCCAAATGTGGTGGCTACATTACTCCACTCACGAACGGACCTGTGTTTTGTACAATATTAGAAGTTGCCTTGGTGAGCAATTTAAAAAAAAAATGGATGCTACCCCATTCCAGCCAGCTCTTTGAACAAAATTTCCACAAAAAGAAAACAAAAGCCACAGAATATCGTCCCGAAACTACCTCGTTAAACATAGTTAGGCTATCCTGTCGCGACAATCAGTGAATCTATAAGTATGTCAACATGGAAACGGGCTAATGCCGTGCAAACAGCGCGATGCGGGCTCACCATTGTTGCGATCGCAGGAACCGGTTCAGTTCAGATGAAAAGGATGAGTAGGTATCGGTATTTATCTTTGGGGTTTGTTTTAAGGCTTTGTTAATTGTAGGATTATTTTTAAAGGTTTTAATTTTCTGAATGTTTTCTTACTCGTCCACGCATTCATTGCAACATTTACGTAGGTAGCTTTATTGCATTGAGCATGTCATTATTGGAACTTAATTAAAAATTAACGGTTAGCAATATACTTCAAAATGATTCATATGGAGATGGATACCTACCTAGTGTGTGCAATTAGTAAGATCGCTGGTTGTCGAACAATACTTCAGAAATTCTTGAACTTATTGGCCTGAAATGAGGATATCTATTTCGTTATGGACTAGTTTAGAAAGGACAAGTCGTGGTGGCCTAGTGGTTAAAACACCAGCCTCTCAAGTATGAGTGTGTGGGTTTGATTCCAGGTCAGGCAAGTACCAATGTAACTTTTCTAAAGTTATATGTACTTTCTAAGTATATCTTGGACACCAATGACTGAAGGTGAAGCAAAACATCTTGAGGAAACCTAGACTTAAAAAGTCTGAAATCGCCAACCCGCATTGAGCAAGCGTGGTGATTACGCCCAATCCTTCTCTGAATGAGAGGAGACCTGTGGCCAGCAGTGAAACGATAAAAAGGTTGATGATGACGATGATGATTATTGGCCTGAAATGAGGATACCTATTTCGTTATGGACTAGTTAGAAAGGACAAGTCGTGGTGGCCTAGTGGTTAAAACACCAGCCTCTAAAGTATAAGTGTGCGGGTTCGATTCCAGGTCAGGCAAGTACTAATGTACCTAAGTTTTCTAAGTTGTATGTACTTTCTAAGTATATTTTGGACACCAATCACTGATTAAAAGGTGAAGGAAAACATTTTGAAGAAACCTGGACTTTAAGTCTGAAATCACCAACCCGCATTGAGCAAGCGTGGTGATGTGGCTCCTTAATCCGTCTCTGTATGAGAGGAGACCTGTCCCAGCAGTGGGACGATAAAAAGGTTGATGATGATGGTGATGAAGTAGCTAGAAAGGAACCAGAAAGATAGAGCTCGAAAGGTAGAAATCACTTTCCAGCGCCCAGGCACCAGGCACCAGGCGCCCGCCCTCGCTGCGCTCGCGCGCCTATATATAAGCTGCAATTGATGCTTACACCCGAGCTAAATACTCTGCTTTACATCTCGATGGTGAGGTAAGTAGAAAAAACCTGCATTACAAGAATAAACTATTGTTATTTGCTGTTTCAGCTTCCATTTTCATTGAATCGGGAGTGCAGCTTAGGTATATCTTCATCACTTGCATTTTTGCTTGCAAGAACTCATGTTTTTTTTTTTCCTTATTAGCACGTCATTATAAAAAAAATCCAAAAACAAACAATATTTAAAATAACGGTTTTCTATTCCCGTCTTTTCATCTTTTTTAAAAAATATTTTTTCAAGAACGTAATCGAGCTGAACCGTTCGATATTTAAAAAAAAATGACGACTATTATATTCATACAAAGACAAGGCTGAATAGCGAAGCGACCTCTTTTATCATTGGGCTAAATGCATGATATCTATTGCCAGTATGATGGTTAGATACTAAAAGATTTTTTTGAAGTGAAGAGTTTTTTTTTATTACGTTACTACATTATTACCCTAGAGCGCTAATTGGTCACCTACAAGCCCCATTTGGGGGTGATAAGGACCTATTTACCGAATATGAGAGATGTAAAATACCTTTGCGACGGTGCCAAGATACCACACACCAAGCATAGTTCCAATCAGTTCACCACAAGTATTTTAATCTCTCAATTTTTATCACGTACTCTAACGCCCCATTTATCACGAAACTTGACGGACAGCCGTCAATCTGATTTATGTGCAACATAACAAATTCCTATGTTTTTACCACATTTAATTTTATCTTTACCGTCGGCAGTTTAACTAATACTATTGTGGAGAAAGTAGGAAAATTATGTCGTTTGCGTAGGAGTTTTATTTGTGTTATAATTTTTATTATTTGTTTTGGTATTTGGCGTCTCTATAAGTGCGTACTGCATTCATTGGTTGGTTAGTTAGCTGTCGAGATGTAAAAAGAATAAATAGGAATAAGTGCTACTATTTCCTTGAAGAGCGAGCTTCTACAATTTACCGGCGAGGGCGAATGACATTACTGAAATATTGTAATCAAGTTGGTGTTTCTTATAATTGTAAACTAGGGCTTGACTGCAATCCCTCCTGATGGTAAGCCATAGTTGATGGTAAAATGCGCTAGTTTATTAAGAGTTTGTTCACTCAAAAAAAATCTGAGTAGGTAAATAGGAAGGAAAACGGCAGTTGAGCGAGGTGATGTAATGTTAAATCCAACAACACGACCAACGATGCTACGCCAGAGGGAGATTGATCTGGAGACCCCCCACTACTAAACTCCCGACACCACAACATTTTGCCCATCGTACTACAATTGCTCAGACCCATCCTCCGCACAGCTTCACCATACATTGTGTGTTCATCACTACTGCTCTTGAAACGGCGAAGGAAAACATGAAAAGACCAGTATGTCCTTGACCCAAAAATTTGTAAACAGACATCTACCAACCCGTGCTGGGCTCATGTGGTGAATTACGGCCCCCTCCTTCTCGCAGTGAGGTGGGCTTGTATCCCAACTGTGGGTACATTACAGGCTAATTCTGTTTGTAAAATTTTATTTGCTTTATTTGTTTCATAAAATCAATAACTTGGGCATGCTAGTTTTAGTAATGTTTTTAAGAAACAGTTTAAAAAAAACGACCATCTCTAAATTTTTAATTGTTATAAATAATTTTCGTTTAATTGCATTTAGCACAAACTGCAAGTTTTTATTTTAAATATTCCCCTTTATTCATAAACGTTGCTTAAAGTCAATTACTTTGAGGAGTGCCTAGAGGTGCCTTCAACTTCCACCTTCCTGGTCCGGATAATTCGGGAAGAAACGCCACCACTGTATGTAACGACCTGAATACACGGTGGAGGTCTACCGGGCTTGGGCAAATCACCCTCCATATCCTCGTGATGACGATCCGTCGCATCCATCCCTGGTCCCAGCCATGAAATCATATTTAAGATGACCTCTTTTGCTCTGGGCAGAGCGGAAAGGCGTATCAGAGTTATACTGACTAAACCCCACCCGAATTTCTTCACTTGCCTGTCATGCCCACCATATCTCTATGGAACAGAACCGGGATCCCTAGCAGGGGGTTACATATAGCTAATTTGTAGCCGTGCACAAGATAATCAGGACAAATCACAAAAATTTATTTCTCTCATCCCCCTAACTCCTGTCCATAATTCACGCTTTAAATCATCCAATTCATTGTTTTATGACCTATATTGATTATCTCATTAAGCGTCAGGTGAGGCTGTGCTATAAATGCCATGTTTTAATAGAAAACGTAGTGAACATAAAATGTTTACTGTACAACATTACTGAGGACTACGAGACTTGATTAACGGGCATTCGCAGACTTTACCTAATTAAGGCTGTTTTTATGATCAAGTGACTTCCAACGTTTCGTTTAGAGTATAGTGAGGTAATTCCGTTGTTATATACTTCCCTGAAATGCTTACTTTCGTATTGTTGTTTTGTTTTAACGACATTTAAACAAATGAAGTGCGAGGGAGACAGGAAGATTGTCTCTGGTTTCGACAAGAGTTATTGTTGTTGAAAAAGATACCGTGGCCTTAGGCACAGGCAAATGAAGGCAAACTGGTGGATTTTAGTGAGTAAGTATATCTGACACACCCTTCTGATACGACCAGAGCGGGAGAGATTTTTTGATAATTGAAACTATACTTTCGCTTGACTACAAATATAATGAAACGCGTGCAAATGCTAGTTTGCAAATTCTGAGCGCCTAAACCGGTGAATAATATGTTTGTGGTAATCGTTTAAGCATAACAGTATATTACTCACAGGTGGGAATGAAACGAATGGTATGTACTTAAAAAAATATTACTGTAATCAACAATATGCTACAAATTATGTGCTGTACTTTTTTGAAACTTACAATTCTCACAAAGACTCTCCCTAATCAACAGACTTTGTATCTCATTCCTAACTAATAGTTTCCTAATTGGGCTTAATTTTCTAAGATATGGCACTAGACTTTTAACGAAATGTAAATCATCATCTATATCTCCATTGTCTTCTGTATTTGATGAGGCGTCAACGACTGTAATCTTCTTAACTTTAGAAGGAACAACTGGCTCAGATTTAGTTTCAGAAACATGTCTTTTAATTCCTTTATCTTCTGGTTGTACCTCTTCAACTATTTCTATTTTAGGCTGAATTAAGAGTTGATAGTCCAAATTTTGATTATCTTCAATCCTAATAGAAGTTACCGAAGGTTCTTTTTCGTAATTTTCTGATAAATTTTCGTAAACATTTGCTTGTTCATCGAACGTTTCTCCTGAATCATCGAAAACTACAAGTTCTTCTTTGATAATATCATCGTCGTTTATTTCAATGTCTGCTGGCGGGGAATAGCATGTATTACTTATTTTTGCTGAGATGTCTCTCAAAAATAGCATTTGTTCGAAGTATATCCACTTGCCTCTGTAGTAATGAATGTAGGGCTTTGTAGGATTGTCGAAAGGTACAATTACTTTTTTAATTTCTCTTTGGAATTGATCTCGTAAGTTCCTCCATTTTTGTTTCACGAAGTTTTCTGTAACAATAAGCATTAATCGTTTAAAATTAAGAAATAATTAATTACCTCATACAGCTCATCACCTGAGATCAGATTTCCCTTGTTCATAAATAAAACTAAGAAATAAATAGGTAGGAAAAGTAATTAGGCAAATATTAGTTTGTTGAACAAGATCATAACATTTTCACATTCACGTTTTTCTGCAACACTTCACACATGACCTCTTCATAACAATCATACAATCCTGAAGGTCTGTAAACACACCAGCTCCAATGCTATACAAGCTACATTTTACATCAAATGTCCTCTCAACAGGGAGGTCTACAATATTCTTTCTGACTTTAAATTTGAGCAGGTTAATTAATTATTAAAATTAATGAGCCACCATATAACTATAGAGTTTACTCTGCTGAAGGAACTACCAAGCTGGTGAATACTAAGATTAAACATGAATTGATGGCATTTGAGCCAATGTTCTTTCATGCATAGAATATCTTTATTATTACTATTCAGGAATATTCTAATTCTAAATCTATATTCAAAAACCATTGAATGTTTTGATTCACCAGGTTGATATTGGTTGACTTCCCCCTTGAAACCTTTAGTAAGCTCAAAGCCTCACTGAGTTTGGACTCTTCTTCGTAGTTGTGGCAGAAGTTGAAGATTCATAGTTGAAATGAAAATGATTTCAGTAAAAGATAAGTATCCAAAAGGAAAAGTAAAATTAAATTTAAGTAAAAGGTGATTATACGAAAGGAAAAGTTGATTGATTATCAAGTGCTAAGTAAATTAGAGTTCTGTCACCAAACTATAATAAGGTTATGTTTAGGTTTAAGGATCATTGGCATCAGTAAATTAATATCCTTCCTAAAACTGAACTAAGCGATTGGTGGTGAAATTGAAGTACGTAAAAGAACTAAGTAATACCAAGTAATATACATAATTGTACCCGATATCAAGTTGATAATGCAAGATTCACTTGTGCCCGTAACTTTCACCGATTTAAGTGAAAATAATTACACTCGATTTGCACTAGTTATGTGAATGTAACACAATATAATTGTTCTATTTATAAGCCCCACACGTTGATATTGCGATGGAACCTTCTCACAATAATAGTTGCGTGACGACATCCGTCGCATAAAAGGACAGCTAGCAAAAAAAAAAAATGCAAAGTTAATAAGCTAGGGTAATGGGTTTATTTGTATTTTATAAATTTATTAAACATACACTCTTTATACCTACTCATCCACATTCTGACAAATAAATTTTCATTCATTATAACGAATTTCAAGAGAACGAATATTTTTTTACTACTATCTACAAGACTTTTTTCTAAACATACTTATATTCTGTTTGTTATGCTTAAATTTCAACTGTTAAGTAATTGATTTTGACAAAAAACTCAAGAATAACAATAAAACAGGAAAACAAAAACAAAAAGCTATAACAAGTATTATATGCGCGTAAGCACGTAAGCGCGGGATGTCCTTGCGAACGGTACTGACGGTGCGACTACGACTACGTCACCAACATGGCCGCCAATCGCAATATCAACTTGCGGGGCTTATAACATAACAGCTGTTAGCTGTCGTGTTGCCACAGGAAAATAAAATAGAATTGCATTATAGACTAGGGTTAATATATTATTGCAAAGCGAATTTATTGCACGTTGCTCAGTGATAAGTTCAATATTTCGCCAGTACTTAAGGAATACTAAGCTTCTAGGTATTCTTATACATCTTGTTATAACAGCTATTGTTTTTTTAATTTTAAAAAGCTGTCCCACACTAGGAATTTCTCCTGTATCGTGGGTGCGTTTACAAACATATAAACTCACATACAACCAGACCCGGAACAACTAATTGTACGTCATAGAAATATCAGAATCGAAACCGCGACATGCAGCGCAGCAGTCAATAGCTGAACCACTAATCGTACAGTTAGATCCAATTTTATATAATTGTATAAAAAAAAAAAACTGAAAGTTTATAAGTACGGACGACAGCAGATCAAGCTACCCGAAACTGTCAAATATTCCCAATCAACATCATCATCTCAGCGTTAATCCCAGTCGCATCCGAAGCTTTTTCAGCTTTAGAGTCTGGGGTCCGCTTTACCCGTCCAACTGCTGAGTGTGTGTGTGAGTGAGTGTGTGTGAGTGTGAATATCAAAGTTTAGCCAAAGCTAAACTTTGATATTTTCCGTGAAGCGACTGCCGTCTGACCTCCACAACCTGAAGGCGATATAGAACTGGTTACTCTGAAAGAAACAGAGGAAACGAAGTTCCGTATATATTTATCTCTCTCAAAATCATCAATCATCTATGAGGAAAGTGATAGTGCTAGACCAAAAGCATATGCCATCTCTCTCACTCTTCTCAAAACAAAAAATTACTGCAGCTTATATCCGTAAGGCATGTCCATCAGTATATGTTTATGATCTTGACATGGTTCTCTATGGAGAACGATTATAGCAAGATGATAGCACCCTTAGGTCCGTATTACAGAACGTCACTCAAAACTCGAGCTCTACTTAAGCCTTGATTCAAGCCATTTGATTGGTTGAAACTAGTTCTAAGTAATGCTTGCAGAGATCAATGCTTGAGATCCTTCTGGAATACGGACCTTAGTCTTGCCCGTGTGCGTTCGCGCAGCGGAATGTTGTTGAATTTAAAGATTATAATTATGCAGATATTTAGTGTATGACGTCGTATAATTGTGTATGGTAAAAAAAAATTGTGCACGCAGCCATTGTGGAGAAATTCACCAAAAACTGATTCCGCTGGGCGAACGTTGTCCTGGCGGAACTTTTTTTAATCCATAAACTTTAGAAGAGAGAGATGTGTCCAAAAATTAGTGTGTATTTGTGTGTGTGTTGTGTATGTATGAATAAAATTTGTGCATGCATAAACTTCGGAGAAATTCAAATTTCCGCTACGCGAACGTTTCGCCGTTATTCAGATTTCACGGATCAGGATTCTTACAGGAGTCCTTTGGTTAAATAGTGTAATAAGCTACAATATGATAAATATTTACCTAAACAGTAGTACTTACCTACTTGTGGTAATTATTTAATTTCCCTGAGGGGTCTATAGTTAGAATCCTGATCCGTGAAATCTTCAATAGAAATTAGCTGTATGAATTTTATTTGTCTTCAATAATTTATCTAGATTATATCTCAAATCTCAAGAGTATACTTGAATAAAGTACCTAACTACGTAAATAGTACCTACTTTGTCATATCTAAAAAAGTAGGTGGTACAAAAATAAATGACCTTTATATTATATCGAAACAATTGTGTTATCACCTATACCAATTCAATACCGGTATTATACTGTAAATTTTGGGATGTTACCTAAATATATTGCACGGCCGCTTTTTTATAGCTATCCGGACTTGATCGGGTTATGTAGGTTTTCAATGCTTCGTCAGTATTATAATTGTTTTTCTTTACATCATGACCTGGCCGGGGATCGAACCCCACCCTTAGTTAGAATCCTTTTAAATGTCAAGCAAATGCCAGTACCCTAATTGCGTAAGACACTATTACTTACTATCAATTGGATTTTGGAATCATTTCGAAACTACATATATGGAGCAATTGGCTCCATATGTTAGGAAAATGAGTTTGCTCAAAAACGTAAATAACGCAATGAATGTTGTTGAACTGTCAAAATGAAACCCATTGATACTGATTGTTGGTTACGCAATTACCGTGCTGGTGAACCGACACACATATTAATAACAATGTTTTATCATTACTTATCACCTACTATCTCTTTTCAATATTCTTGATATTTTTTCCCATTCGTTGTCCATTGCCGTTCGGTTATTATAGTCGTTATGATATTTGTTCCACAGTAAAGGAGTATTTGCCACCTCCCTAATCAATCTTTCAATAAGATTAATTTGTTTACTCGTGTACGAACCAGAAACGGCTTCCATAATGATATAAAACCGTTAAATCCACCTTTTAATCCTTATTCCCTCTTAGTAAGGCACAAATTGTAACGAAAGAGTTGCACTAGTAATTTTGTTGTTATGTCCAAAAAACCAAGCACGTGCTGTCACTTAATTTTCTTTTAAGTACATGACATTTCACTTTGACGTCACAGTATTAGTAGGTATCCGTTATCAATATTTTTGGTAAAAAATCTAAATAAAATGAACACAAATTTTCTACTAACAACAAAATACGTAATGCGATCGACACGACAGACGGTGAACTAAAAATAACCTCGCCTTGCGTTGTTGCCAGCTCGAACATCCAACGCGAGCGACGCGGCCGCACGACGTCATGCACGCTATACCACAAATCTGTACATGTGTGAGTATATAAGACACTGTAAAAGGAACACCAGCAACATAGAATAAAGAGAGGGAAGTACGTTATCTTCATACAAACGGACCGCGCGCGGCTTGTATGTGTGCGCCATAGTATCTATGCGTCGCCGCACGCACACCTAAACACAATATTAAAGTGCCTATGACTGCGCTAGCCGCGGCTAGCACGGAACGAGGTTCGCGCGTCACGGGCACGGCTTTTCGGCACATTAGCTTTTAAAAAATGATCACATAAACTGCAAAGTTGGTATGTCTATTTATGAACAAATAAAAGACTTATATTTTTCAAATTATATTTCTAAAAGTTATTTACAAGGATACGGATATATTACACATTAAAGTTTAATAACAACGCGTTTCGTAATAGTCGAAACCGAAGAAAGTAGGTATTTTTCTGTAGCTAATTTGTAATTTTGTATTAAATGTGTGATTCAATAGATGTTATGTTTGTATTATTTATATTTGTATTAATTAAAAATAAAAATAAATATGGTTCTTTATGTGTACAAAACTAAAAATAAAAATTACAAAAAAAAAACTGACTAGTATATGTAAACTAAATACTAAGCAAATAATTTAAACATAAGCTCTTAGTCTATAAATATTTGTTAGCGGTTTGGGCGACAACCGTAACCGACGAAGCGCGGACAGTCGTCAACCCTAAGACAGTAGGCAATTAAATCGCGGATTGGGTCGCAGATAACCTACTTCCCCTCTTTATTCTATGCCAGCAATGTGGTGTTTTAAATGTGTGTGATATTAACGTCGTCGCATGTGTAGTGCGTACGCGCTGAGTCTGTGTGTCGTCATGGTCGAATGTGCAAGCTGGCAACGCGTCGGTTGCATGTCACGACCGTGTTTGACATTCTTGTTATGGTAATATAAACAAAGACGCTGGGGAAGCGCTTGCGCATGTTAGACATCAAAGTGTTTAGAAGCAACAGAAATTGTTTCAAAATGTATTTTTATTAATAACCGTATTTTTATAAATCATTTTATTAAATTGTGAGCGGTACTAAATACACTACCTGTTTTAAAAGTGTTTAAACGAATTATTACATACCTACGATAGAAATTTGATTGATACAAACCCCAGAATAACCTTATCGGTTACCTAACATCAAAACCCCCTTATTCAGAAACGTTGCTTAAAGTTAACTAGTGATTAGGTATTGTTTAACCACACATTTTAGACGTTTGTGTTGGAGATGTAAACTTCGCCAATATCAAACCAAAGAGGATTGTAATTAGATATTTTTATAATTCTCTATATTGTCTGTGTGGGTTACTGACTTCTCGTGGTTATGTGAACGATGGTGTCGTCTAATAGATAAATTCATTAAAACATCTCCTGGGTAATTACTTTTTTCCATCATAACCCAACAGGTTATGGGCCCAGGACGTTAGTCTCGCGTCGAAATTATTATTTTCGCGTGTTTTGGTGGAAATAAGTATTATTTCAAAATTTCACGTCAGTTACGTTTTTCAACAAAAATGGCTTCAGGGGTTTCAGGATCTTCAGTGGGCATTCCAATAGACAAATTAAAAGGGATGGAGGATTATAATAATTGGAAATTTATTATGAAGATGATCCTAATACACGAAGACCTGTACGAAACCATTGAATCGGAAGATTGCAAAGATGAACGTAAGAAACAAAAGGCACTCGCGAAAATTTGTCTGTCTGTTGGACCGTCTGCTTTGCAGCATGTGCGCAACGCTAAAACTGCTTATGAAGCTTGGACATGTTTGCAAAAAGCTTATGAAGATAGGGGCCTATGCAGAAGACTAGGGTTGCTGAGATCGCTTTTTGGGGTGAAATTGAAGGAGATGGAAGGCATGCAAGCGTACATAACGAGAGTCACAGAGTTAGCACAACAATTGGCTGATATTGGTTCACCTTTAGATGATGAGTTTGTTGCTGTCATTTTATTAAGTGGGCTAACAAGCGATTTTGACCCACTAATAATGGCTCTAGAAAATTCTGACAGTAAGTTGACCAGTGAAGTCGTGAAGTCTAAACTGATGCTGGAACAGTTGCGTAGGGATGACAAAGAGGTACCAGATGTGAGCGCATTGGCTACAAAGAAAGTGTACAAGTGCTTCAGATGCAAGAAGGCAGGCCATATGAAAAAGGATTGTCCCATGAAGGGTTCATATTCTGTTGGAAAAGATAAGCCGAAGAAGGATAGCAGTACTCTTTTGACAGCATTGTCAGTGTATCCAAAACGTCAAATTTGGTATTTTGATTCCGGTTGTACAAACCATATGTGTAACAGCAAGGATCAGATGATGGACTTTGAGCGATCCAGGTCTACAGAGGTGAATGTGGCTAACGGAGAGAGCATATTTATGGAAGGAAAAGGCAGAGTTTGTGTAAATTTAAAGAAATTAGGTTACAAAACAATAAGTAATGTGTATTATGTTCCTGCATTATCTACCAATTTGCTATCTGTAAGTGAATTGTCTAGAAAGGGATATAGGGTAATATTTACTTCTACAGAATGTAGGATTTTTGATGGAGGTAGGGTTGTAGCTACTGCTACATGTAACAACGGCCTATACGAATTGGATTGTTACAAAGCAGGCAAGCGACAGTCAGAGAGGGCCATGACTTCTTTCTGTGTGGATGGGGAACCGGATGCTGGCTTACAAGGTGGTCTTGAGGCGGCATGGGGCATCGGACATAAAGTAAGTCAGGAGATTTGGCATCGGAGACTGGCACATCTCAACCAGAAGTATGAACCTAATGAAGAATGGATTAGTCACAGGTATGGATTATGATGTTTCTACTTTTAATCCTTGTGTTCCATGTATTGAGGGCAAACAACCTAAGCTGCCGTTCTCTAAGAAAAGTTATAGTAGGTCAAAGGAGCTATTAGGGCTTGTACATACGGATGTATGTGGACCTATGCAGGTACCATCGCTAGGTGGGATGCGTTATTTTGTAACTTTTATAGATGATTTTTCTAGAAAAACATTTATTTATTTTCTAAAAAGGAAAGTTCAGGTTTTTGAAAAATTTAAATTATTTAAGGCTTTAGCCGAGAATCAGACGGGAAAGAAACTAAAGGTCCTTAGGAGTGACAATGGGGGTGAATATGTCAATCATGTTTTTCAAGAGTATCTAGAAAACTGTGGGGTAAAACATGAAACTACAATACCCAAATGCAGTTCACAGAACGGAGTTGCTGAGCGAGGCCACAGATGTATCATGGATAAGGTTAGGTGCATGCTGCAGGACTCAGGGCTTGAAAAACATTTTTGGGCTGAGGCGGCAAACACAGCCGTGTACCTCAAGAATCGCTCACCCACCAAAGCCGTCATGGGACTAACTCCAGAGGAAGCGTGGACTTCAAAGAAGACAAACGTAGCACACTTACGTGTCTTTGGTTGTCTGGCATACGCTGTGTCTGATAAGTGTAGGAAACTAGATCCGAGAAGTAAGAAGTATGTATTTGTAGGATACTGTGATACTAGTAAGGGTTACAGATTAGTAGATCCTTCTTGTCCTAAGACTTGCATAAAGGCTAGGCACGTCGTATTTCTCGAGAATAGTTTCATAAACAAAAATGTGTCAAAGATTTAATTAACAAAAAAGTTGTAAGTGTTAGTTATGTAAGTACTGAAGAAATGGTGGCAGATGTACTAACGAAGTCGTTATGTAAAGATAAACATATGAAGTGTATATCCAAGATGCTAAACATAAGCTAGGATATAGATTGCGCTTTGATTATGTGTACATAACAGTATAGGTTCTTTGTTACGTGTTTTATTTATCTGCTGTAAACTATTTTTTATTGTACTGTTTATATAATATTTATGTCAGAGGCACTATGTATAACAGAGTTGTTTTAATTAGACTTGTGGAAGTGGAGCCTACATGTAACTTAGGTTTCATGATTGTTTAATTTTCAATATAGTGTGTTCTTTGGATTAAGGCCTAGAACTTAGAAGGTTAGGTAACTGATATTGTCTTAGTTTAAGGCCTAGTGTTGGAGATGTAAACTTCGCCAATATCAAACCAAAGAGGATTGTAATTAGATATTTTTATAATTCTCTATATTGTCTGTGTGGGTCACTGACTTCTCGTGGTTATGTGAACGATGGTGTCGTCTAATAGATAAATTCATTAAAACATCTCCTGGGTAATTACTTTTTTCCATCATAACCCAACAGTTTGTACGTCACTTCACTTTGATCATCGTTTATGAATAAACCCCTTAAACATTGTGGTGTTTATTCATAAACGATGATTAAAGCTGAGTGACATTAAAAGGTCAAAAACGTATGATTAAAGAATCGCTAATCACTAGCTAACTAGCAACATACACAAGTTTCTTGAAATTCAACTTCTCTGTACCTATTGCAGCGCGCCCATACAACATAATAGTAATACAATATAATGTATTAACAAGAACCATGGATTCGCTTGTGAAATAATATGCAAACAAAAAAATACGCTAAGGGCTTCAATATTTTTTGCTAAACTTTCGCAATCAGTCCAGCCAGTTGAACAAGGGTTATCACGAAAATATAAACAAAGCCTTTTTGATGCCATATACATATGTATATATTTTTGCCCTGTGTGGTACCGGGCATAGAATAGTACCATTCCATTTCCATCCGTGGGTGTCGTAAGAGGCGACTAAGGGACCTCTCACCAGGGAAGCGGGCAGCAGGCAATGCCCCCCAATGGAATGAAAGCCTTGGGGGAGGCCTTTGTCTAGCAGTGGACCTCTATAGGCTGAGAAGAAGAAGAAGATGTATGTATTTTTTTTTTGTCGCAAAGTTCATCATTTTAGTCCATTTCTGTACATGGATCTCTTATCGTCTCGCATCGCATCGTTAGATCAGTTCTTTGCTTACCACATTGGGTGGATTTCTGCAGCCTCTATCAGCACACTTTTTTGATTTGTTTTCGCGGTAAAATCCTCATAGTCTCTCCATCGCGGGGATAACAGTGGAGTAAAAAAACACCGCCGTCTTTTACGTCTACCTTTGGTCGGGGGTGCTGGATTTGTGTAAACAATCTCCGCTCCCTCGACGACCCCTCTCTGTCAGTACTTACCAAAAAACACACACTACATTTTTTAAAAGAGGACTTTTTTGTACGACCAGTACTTCTGTCTCAAAAAAATATTTACCAAAACGCTATTTTCGGGTAATGTTTCCTATTTCTTCTAAACGGCTTTGATGTTTGGAAATATTTTAACACTAAAGAAATCGTGGTGAAGGTACTACAGATTCGTAACTTATTATTATTTATTACTAGCTTTCCGCCCGCGGCTTCGCCCGCGTGGAGTTCGGTTATATCGCGCTTTTTAGATTTCCCTCGGGAACATCAAATTTTTCCGGGATAAAAGGTAGCCTATGTTCTTTCTCAGGGTCTAAAGATTGTCTGTGCCAAATTTCATCAAAATCGGTTGAGAGGTTTAAGCGGGAAAGCGTATCAGACAGACAGACAGACAGACAGACAGACAGACAGACAGACCGACAGACAGACAGACAAAGTTACTTTCGCATTTATAATATTAGTATGGATTATAAATTATAAACCAGCGCTTGACCGCAATCCCGCCTGATGGTAAACAGGGATGGGATCGTTGATGGTAAAGCGCGCTATTTTATTAAGAGCCTATTCCACCATCTGACAAGAAAATGTCCTCATTTTGAGACAGAGGTTCGGAGGTGATCGGCACGGGCGCGGGTGCCGCGGCAGTCGTGCGTTAGCATTCAAACGGGAGGTCGGAGTATTTACAGAGGCAATTACTTACAATTAAAAGGAAATGTTTATTTGCGATTTGGTGTGGGGAAAGTAAAAACTTAAATGGGTAATGAGAGACGATGATCTATGAAAACGGGAAATAAAACTAAAACTAGTACCTAACATTTTATTTGGAATGGTTCTTCCAAAATTGGTAGATCCAAATTTTCCTAGGGATATGTAAGTGTAGTATGTAAGTAGGGATATGTATGTAGTGAAAAAAATGTAGATGTAACATCTAACTATATTAAATACAGAGTGGTGCTGATAATATGACAATAAATGGAAACACGGCTAATGCTGGTTCATATGAATAATCCTAAATCATAGAAAAAAACCTAGCATCAAAAATAAAAAAATGATGATTTCAAACAAACTAAGTCGCATAAAATTTTAAACGAAATAGAACATCCTTTAAAATATTGGTTCACTGACCGCTGATCGGCGACAGCGCGGTCCTGTATCGACTTGCTTTTTTCGCGCCATTATTATTAAAGTCTAGAACCGTTGGATGCGGCGGTCATCAACCTGTAAGCGCTTCCTTATCAACATGTAGGTACATCATGTAGAAAATGTGAAAAATGAAAAATAATGTCCTGTGACCAAACTAATGGATATATTTATATGATTTTTATGGGTAGACTGAGAATGTCTTCTCGGTGGTAGGCAACAACATCAGCCGCCGGCATAAGTTACCACCCACCAAACAAAGTCTTGCCGCCATGTTCCGGCATGGTGTCTGGTAAAGCTGTACGGAGGACGGGTCTGAGCAGTTGTGTTGCGATGTGTGCCGGGTACGATGTGCCTAATGTTGTTGTGTCGGGAGTTTGATCGTGGAGGGTCTCCAGATCACCCTCTGGCGCAGCATCGTTGGTCGTATTGTTGGATTAAACATTGCATCACCTCGCTCAACTGCCGTCTTCCTTCCTATTCACTCAGTTTTTTTTTTGAGTGAATAGGCTTAATAAGCTAGTGCGCTTTACCATCAACGATTACATCACTGCTTACCATCAGGCGGGATTGCAGTCAAGCACTAGTTTATAAGTAATAAAAAAATATAATAAAAAAATGTGTTGAGGTACACGATGTTTAATTTATTATCGTATTGTCTTCACCACTTTGTATATCAGCCTTGTATCCGTATCCCCTTCTGATTTCTGGAATCGTAGGCAAACATAGCGACCTACGTGTCTTGTCTCTCGCCTCTGCATACTCTTTGGTTATCGTTTTAGTTTAGCGCGCCACCGCATGCATTTTACAAATTCAGGAGTTTAGCGTTTAGCTCCGTCCACATGCACAAGGTCATTGAGCCTAGTATACACCTTAACTTCTAATTTCGCTAATATCACTATCCTTTACTTCTTGTGCTTATCTTCATATCCGTGCTAGCAGTATCTTTATCAATCAATCAAAATATTAATTTACCAGAAAATACATTGTTCGACAAGGGAAGATCTTAAAGCCCAAAAGTTACTTGTATTCTACCTGTAAGCAGGGGAACAATAAATATTCTAGATCAAAATAGTATTTAGTGATTTATTCAAGCCTCCATACGAATATAACAAGTTTATGAAGAAGAGAATCGGCGTCATAAATTGTGTTTTTAGTTGTTCAATTAATACATCATCATCATCATTTCAGCCGAAAGACGTCCACTGCTCGAAATAGGCCTTCCCCAAGGATCTCCACGACGACTGGTCCTGCGCCTCCTGCATCGAGTGGTTTCCCTCGACCTTCACCAGGTTGTCGGTCCACCTTGTCGGGGGCCTACCCACGCTGCGTCTTCCGGTACGTGGTAGCCACTCGAGAACGCGACGGTCCAAATGGACATCGATTCTACAGGCAATACAGGTCTACAGGCCTACAGGCCCACTGCCACTTAAGTGTTGCAATACTTCGGTCTATGTCGATTTCTCCTCAGATTTCTTATAAGGCCCATTGTTAGTAACACAAACTATACCAAAAGTTATCTATGTTTGTATTTCGATCCAGGGCTAAAGTAGTGCATTGATGATTTGTCTTGTCCAGCTCATAATGTAGCAAATATGCTCTGTTTCTGACTTGCACGTTGCTAAACCTTGAGTTTGGACTTTTGAATTTTTGTCAAAGACCAAGTCTGGAAGTACGTCGTGGAGCAGAACGTCAAAAAATTAAATCATTCCAATTTTATATCTCTGTTGAATAACTGGACGACAACAATAATAAAACTGAGCAGTTTTCAATAGCTTTGAAAGTGTAGTGCCAGCCCTACCGTTGAGGGTTTCATAATTACAAATGTTTCAGGCTGAACTATGGACGCTTTCAGTTTCAACGAGTTGTCTGAAACTGAAAACTGACGTTTATACCTGTAAATGATGAAACATTGTTGATTAAAGTTTATACGCCATTTTTTAATACTTATATCCGACGTAACTGTGGATGGAATATTTTCCAATATAGTTTTATTCATGGAATGCATTATTTCATTTGTTCGGTTACACAATTTATTTTTTGTTTTTTTAATAGTCTCATGTTTCTGATTTTGTTTGTGCATTTTTAATGGGTAAGGTATTTGTTTTGCAAGTAAGCTGTTTATTTATGCTGCTGTGTGATTTATTCCAACTGTGTTTTAATTATTAGTGACTAGCGCCCGCCAGCGACTTCGTTCGCGTGGAATTATTTATGCTCAGCTCCTATTGGTTGCAGCGTGATGTTATGTAGCTCAAAGCCTTCCTGGATTAATGGGCTATCCAACGCAAAGAAAAGGAAAAAAGAAAGAATTTTTCAAATCGGACCAGAAGTTCCCGAGATTAGCGCGAACAAACAAACAAACCAACTCTTCAGCTTTATATATTAGTATAGATGTGTGATGTTCGTATGAATAATTTATACATAATCAGCCTAATGTTCCCACTATTGGGACACAGGCCGCCACTCGGTAAGAGGGACTGGGCCGTAATCTACCACGCGGGTCCAGTGCGGGTTAGCAGATGTCACATGTCTTTGAAGTTTAACTGTAATTATGTATATTTCTGTTTTTTGGAATAGGTTAGGTATTTTTTGACGTTATTTCAAGTTAAGCGATTAGCCTTAGTTTTTTGCAATTTGCAGGTCAGTTTGAAATGGTACTTATTATATGTATAATCAATTAATCATATATGATTAGCGAATTTAATAAATATGATTTTACAGCATTTGAAGCAACAGTGAAAATGTTTTTTATTTTTCTGAGAATGGGTATCATTAAATGGGGCTCAGGGTGGAGCGGATGGGCGTGACAGACTTTTACTGAATAAAATCCACCTGTATTCCTTCACTTGCCTGTGAGCCAGGGAAAAATTCCCTGATTTAGAATTGGCCACAAATGTAATGATTGAACACCTGAAACGGAGCTTTGTTACTAAGATTATGTTGTCTGTCACCAAGCCGTATATCATGACCCGTGTTGTTATTTACAATCAAGGGTCAAAAGTGCATACCACTTGACTTGACTTGACGAAACAATGTTTCATCATTTACAGGTATAAACGTCAGTTTTCAGTTTCAGACAACTCGTTGAAACTGAAAGCGTCTATAGTTCAGCCTGAAACATTTGTAATTATGAAACCCTCAACGGTAGGGCTGGCACTACACTTTCAAAGCTATTGAAAACTGCTCAGTTTTATTATTGTTGTCGTCCAGTTATTCAACAGAGATATAAAATTGGAATGATTTAATTTTTTGACGTTCTGCTCCACGACGTTCGCAGACTTGGTCTTTGACAAAAATTCAAAAGTCCAAACTCAAGGTTAAGCTCACGCTCCATCAAAAAGGGAGGATCCTCCGACCAGACTGGTATTGTCTGACGGGCCACTTTGCCCGCCGGTTGATGTCGCGAACTTGTACGCGTGCTAGTTGCACAGAAAACTTTGATTACAAGATGCAGGATTTGTGTGACGTCATGATTCGTTGCTTTGTAAGCACTGCTACACTTTCATCGACTTCGTTCTCTACATGTATTGTTCATTTTGTCATTATAAACATATCTATAGAGCTGCAGATGTTGGTAATTCCAGGTTTGGTCCCATAGTAAAAGTTCTTAATAGGAAATCTATAGAAAATAATTATAAACCGAAATATGTAGGACTAGGTACAGTAAGGGTCAGAAGTGGAGTACCACTTTTGACCCTTATTGTTACTGCAATAAAGTTCACGATGACCAACTTTATTGCAGTAACAATAAGGGTATCGAACCCGTGACACGCAGCGCAGCAGTCAATGGCTTGACCACTGTGCTAACCGTACAGTGGAGGTTTGAAAGAGATACCGTAGTCCCTGGCCCACAAAATGTCACCTGCTACTTTGGATTCAGTGGAGAGGCGTGCGAAGAGGCTGATTGGCGACCCAGATTTAACTCGAAACGGTTTGCAAAGCCTGGAGCACAGGCGTAGATTAGCCAGCCTTTCAGTTTTCTATAGGATGCATTTTAGTAAGTGTACGAGGAAACTGCATGATCTAATTCCCTCATCTCCGTTCCACCATCGAACAACCCGTTGTACGGCGAGTTTCCACCCTTACGTTGTTAACACCACTACAATCCGGATGAAATGTTTCATTTTCTGTTTTATACCGCATACGTGGAGGGACTGGAACACTTTGCCAGCGGCGGAGTGTCCGTCACACAGCAATATGAATGTCTTCAAGGCTAGAGTGAAGGGACTCTTAATAAACTAGCGTGCTTTACCATCAACGATATACAACTGTTTACCATCAGGCGGGATTGCCATCAAGCACTAGTTTATGAGTTATAAAAAAAGACAAGTGAAAGAACACGGGTATGTTTTAGTCAGTAAAAGTCTGACATGCCTTCCCGCTCCGCTCAAATCGTCGTTTAATGATATCCAGTCCAAAAAATTTTTGAATATTCTGTTTTCATTTCCATCCAGTGTAGTTTATAAAGAAACCATGCTGATTTTAATTTTGTCATTGTTTTTTTTTTGTATTATAAAACAAACAACTCCTTTTTGTCGATATTTTAAAAGATATCTTAATGGGAATTGTAATTAGTTAAAACCAGTTATGACACCGGTGTGTGTTGATTTTCATTTCAAATCGAATATCGTATTCAGTACTTACATATGTAACGAACTAGAAGCAGTGTGGTGACGGTAGCGGTCATAGTGACAGCGGTCGTGATAATGGGTGGCTACAAGCGATACTTCTTAAACATTATTCTGGCTATCACTGCAACTTTTTACTCTTTTATTCTAATTTCGTGGGATCTCTTCTTCAGCCTGCAGAGGTCCACACATCCATACTAATATTATAAATGCGAGAGTAACTCTGTCTGTCTGTCTGTCTGTCTGTCTGTTACGCTTTCCCGCTTAAACCTCTCAACCGATTTTGATGAAATTTGGCACAGACAATCTTTAGACCCTGAGAAAGAACATAGGCTACCTTTTATCCCGAAAAATTTGATATTCCCGAGGGAAATCTAAAAAGCGCGATATAACCGAACTCCACGTGGGCGAAGCCGCGGGCGGAAAGCTAGTTTTCCATAATCCCCACGCTTGGTAGGCGGGTTGGGTTGCGCAGTAATTTGGTATTCCACAGGAGACGCGCTTCTGCCTGCTTCCTTGGTGAGAGTCGCCTCTTACGATACCCACGGGAGGATATGGGATGGTACTATTCTAAGCCCAGTACCACATGGGGAATAAAATTGCAATTTCATATCGACGGCTCCTACGTACATAAGGCAAGTCAAAAACCGAGGTTTACAGGAGAGCGTAATTTGTGTTCAACACGCTCTGGAAATAATTCTATGATAAATAATAAATATTTTCTTTCTAGAATATTTTAACAATTTTAAGAGCTTTATAATGATACTAGCTTTTCGCCCGCGGCTTCGCCCGCGTGGAGTTCGGTTATATCGCGCTTTTTAGATTTCCCTCGGGAACATCAAATTTTTCCGGGATAAAAGGTAGCCTATGTTCTTTCTCAGGGTTTAAAGGTTATCAGTACCAAATTTCATCAAAATCGGTTGAAAAGTTTAAGCGCGAAAGCGTAACAGACAGACAGACAGACAGACAGACAGACAGACAGACAGACCGACAGACAGAGTTACTTTCGCATTTATAATATTAGTATGGATTTACACCATATGTTAATTTTTACGTTTTCTTTAAAAAAGCTGATAGATGACCATTTCTCCGCCGATAATAAAATAGAAGTATGTCAGTCATGTCTATGATACCTTTTTATACGTAGGAAATAAAAAGAACAGTGTCTGATATAGAATTTAAATAATGTTTTAAGAAAATGTAGGATTATGTCACTGTTTTTAAATCAATACGTAAAACATCCTAAAATCGTCACCCATGGATATAAAAAGTACTTAAATGAAGACATATCACTTTATACGTGGTTTTAGTCATTCGGGGTAGGACTTTAGTTCATGTAATGTAAATAAAGACATGTCTTTTTAAATTATCAGGTTTGCGCTTTATTAATTAAACAGGGTTTATAAATTCAACATTATTTATTATAAAAAAAAAACAATCATCTTAGCATCTAACTAAGTAATACGTACCTATAGGCTCACCGAAATAGGAACCGAACATAATAAATCACTGTTGTCTAATATGAGTAATAATTGTCAATTTTGGTTGTAATAAATCCAATAATACAATTAAAAAAATGCCATTTTCGACATGACTTTATATTCGTAGGGACTGTCTATATACTAATATATAAAGCTGAAGAGTTTATTTGTTTGTTTGAACGCGCTAATCTCAGGAACTACTGGTCTGATTTGAAAAAATCTTTTTGCGTTGGTTAGCTCATTAATCCAGGAAGTCTTTAGGCTATATAACATCACGCTGCGATCAACAAGATCGGAGTATTTAAAAAAACATATCGAAACCTACGCGGGTGAAACCGCGCGGCGCAGCTAGTTCCTTATATTTACGCATTCCAATCCACTGAAAAAAGAAAGCTATTGCATGTACCAGGGGACACTACACTATATGTACAGGGGACTACTATAAATTCTTTAGAAAGTCGCTCTACGTATGAAAAATCCTTCACTATTCGCTATAGCTTAACACAAAACCCATAGCCATAAACAAAAGCATCGCAACAGCTCGGAGAGCCCTCCAGTCTACAAAGTCTTTTAAACATTTCCCGTTGCATTATTGAGAGTGCCGACTGCTCCACTCAATCGATTCCACCTGGATTAAAGAAACTGCGGACTGAGAGTAGTTTAATTCATCCATTGTTTAAAGCTTTCCGATTTCGTGGTGGAGAATTCTTTCAGCTTTGACAAGAATACGTTTTTTAAAGATTTGTACCATAGTTACTATGCTCTTATACAGAACCAAACTAGAAAAACGGCTATTGATTTACTTTCTTGTAATTCTTAACGAGGAATGCTGCTTGCTGATATTATGGTGTGACGTGATTGTGTTCACTGACTATATGGACGGGGCACGCTATCTAAAGTTGGTTTGTGTGACTTTTCAGGTTTACATTTATTATTCACTAGTTTTTCGCCCGCGTGGAATTCGGTTATATCGCGCTTTTTAGATTTCCCTCGGGGTTATCAAATTTTTCAATAAAAGGTAGCCTATGTCCTTTCTCAGGGTCTAAAGATTGTCTGTGCCAAATTTCATCAAAATCCGTTGAGAGGTTTAAGCGGGAAAGCGTAACAGACAGAGTTACTTTCGCATTTATAATATTAGTATGGTAGTATGGATTATTTTTTCACTGTCCCTTTCTGTGTAACTCTGTTTCCTTAATTTCTTGTAAAATCAATATGATTCTGTGGACTTTGGTGTGAATTGTGTTTGTTTACTATTATCATCATCATCATCATCGTCAACCTTTTATCGTCCCACTGCTGGGCACAGGTCTTCTCTCATACAGAGAAGGATTGAGCGTAATCACCACGCTTGCTCAATGCGGGTTGGCGATTTCAGACTTTAAAGTCCAGGTTTCCTCAAGATGTTTTCCTTCACCTTTAGTCATTGGTGTCCATGATATATTTAGAAAGTACATATAACTTAGAAACATTACATTGGTACTTGCTTGACCTGGAATCGAACCCGCACACTCAAACTTGAGAGGCTGGTATATTATTATAACAACATTAAAATAACTTTTTTTTATAATTGCACAAACGTAACATAAAAATGTATACACTATTTAATTGCGTAATCTAAATTGTAGTTTTTTTTATAAAAAAAATATATATGATTGATCGCCATCCCGCCTGGTGGTAAGCAGTGATGCAATCATTGATGGTAAAGTGCGCTAGTTTATTAAGAGCCTACCTATTCACTCAAAAAACTGAGTAAATCGGAAAGAAGACGGTAGTTGAGCGAGGTGATGAAATGTTGAAGTAGGAGGCGACCTGACGCTGCCGACAGTAGTGCGGAGGATGGCCGGCAGCGCAGAGTCGTGGGACGCGGTGGTGTCCTTCTGCGAGGACGTGATGTTGCAGAAGGAAGCTGCGGAACGGGAGAGGGAGATTTCAACTTCCTTCCCGGGCCGCAGAAGACGCACCGGGCGCCGAAGAAGGGCGAATAACGCCCTCTTCCGCCCCCCATGAATGGGTCCAGGGGCGAGGGCCATGGGGAAGTCCCCGCCCCCTATTCGATGGACCCCGAGGCGGAGGTGCGCGCGAGTGTCAGCGCGCGCCTCTGAGGCGATGCACGGGGTAGCTTAACACCCCACTACCCCGTGCCGGAGACTAGGCCCGGACAGACCGGGCCAGCACGAGAGTGTGGGGCTGCGGAAGAATTTAGACTCCCGCGGCCCCACGCGCGCTCGTGATAGAAGGGACACCGGGGTGGTTTTAGTCAGTAAAAGTCTTACAGACCCCGTCGCCCACCCTAGGGCGGCGGACATCCTATGGGGATTTCCACCCCGAAAAACTATTAAAAAAGGTGGTGAAATGTTAAACCAACAAGACGACCGATGTTTGATCTGAAGACCTTTCACGACCAAACTCCCGACACAATAACATTTGGCGCCTCGTACCCAGCACACATCGCAACACAACTGCTCAGACCTGTCTTCCGTACGGCTTCACCAGACATCATGCAGGAACACGACGAATCGCTTGGCGCCAAGACTTTGTCTGCTGGGTGGTAACTACTGCCGGCAGCTGATTCCACCACCGTTGTATAATACAACGGTGTTCAACCATTGTACGATGTATGCTATTAAAACATTATCATACTATGTTTCAGTAACGTCACAAGCCGTTAGTCACTGTTATTATAGAAAATCATAGCTATAGCCATAAACCGTTACGTCATTAGTGAGGTCATTACTACGTCTCTAGAAAGAAATATTACATGTTTAGTCATGTCCGATTTATAACATGTCGCATTAATTGTACTGGTGTCAGATATTGTTGACCAGACAGTGACGCGTGCCTGCCGACGCTTGTGATGTTTGACGAGTATTAAACCTTTAGAGCGGGATATGGGATGAGAGGTAGCGATTTTTTCAACGAATTAATTAATATTACAAAAGGTCTAGCTGCCAAAACGAAGAAGGTCAATATCGTGAGGAAATGTCCTAGAACTAAGAGTTTTAAGCCATCTGACATTTACCATCCTACACAGGCCTCGCGTGGTCGATTATGGCTCAGTAGACCTTTTCACCGGGAGGTTTTTGTCCCAACAACCTGTTCAATGTTCTCACTGCCCATAGTGAGAATATTATACGCTGATTGATTCTATTCTATTGTATTAAAGTAAACGATGCTTGTAATTATTCAACTTTTCGTAGTTCGAGATAACTGCACTAGTAGACCAAAAAAACCCACATTTGGCTCACCTGACCCACAGTTACTCTACAATCTCGCATACTAAACTTAGCAGTAATATTATTGAAACACTCTGTTTTTTAAATGAAATTTATTCCGTGTATGAGTTTGTTCCGTGTTTCTTCTTCCCAGTGAAAGCACTGGGAAGTGGTGAAAGGCGGGCGTTTTGGACGACTGTCTTATATAACGTTGACATTCAAATATTGCAAATTTTCAGCCTAATTTGTACAAAAATAAATTTATACAATACTAGCTGCGCGGCACAGTTGTACGCACATAAGATTCGAACCCGTGAGAATATCCCAATGAAAAGAATTGTATATGATAATCCTGGGTATAAAACATCTATATGTCAAATTTCCTCCAAATCCGTTCAGTGCATTTTTCATGAAGTCCTATGTGTTATTCTTGTGTATAAACGCGTAGCTTCCGCCTCTAGGATGTTTAGTATTACTATTTATGATGTTTAGTATTGCGCGAAATCATAAAACTAAAATAGTCGATATGTTGTGGTTATAAACTACATGTGTGGCAAAATTCCTCCAAAGCCGTTAGTTATTATTGCTTGATCTGGTATCTCTACTAATATATAAAACTGAAGAGTTTGTTTGTTTATTTAAACGCGCTAATCTCAGAAACTACTACTCCAATTAGATTTTTTTATGTTGGATAGCTCATTAATTCAGGAAGATTTTTATGTTAAATAACATTACGCTTTGACCAATAGAAGCGGAGCATATAAAAAAACATACCAAAACCTACGTGCGTGAAACTGCGGCTTTACAATTTGCTAAATCAAAACTCGCTGCATCTTACTCCTTAGACAGCCTATCAGGAAATATTTTGTTTTACGACTTAGCAAACGATTAGAATGGACTGAAACACAACAGGTGTCAATTTAAACGAGGGCTTTAACCTTCTTTTAATTGCTCATTTATAGCTCCATAGTTTTATTGTTGAATAACTTTGATCGTAATCTCTTTGTGTTTATCTTTAGAAGTGCCGCTTAGCTTTGTACTTACATATTATTAAGTAGGTGTACAAATAAGTTTCTGCCGTAAAGCAAAAGATGCCATCACTAAGAGGTTTCGTTGAAATTGTTAGAAATATCATGTGATATCGTAAGTTTGAACATCTGGTAATAACATACACTTAGAGTATTAGTGACTTTGTATCAGTATCACATATTTATTTTTGTGTAAAAATGTCAAGTGTTGTGCTGAAAAGGTGTGATTTGCGGGGACTTTTGTTACTTCTTTAATTTGAAGAAATCTGCAGCTGAGGCCCATCGATTAGTCAGTAAAAGTCTGACACGCCCTTCCGCTCCGCCCAGAGTGGGAGAAGTCATTTGATGATTTCCCATCCCAACAAAAAAAAAAAGGCCCATCGATTGCTTGTGAAAGATTATGGTGAGGCTTCCTTAAGAGAGAGAGAAGTTGTCTTATATAGTTTCAAAAATTTAGAAACTGTGAAGACGAAGAACGTAGTGGAAGACCGACAAAATACAAAGACACAGGATTGGATGCATTATTGGAGGAAGATAGAAGGAAGAGGAAAAACACGCCCATTACTACTGCAGATATGACAAAATTATTCTCCTACGTGATAATGTTCATCCGCATGTTCAAAACACGGAAACTTATTTGTACACGTATCTATTATAAAAATAAAGCTTAGTAATTGGAATTATTTATTTTTGCCTCCTCCTTTATACCGCGTACATCAAGGGACTGGAACAACTTGCCGGCGGCGGTGTTTCCGTCGGACTACAATTTGAGTGTCTCCAAGGCTAGAGTGAATAGGCTCTTAATAAACTTGTGCGCTTTACCATCAACGATCGCATCACTGCTTACCATCAGGCGGGATTGCGGTCAAGCACTGGTTTATAATATATATATATAAAAAAAATGACAAAACATCTCATTAAAGTAACGGAAACAGGTTCCATTATTTTGGTAAGCAAAAAATCTTTGCGTCTACCTTAGTAGTAAACTTTACCGATCACCATCACCAATATAATGACTGTTGTCCTAGTTGTCTATTAGAAGGAAAGATCCTATGAACTAGCTAGCTATATACGCGGTGAACTTTACTTGCGCGATGTAGAATTTTGCATGACGTAAGTATGTTAAGTAGCCGTCGTACTCTGACGCATGTTTTCCAACAACTCATAGATCAGTTTGTGAGTTCAAGTCAGCTGCACAACGCTACTTCTACAAGATTACAAACTTGTTCCGAAGTAAAACCTACCTACAACATTATTTTCTGTTTATGCGAAACCACGTGTACTATATTTTATAAGTAAAGAATCTATGTACAAAATTTCAAAAAGATAATATAATGAAAACCCAGAAAGTAATGAGCTTGCTCTTCTACTTGATGATCCCAACAAAAGTATGGTCAAAGCTACGCTCGGGCGGGCGAGCGCGGTGCAAAAATGGTTGGAATCGATTCAATTGCTTATTTTGAACAAACTATAGAGTTTTTGGCGGGAAGCTAAGATGAGTACCACGCTCATTTTTCATTGGACTTTTAAATTATTTATAGTGTCGTTTACTAAATAAAAACGCGTGATTTATGTAGTAAAAAGTGCATTCAGTGAATAATTCATAAAGAACAGTGAAATATTGTAGCATAGTGGCCACATCATGGCTTTGTCCCAAAACTTCCTCCTAGTGTCAGTTCACGCGAGAAACGAAAGGAGATAGGTTTAGTTAGGATAAGTTAGGGTGAGTTACAAAAGAAGACAAGATATAATTAAGACTTGGCTTAAAGGTCTTAGAAACCAGGCCATAAAATCCCCAAAAAAAAAAACAAACTATATTCAGGTTTCGCATAAACAAAAATAACTTTGCATACTGTTGTATATCATATTATATACTATATACACTGTAGGTACATAAGTATCGTCTACCCCAAGTTTCACTTGATCGGTACTAAAGTTCCAAGTTTCAAACCGCATAACCGACAGCTCTTTGTTTTGATGTACAATAATGCCCGTTCTACAATTTTCTTCCTAGATAGATATAGTTGGTTTTAATTATCATGGGACTAGAGAGATCTAAATGTGGTTGTAGTGAGTACGTAATTTAATGGAAACATTGTTGACTAGTTTAATTATGCTGGTAATGAATTAAGTCCTGATTTATTTAGTTAACTAGCAGCATGAATGTGAACTTCAATTATTTTGAAGCATATTGCTTATCCATTGCTCTGTATGTTCGACGAATATAACTGCTCAAAGACGTAAATAACGGAATGAATGTCGTTGAACTGTCAAAATGAAACCTTTTGCTTACGTTACTGATAGTGTTATGTTATTACGCTACAGTAAAATTTTTCTCTATCATCACATATTTCTAGTTTTACGTACCATATTTCGCAAAAATGACCGCTTGTTGTAAGTTTGATGTAGGTATCTATGTGTGTGTCTCTATAGCATCATCATCATCATGTTTTTTTTTATGTGGATATTGTTCCAAGCCTGGTTACATCGATCGAAAAAAACTGAAAATAAATAAATCATAAATAGAACAAAAAACCGCATTCCCACCTGATGGTAAGCAGTGATGCAATCGTTTATGGTAAAGCGCGCTAGTTTATTGAGAGGATATGTACTCTAGCCACTTAAATTATAGTCAGACGATATAAAAGACGAGGTGAGACGTTTCGTCTGTCGTAGTGCTGTCAACAGCGTTGTCGTATTACACAGGAAAGAAAAAGGGGAGGAGGGAGACAAACAAAGAATTTATTAGAACAACAAAATATAAAGTAAAGATATGAGGTGGGTGAGGTGAGAATACAAGTAAAAAAAAGAAAACAGTAATACAAAAGGCAGCAGCAGTTAGCAAAAAAATAACAACGTCCGGCAGCAAAAGACGGCGCCGATAGTAAAATCACAGCCGGAGCGGTTCCGGCGGCAAAGCGCCGGCAGCAGGGGCAGTGCTGGTGGTAGCAGCGTCACCGGCAGTAGGAGCAACGCCTTTAGAGGCGGCAACAAGTAGCAGAAACAGCGCTCGGTAGTAGAACCTGCGCCGCCATCGGAGGCGGCACCAGTCAGCAGAAACAGCGGCAGTTGGATTCAGAGGAGGTTCCCCTCTCCGCGAAGGAGAGGGTATCCGTAGGAGGGCTCTGGAGGAAAAACAAACACAATTAATATTATTTATCTGTTGAAGCCAGACCGAAAACTAAAAACTGGCACTGCTCAGCGAGGGCTTCCGAAGAAACCTCGCCGAACAGCTTTTCACGAAATTTAAATATTTGAAAAATTATAAGCAATATAAAATATCTTAAAGGAGTTCGGATAACAAATCCGGTAGAAAAATAGCAGGCAGTCAAGAATGTAGAAGAAAAGGTTGTCATAGAGACATAATCAACAGCGTTGTCTAAAATATTAAAAATTGTAAATATAAGTAAATATTAAATTATAGCGTTGTGTTAAGTAGGAAAAATTAATACAGCACAGCATAGGTACAGCTTCTTACGCTAAGTGTTCGCCAAGTCGCTGAAACTTGGGCCTATAGTAGAGGACCGTTTTTTAAGCTGAATGAAGTCTTGGTGTAAAAAATGTTATCAGAACAGCGCCTCATAATACTGGAATGCGTATTATGACCTGCAGAAATTAATGATAATATAAGTATGAATATAAATACATAAGTGTAAGTATATGTAGATATTACATTACATAACACTACTCAAACTGTCGTATTACGACAAGAAAACCAATTTAAAAAAAAGAGGAAAATCAGTAGATTTGACGATGAGCGAGGTGAAAAGGGAAAAAAAAAGTAAGGAGAATCAGCAGACGCTGACAGCAGGCCAGCAGCAGTAACGGAGGAGCAGCGCCCGCAGTAGGGGCAGCCCCGGCGGCGGAGGGCCAGCAGCAGTAGCGGAGGAGCAGCGCCGGCGGCGGAGGGCCGGCAAAAGCAGCTGAAGAGCGGCTCCGACGGCAAAGGGCCGGAAGTAGCAGTTGAGGAGTGGGCCCAGCGGCAAAGGGCCGGAAGCAGCACCTGAGAAACGGCTCCGGCGTTAAAGGGTCGGCTGCAGCTGAGAAGCGGCTCCGGCGGCAAAAGGCCGGCAGCAGCAGCTGAGCAGCGGGTTCGGCGGCAAAGGGCCGGCAGCAACAGTAGGCGCGTCAGTTAGCAGAGCCAACGAAACCGGCAGCGAGTACCCCTGGAAGGGCTCTGGAGGCAGCGTTTTTCAAAGACTTAATATTATAAGCAGCTTACTTGAAAGCCAGAGCTCAACTGGCCACTGCTCTGCAGGATTTCTAAAGAAACTTCGGAGAATGGTTGCAAATCGAAATTTAAATATTCAAAAATATAGACGAGGGAACGGTAACTAATTTTATATTAAAAGAGTTCGCATGACAATTACGAAAGAAAAATAGCAGGCCAACAAGAATTTTGATGAGAAGGTTGTCATAGATACATCATCAACAATGTTGGCAAAAAAATGTCATAATAATGAAAATGTTCTGTAATAATCTCAATATAAGTGGTATTAAAATAAAAAGTGCTGTGTTTGATAGGAAAAAGTAATACAGTCTTGCATAGGTACGGCTTCCTACGCTAAGGGGTCGCTAAGTCGCCGAAACTTAGGCTTAAAGTTGAGGACTGTGTCTGTGAACTGAAAAATGAGCCCTGGTGTAGTGGAATATGATCAAAACAGAGCCTCATAGTAATAGAATGCATATTATGGCCCGTGGAAATGAATGATACATAATATATAAGTATGACTATAAATAATAAGTGTGAGTATATAAGAATATGGACATAAAATTACAACGTAAGGATGAATACTCGCAGTAGGTACCACGGCTCGATGGGAGATGGAGGAATTAAGTCAGACTACGGATTAATAAATCGGCTCTAGTGTCTTTGTTAGCAGCAAGTGCCAATAGGTGAGTTGCTCTTATTTAAGCCAATAATTTCCCTAACACCATTTCTTTCCGGACCACGAAAGTAGTCAAACCACCTAAACCACTGCTCAGGCTGCAAAGTCCGAAGCGAGAAGTTCTAAACATACCGCATAGGCTCGATCCAACTGACAGCTTCTTAATTAAAGTTTAACGTCTGTTCCATTTCAACCCTTGTAGCAATTATAATAGCGGTATATTGTTTGAGTTTTTACTTGGAATCAGTAATTTTAGGCCTCCTAATATTTGTTTTAAGTCGTAGGTTCAAACTAGTAAGTTTAAATTATATCGTAAGTACATCGCGAGGAAACCGGAATGTCGTAGAAACAAAAATTCAAATACGTATTTTTGTTTTTAATAATTTTAAGCTTTTGCTTGACCGCAATCCCGCCTTTTTTTTATTAAATTACTAGCTTTCCGCCCGCGGCTTCGCCCGCGTAAATTTCGGTTATATCGCGCTTTTTAGATTTCCCTCGGGAACATCAAATTTTTCCGGGATAAAAGGTAGCCTATGTCCTTTCTCAGGGTCTAAAGATTGTGTGCTTTCCGCCCGCGTCTTCGCCCGCGTGGTGTTCGGTTATATCGCGCTTTTTAGATTTTCCTCGGGAATATCAAATTTTTGCGGGATAAGAGGTAGCCTATGTTTTTTCTCAGGGTCCCAAGATTGTCTGTGCCAAATTTCATCAAAATCGGTTGAGAGGTTTAGGCGGGAAAGCGTAACAGACAGACAGACAGACAGAGTTACTTTCGCATTTATAATATTAGTATGGATAAACTAGTGCTTGACCGCAATCCCACCTGATGGTAAGCAGTGACGCAATCGTTGATGGTAAAGCGCACTAGTTTATTAAAAGCCTATTCACTCTAGTCTTGAAGACACCCAAATTATATTCCGACGGAAACACCGCCGCCGGCAAGTTGTTCCAGTCCATTGATGTACGCGGTATAAAAAAGGAGGCGAAACGCTTCGTCCAGATCGTAGTAGTGTTAACAACGTAAGGGTAGAAACTCGCCGTACGACGGGTGGAACGGATATGGGGGAATTAAATTATGCAATTCCCTCGCACACTCCCCAAAATGCATCCTATAGAACACCGAAAGGCTGGCTACTCTACGCCTGTGCTCTAGACTTTGGAGATCGTCTCGAGTTAAATCAGGATCACCAATCAGCCTCTTCGCCCGCCTGTCTACTGAATCCAAAGTGGCCAGGTGACACTTAGCAGCACCAGCCCAAATGTGGCTGCAGTACTTCACACACGAACTAACCTGTGCTTTGTATATCATTAGAAGCTGCCCTGGTGTGAAGTACCGCCGGACCTTTACGATAACGCCAAGTTTCCTGGCAGCCACCTTGCCTTGGACTCAATGAACCGCCCAAAGTTTAGGTTCGAGGAAATCTCAACTCCCAAAAGCTGAAGGCGGTCGGTACACTCCAAGGATACATTTCGAAAAGTAGGAGCCAAGGTGAACGGGCTCCTTTTGGCGGTGAAAAGACACGCCTGTGTTTTGGCGGTGAAAAGACACGCTTGTGTTTTGGCGGCATTGAATGCGACAAGATTGGCATTGCCCTATTTGGAGACTGCCTGTAGTGCAACACTCGTTCGCTCTACCATAGCCTCTCTTTCGGACCGGATAGATTCTCTACTAGCCCGAGCATCCGGCAGGTATTTCTCCACAACTGTGCTATACGGAAATTAGCAGATAGTTAATATGCAGCAGAAACAGAGTTGCAAAGAGAACAGACCCCTGAGAAACACCGGCATTTGTCAACATGGGCTCATATGAGCATCCGTCGACAAAGACTCGGAGGGAACGTTCAGTCAGGAAGTCTTTTACCCAGCCAGTCAGGCTAGGGGAAATGCCGTATGCTGGAAGCTTACTCAAAAGACCAGCGTGCCATACCCGGTCGAAGGCCTTCGAAACATCAAGGGAGACAGCAATCGCTTCCCCATTTCTCTCGAGGGCCTCGCCTCACAAGTGACTGGCATACACTAGCACTGGGGACCCCAGTTGACCGATTGCGGCGAAACTCGTACTGTCGGTCACTGAGGAGATCGTTACCTCCCAGGTATGCCAAGAGTTGCGAGTTCAACACACGCTTCATAACTTTGCAAAGTATGGAGGTGATCGAAATCGGCCGATAGTTGGTGGGATCGCCACCCTTTCAGGGCACGGGCTGCACATTAGCAAGCTTCCAGTACTTGGGTACTATACCAGACCTAAATGAGAGGCAATACAAGCGTGTCAATAAAGGCTACAACTCGGGCGCACATGCTTTAAGAACAATCATTGGTATACCATCCGGACCACTAGCCTTATTCACGTCCACTGTCTGTCCGTTTGCTTTTCTATCTCCAGGCTATACGGCAGTACTACTGTAAATTTCAACTGGACGTAGCTATGCAAAATAAAAACTTTTTTACAAAAAAACAACCGACTTCTAAAAACCACTACAAAGTGAAAAATAACTAATTTCGGAAGTCGGTGTCTTTAGTTTTTGTATATTAGTTTTTGACACCGACTTCCGAAATTAGTTATTTTTCACTTTGTAGCGGTTTTTAGAAGTCGGTTGTTTTTTTGTAAAAGAGTTTTTATTTTACACTTTTTAGTTGTGAAAAGTAGGTACTATGTATTCAGTTACATCCGGTCAGGTACGTAACAATACCTTCACGGATCGGACCGAGTTTTCTTTACATATTGTATACATAGACCAATTAAAAAATAGTTCTCTGTTTTCTTCTGTGTAACTTCAAACGCTATGTTTATAGGTATTTATTTGATTTAACAACCATAATATAGAAATGTTTGAAAAGCACAATAAACGCCTTGCATCAAGAAAAACCACATTCTTAAAATAATAAATTTTGACCTTATTGTGAATGAGCGAAGGTTCGAAATTCAATGTCAAGTACAGAGTTTATAATTTCCGTTGTTTGAGTATGGTTAATTATAGTTTATGTTGTTTGTGTAATATTTAATTCAGGCCAGCAGGTGGCATTTGACAGGTAAATGTATATCACAGTTAGTGTCACAGTTTTTGTTATTTTGAATTCAACGTTTTCTAATTAATATTGAGCTAGTACTGCTCATAATTATCAACAGTAAGCAGTGATGCAGTCGTTGATGGTAAAGCGCGCTAGTTTACTAAGAGCCTATTCACTCAAAATGCAAAACTGAGTGAATAGGAAGGAAGACGGCAGTTGAGCGAGGTGATGCAATGTTAAACCCAACAACACGACTAACGATGCTGTTCCAAAGGAAGATTGATGTGGAGACCCTCCACGACCAAACTCCCGACGCAATAATATTTGGCGCATCGTACCCGGCACATATCGCAACATGTTGTAGACTAAACTAATTTACCAATTATAAACAATCGACCTTGGCTCTTTCCACAACAAAATTACTTCCAATATTATTCTTTCAAAGAATATCAAGGCAGAAACTATAAATTGAGATCCTCTATTCAGATCAGGGGCGCATAAAACAGAAGAGCCTAAGGCTTTATGACTACAGGACTAACCAACAGCTGTACCTTATCATAAATAGAAGGAGGCCCTAATTTTGATGGAGCTCCGTAAGGGCACCCACAGACCATCGATTTCTAAAATAAACAGGCGCTGGTACACTCCATGCGTAACAACATGAGACACTCCGTTCAAACGATTTCGATTTCTATTGCACAGGCACAAAGATGGCATTATAAGAAAATAAGTGGTTACAGTGCCAGCATATGCAGCTACCATATTTCTTGCCGCTAACGCAAAAGCAGTCGCGAAAGAGGAAGTTAAACTTGTACTCAGTTTTTGTAAGGCTAAAATCGTTAAATATCGAGGACGGTCGCCTGGCTATGGGCAACCTAAATTTTCTATGAAATTGATAGGATACCAGCGCACTGCTTACGCAAATTACTTCTATAATCCGGGATGGGTCGATCAAAATGTTAATTTATCACTAGGGATCTTTATAGTTGCTAGGCAACGAATACTGTTAACAAAGCAGTTTTCGGAACTTGCTCCTTCGGTGTACGTGCCTATTTTAGTTCTAGATTGTCTTGTTTTTGATTACTCGAAATTTTTTATACTTAATTTGTAGTTAAAATAGCTTTTTGTTATACCCAGAGGGAATTTTGATGGCCACAATAACGAAGCCAATTTTATCCATTTTAATTCTGGTTCTAAAATTCAACTTTTTGTAGAATGGTTATAGTAAGTTTTAATCATCATTGTCGCCTACAATTATGTTGTATCCTAATAAAAATAATCAGATAGATTTATAAAAATATTGAACACGTAGTAACTTGACTAATTTTTATTGTATACTATATTTTCTTGACTTGAAATTAACACACAGATGTGCTATTGTGGAATTTATTCCACCACTTTTTATTACCAGCGAAAGCACTAGAAAGCGGTGAAGGGCTGGCGTACTGGAGAAAAGTCTTTTTAATTTTTCGTACGAAATGTGCTAATTTTCAACCTGATTTTAGTAAATAACTTTTGTTTTTGATTATGTTGCCAAGCATAGCCATATTTTTGCTTCATCGATAGCATGTAGCAACATATTAGTATAAATGTTGCTGCTTTCTTATGCAGCATACAGTACTCTTCAAACATGATCAGCCTGATGCTCCCACTCCTGGGACACAGACCTCCTCTCGGTGAGAGGGAGTTGGCCGTAACAGCACTGGCATTTAAAAATTCAAAATATAATGTATTCTATGTTTAATACTTGTATGAGACTATGTACTTGAGAGCAGTCCTGTTTAGTGACAAATAAATTAATTTTATTTGTTGTGTTTTGACAAATATTAAATTTTTATGATGGTTTTGTTTGGATAATACAATAATAATGATTTATGGGTCTAATTTAAAAGGATCAACACTAAGAGGTTCCTCTCTGAAGCCCTAACTCAGTGCTCAAGAGAGAGTAAACTACGAGTAAGCCTAGGTCTAAGCTACCAAGCTTAGCTCGGATCTTCTTCCAACACCGGCGGATCAATATTTTAAAATGTTTTCATATTTGATCACGTAATTTATACTTTTTTATTTAATTATATTTATTAACTGATATTTCAATCTTAGCAAAAAAAAGCTGGTATGTAAACTGTTATTTTAATACTAGATCTGTTTTATGAAAATGTGCTAAAATTTATTAAGCTTAGCAATAAGGATGGTGAAACATTCTTAGCTACATATTAAAATCTTAAAGTAGACATACTATTTACTAGAAACTCATAACCGGGAAGCCTTCACTTGTGCAACCGAAGTGCCGGTTTTTTCAACCGGTTTGAACTGGTTCGAATTGCTACGGACTGGATTAAAGCGGTTCTCAAGATCGATTGTTGATTGTTTGCTTGGCAAGTAGGTAGCTGTTATAAGGTTAGCTCAGGATTTTTAAATAGGGAGTTTCCTAGTGAGCGAGTTTTAAAATAATATCTTTTTCTGAAGTTTACCTGTTACCTACCATCTCATAGAATATGCAAGTTTCTAAGTCTTATATAATAATATGAAAGGTATATAATATGATTTATGTAAGGTGTATGTATAGAAGTGTGATTGATTTTTGCAATAAATTCAGACGAACAATTTGGATTCCAAAAAACTAAATCTACTACTTTAGCTACATTCTCTCTTATGAAAACAATACTTTCTAATGTTAACAACAATCAGATGACTACTGGACTATATTTTGATTTATCAAAAGCCTTCGACCTGGTATCGCATGACATATTGCTAGAAAAGTTGGAAGCTATTGGAATAAGGGGACCTCCTCTACAGTGGATAATGTCCTATTTGAGTAATAGGAAACAATGCGTTACTATCAATAGAATTAACAAAAATAGAGACATGACACCCTCCTATTCAGAATATAAACACAATAAATACGGTGTACCACAAGGAAGTGTGCTTGGCCCCGTATTATTCCTTATATACATAAATGACATTACAGAAATAACCAAGCATTTAATGTATCCTATTTGCTGATGACATATCTATTGTAGTAGCAACTGATAATAAACAAAATACCATTGGGGATCATGAGTGTGAAATTAATAATAAAATCGATAAATTAATACATTGGCGTGACATTAAACATTTAAAAATAAACCTAAACAAATCGGTCTATATACAATTCAATGATACAAATTATAATAAAAATAACATTAAACTTAATATAAATAAACTCAATGAAGTAACACATACAAAGTTCTTAGGTGTAATAATTGATAAAGATATTAATTGGAAATTACATGTAGATAATGTTAGCACTCGAATGAATAAATTTGTATACGCACTGAAGCAAGTTAAAAATATTACCAATATGAAAACTGCTTTTATATCATATCACGCCTATGTTGAATCGATATTACGATACGGTATTATAATGTGGGTCAATAGCACTGATACGGCTTTTTATTACGGCTGCTTATTCATTGCTCAAAAAAAGTGCAAAAGATCATTTTGTGGACTAAAACCCGACGATTCATGTCGACCAATGTTTAAAAGACTTGGCTTGTTACCGCTCCCATGCATTTACATTTACGAAATATGCGTATAAACTGCAAATGAAATATGTCCACGGATCAAACGAGATCCTTTTAGATTAGTCTGTAGTGATCTACCAAGACTGACCAAATATAATAAAAATTGTCTTGTAACATGTGTACGGATATATGTATGACAAGATGCCAAGTCATTTTAAATTACTAAATATAAGATTATTGAAGACTGCATTATATAAATGGTTAAATGAATGTAATTTTTATAGTTTAAAAGAATTTATGGATCATAAATGTTAATGCCTTAAATAGTTTACTTTAGTTTTACCTTAAAATTTTTGCGTGCTATGTTCATCTTAGCTAAACATGCTTGTACCTACTGTATTCTTATTCAACACCTTTGTATACCATGTTTATTGCAAATAAATGATTTATTATTATTAATAATTAACGGTCACCCCAAAAGTCATTGGTGCCGATTTCGTCCACAATGGAAACTAAGTTCAAAATCAGTGCATCTTTATCTTTCTAATCATTAGGAATAGGACAGAATACAAACGCTTAGTCCTGTCGGTATATCTGGTAGTTTAAGAACAATGGAATCATCGCCATTGCATCCCTATTTCAAATAAAATCGTAACATTTAACAACTTTAAAACAATATATACGACATCTATCTTGTATTCAAATAAATCGCGGCCCAATTTATAACTTCAAATAAAAAATGCCTTGGTATGCATCACTCCGATGTTAAAATGAAAATAATTAATAGCAGAGTTTTAGTTTATTGAGCGATTCATCTTTACTATAAATTACTTTGGCGCTTACCTTTTGTGGCCCCAAAAACGACGGCAGCTGTGTTCGTCGTAGTCTATGGAATCGAATCAAATTGTTTATGAAATGCTGCACTGCTACACTACAAATCTTGCACTCATATAAGTTAAAATTCGGTCTTATAATGCCAAAGCAACCAAAAACAATGCTTTAGAAATCCGTGTCCGTGCTTACAAAATACTATTTCATATTTGTGCGTGACAGATATGCAGGATCATTTAGTGGACATATGCGGTTGCACTCTGCACGTTCTGATGCACACTCTGTTGCTGGGTTGGTGGAAATAAGTGAAACTTCGGTGTATTGACTTACTTGGTATATTCTTCCACAATATTAGCGGGGTCACTAATTAACTTATACTACTATTGAATCTTGACTATTTCTTCTTGACTGTTGATCCTGTAGAGATCTTGCTGTTTATCTTGACTGTAGCTGTTGATTCCTCAACGTCGAAGATAAATATCTTCGTACTGTAGCTGTTATTGTTGACTCTTCAATGGCGAAGACGAATGTCTTCTTACTGTGTTGACTTCTCGATGTCGAAGACGAATGTGTCTTGTTACTGCGTTGACTCCTCGATGTCGAAGACGAATGTCTTCTTACTGTGTTGACTTCTCGATGTCGAAGACGAATGTCTTCTTACTGTAGCTGTTACTGTTGACTCCTCAACGACGGAGATGAATGTGTTCTTACTGTGTTGACTTCTTGATGTCGAAGACGAAATGTGTCTTGCTGTAGCTGTATGACCTTACTGTAGCTGTCACTGTTGACTCCTCAAGGGCGAAGACGAATGTGTCTTGCTGCTCAGACGTGGGGCCTATTTATACTACGACAAGGGCATAAACCTTGGGAAGCGACGAGAGCGGCGGGTCTCACCAGCCATTGCCTTACGCACGTTCCTGGGCTGCATCCAAAACCTGAGGGTCTCCATTTTATAACGCTTATTACAAGGGTCTATTTTATTGCGACTATCCCAAGGGTTCGTTTTATTGCGACTGTCCCAAGGGATTGTTTTATGGAACCTTTTTGGCGTTGTTACAATCAGCTAGATGCGGGACAACCGTTTCTATTACAATTTTATTCATGTCTGTTGCAGTTTATAACAGATACTTTGCTAAATGTTCACAGGTATTCCATTCATAATTGTTGCCTTTCCAGATGTGTATAACCATTGAATGACGATCCTTCCTTACAATGAACGATCGTCCATCTTCATCATCATCATCATCAGCCTTTACTCGTCCACTGCTGGACATAGGCCTCTTTCATGGTACGCCAACAAACTCGATCCTGAGCAGTTCTCCGCCAGCCACTACCAGCCACCTTTTTGAAGTCGTCGCACCATCTCGCCCATCTTACGCTTTCTAAATTCTTACGCACAAATGTTCTATTCTAAGTAATATAACAATACACTATTCGGAATTAGTTTCTATACACTATTTAAAACTATTCGCCCCCCACAATATTGTACCTATTATATATCAAACAATATTTTGTGACATACCTATCAGGAACAAGTGATTGTAAAAATAAACGGTTTTCTGTATATACCATTGACTTTTCTACTGAATTCTTATATTTATATTTTGAAATATAAAATAAAGAGTTAGGTTTAGGTTCAACAGTAAGCTGTGTGAAATTTGCTAACTGACACAGTCATAGGCCACAGGAAGGACATTAGTGCAGGATAGAAGCCCTCCTTCTATCTAATGTCTGTAGCCTGCATACGCACTTGAGATCTAGGCCGTCCACGAACCCGCATCTGTAGACCTTGTCTTTGTCTTAGCTTCCAGTGACTTCGCTTCAATCTCTATATTACAGATTTCATAGTCAAAGTCAAGGTCAATTGTTAGGGGGTTAGGTTGAGGGGTTAGCCAGCCTGTTAGAAATAAAATCTTGCTATTAAAGCATTACTGTTTACTGAATCAGTTGGACCCATACACATGAAAAACTTAGTTAACACAATGTTTCTATGTTATTGACTTTATAACCAAATAATTCAATTTCAGATTTTTTTATTAGTGTCTGTGATTGTAATGTCAATCATGTCACTTGATTTTAATAAAATTCCATATTTTATCTATCTTTTTGATAGATTCTTCTAGTTATATAGTGTAAATGTGAAGATCTTATTGGCATTGTATATTTATAATAAAAGATCTGTAAACCAATTCTTATTTTAATATGTCACCTCTGCTGTCCTCCCAAACCCACTGTGATTGGAAATTATTGCGAAGCCAATTGTTTTTAAAAGCGCAAAAAAAACTTTCTTTTCGGCTCTACACTATAAGAAACAGCTAATTGGAATCCTGCATTTGACTTCTGACGTTTTCCAAGTACCATAATTATAAATGTTGGTTGTACATCTTTATGCATCATTTTCTCATGTTGGTATATGTGAAATAAAATATTTTGACTTTGGCTTTCCAGTTGCTTTGGAGTCGGTTTGATGCTTCATTGAAGCTTTATCCACTAGATTGGCATAACTAAATTAAATGTATACAAAATATATTTGTTTAAGATAAAGACAAAATAATGACAGCCTCCGTGGCGTAGCGGTAGCGGACGCGGCCGCTGCGCAAGGTGGCGCGGGTTCGATCCCCGCACAGTGCAAGTATTTGTATGCATGAATATGAATACTTGCACTGGTCTGATCGTGCCTCGGAAAGCACGTTAAGCCGTTGGTCCCGGTTGCCATACAAATATCTAGTGGCAGTCGTTACGGGTTGTTGGAGCCCTCAAAAGTCCAACAATTGGTCTAACTGCAATGCTTCGATGTCGCCTTCGGGTTGTGGAGGTCAGACGGCAGTCGCTTCACGGAAAATGTCGAAGTTTAGCCATTTCAGCAGTTGGACTGGTAAAGCGGACCCCAGACTCCGAAGCTGAAAAGGCTTCGGATGCGACTGGGATTAACGCTGTGAAGATGATGAGATGATGATAAACACAAAATAAATGTATACTTAGTTCCAACTACATAAAATAAAACTGTGAACTTTTAAAATTAAAATGCTATTAAAAGAAACACACTTTTTAGTTCACTTCACCTTTTCTGGCATTTTCTCTGTAAAATCCTTATAAATTTAGAGCACACTGCTGTTATTTTCCGCATAAATACAGACCATTACAATAATAAACACTGATGAACACAAAAAACATGTTACTTTAGGGAAATTTTCCACATATACAAGATATGCTTCCTTTAAAAGGCCCTTTTCATAGCCCCAATAGTGGAAAAAGTCAACATCAACCCAAAGATTACAGAGATAATAAGCTCTCGTTCCCACATATTGATAAACACATATTGATCAGGTCTACAAGGCTAATTTACTTTTGATCATAGGCGTTTAATTTAACTTCACGCTTGCTTCATAATACGGTAATTTGTAGAATGGGCTACAAATGTACCGTGCTTAATAGCGTGATGATTGGTCGACAAATATATCTTTCGTTTGTGTTCTTAGAAACTTTAATGAAGTCCGATTGGATTTTTGGTTCAGCTCGATATTGCTTTATTTTTATAATTTTAAGGTATTTGCAACTAATTACATTCGAGTAATCAGAAGTAACATGCGGAAGAAGGCCAATTACAATATTTCAATTAAATTTATGGATAAAATTAATAAAACGGTAGAAATAACGAAACAACTGAAGTTAATTAAAAAAAATACACGAGAAAGTTACTCTCCAAAGAAAAAGTTATTTAACATTAAATTAGCGGTCAATTATTATATCCTTTACTTATTTCATATTACATATATACATAAAAATTATATTTTAAAATATATATTATCTTTACTAATATTATAAAAGGAAACGTGAGTTTGTTTGTTTGTTCCGCTTTCATGCCGTAACTACTAAACCGATTGCTTTGAAATTTTGCAGACGTAGAGTTTAAAAGTCCGGATTAAATATTATGCTACTTTTTATCTGCAAAAAAAAAATGATAATCCCGAGGGAAATCTAAAAAGCGCAATATATCCGAACACCACGCGGGCGAAGCCGCGGGCGGAAAGCTAGTAATATATATTATATAAAAAAAAAAAAGAATGGCCCGGTACTGGGAACAGAGTTCAAGCTACCGGTGGTCAGGGCTCCAGAGAGAAACCTCCTGACAATGCGAGCCGTATCGAGAAGTACAGCTCTCTGAACCGAGCCCTTTTCTTTCCTTGGGGTGGAAAATCCTCATAGATGTCCGCCACCCTTGGGTGGTCGGCGGGGTCTGTCAGACACTATTGACTAAAAACCACCCCGGTATTTCATTAGAGAACGAACACCGTTTCTGCAACCCCCATTTGGTGCCGGCCCGCCACTATGGGCCTCATCGGGCCAAGGGGAGGAATGAGGTGTTTGACTAGATAACTAGCTTTTTAATAAAATATTCCTTACGATTTCATTTTATCAACAACATTTACTACACAGCTTTTGACTAAGAAGTCAAAAACTCTAAGACCTCTTTTTCTTTTTTCAAGGTGAGATTCAACTCTTGATCAATGGCCTGTGTTGAATATTTATACCACAATTTTGCCAATGTAACAAATGCACATATAACAAATTATAGAAATTCGTTCAAAATTTTATTTTTCAATAATGGCGGATATCGCCAATGACAGTTGAAAAAGACGGCCGCGTGAATCGTCTATGACGAAGGTTTGAGTCATGATGTGGCCACTATGCTGCAATATTTCAATGTTCTTTATGAATTATTTACTAATTGCACTTTTTAGTACATAAATCACGCGATTTTATTTAGTAAACGACACTATAGATAATTTTGAAAGTCTAACGAAAAATGCGCATGAGATTCATATTAGCTTTCCCGTCAAAACTCCCAGTTATTGACAACGCTGTTTATTATGTCAACATGACAATCTTTCCTTCAAATTATTTATAGCTTGATATTTTTTACCTGATGAGATAACCAAACTCTTTTAAAGTTAAGCAATACTTGCAGGAATTAATACAAAAGTACGAGTGTGTGACCGTGGCGTAGCGGTAACGAACGCGGCCGATGCGCAAGGGGGCGCGGTTTCGATCTTTACATGCATGAATATGAATATTTGCACAGGTCTAGTGGTGCCTCGGAAAGCACGTTAAGCCGTTGATCACGGTTGCCATACGAACATTTAGTAGCAGTCGTTACCGCGGTTGTTGTAGCTCTCAAAAGTCCAACAATTGGTCTACTGCAATGCTTCGATATTGCCTTCGGGTTGTGGAGGTCAGTCGGCAGTCGTTTCATGGAAAATATCGAAGTTTTTGCCAAAAGTTTCGACCGGGTATGGCACGCTGGCCTTTTGAGTAACCTTCCAGCGTACGGCGTTTTCGCTGGCCTGACTTTTTCTTGTCCTGGTTGTGTGGTGTTCCTCAGGGGTCTGTTCTCTCTGCAACTCTGTTCCTGCTGCATATTAACGATCTGCTGATGCCCGGTATCTATGGGTATGCAGATGACAGCACAGTTGTGGAGAGATACCTGCCGGAAGCTCGGGCTAGTAAGGAAACAATCCGGTCCGAAAGAGAGGCTATGGTAGAGCGTACGAGTGCTGCACTACAGGCAGTCTCCGAATGGGGCAAAGCCAATCTTGTAGCATTCAATGCCGCCAAAACACAGGCGTGTCTTTTCACCGCCAAAAGGAGCCCGTTCACCTTGGCTCCTACTTTTCAGAATGTATCCTTGGAGTGCACCAACCGCCTTCAGCTTTTGGGAGTAGAGATTTCCTCGAACCTTAACTTTGGGCGGTTCATTGAGTCCAAGGCCAAGGTGGCTGCCAGAAAACTTGGCGTTATCGCAAAGGTCCGACGGTACTTCACACCGGGGCAGCTTCTAATGTTGTACAAAGTACAGTTCCGCTCGTGTGTGAAGTACTGCAGCCACATTTGGGCTGGTCCTGCGAAATGTCACCTGGCTACTTTGGATTCAGTTGAGAGGCGTGCGAAGAGGCTGATTGGCGACCAAGGCTTAACTCAAAACGGTCTCCAAAGCCTGGAGCATAGGCGTAGAGTAGCCAGCCTTTCGGTCTTCTATAGGATGCGTTCTGGTGAGTGTGCAAGGGAATTGCATGATTTAATTCCTCCATCTCCGTTCCTCCATCGGACGACTCGTCGTACGGCGAGTTTCCACCCTTACGTTGTTGACACCACTGCGACCCGGACGAAGCGTTTCGCTTCCTCTTTTATACCGCGTACATCGAGGGACTGGAACAATTTGCCAGCGACGGTGTTTCCGTCACATTACAATTTGAGTGTCTTCAAGGCTAGAGTGAATAGGCTCTTAATAAACTAGCGCGCTTTACCATCAATGACCGCATCACTGCTTACCGTCAGGCGGGATTGCGGTCAAGCGCTAGTTTATAACTTATAAAAAACAAATAAAAAAGTTTTGGCTCTAGGACATGCCCAATTTTTCACAATGTTTCCTTTCACCGCTTTGAAAGCATCGGTGATGAAATAATTTACACAAAGTTAAGCGTCTGGTGGGGTTCGAACCAACGACCGACAACTTGTAAGAGTCGCGGGCGATATCACTGGGCCACCGCAGCTCTCCAGCAACGCCTTGATGTTACTAACCATCTCACGAAGAGTAAGCAACCATCCAGGTTGGTCCTTGCTTTATAGGATCAACATGGGTCTAAATATAAGCCTTGTTTTGTAATATGTAAAGTAGGGCTGAAAGCCTAACTCGCCCTGCCGCTCGGCTCAGAGCTGGAGAAGTCATTTGATGAATAAAGAAACATCATCATCATCTCAGCCATATTCAATCCACTGCTGGATATAGGCCTCCCCCAAGGATTTCCAAAAACTACGGTTGGACGCGGCTTGCATCTAGCGCTTCCCTGCGATTTTGGTCTGATCATCCGACCACGCGTGGTGAACATGGCATTAATCCTCCAATGGAACAACAATAAAGAACAATAAAGAAAAATGAACCCATATAAAAGGGTTGATTTGATTATAATCATTAGCACGAAAATAATGTTTTAAAATTGAGTATCATAAAATCTATAATTGAACGGCAAATTAATAAACTACATAGTTAAGTGAGCAATTAATAGTTAATGGGAGCTTATTAATAGAGAAGCGATAAGCGAACGTTTAATTAAGTTACCCTGTGTTTTTCGTTTAACCCAACAGCAAATTCAAAAGGATGGTTTATAAAATTAGCGGTGTATGTAAGTTTGTAATTACGTATGTTCTACCGTAGAATAGAATAATCCTTATTGCGTACATCATATAGACTACAGAAACATAAATATAGAGATTTTATAAAGGGTGACACAATGGGCGATCTTATCGCTAAGAGCTGTTTTTTACAGACAACCTTTGGGTGGAATACTAAGGGGAAGGAGAGAGAAATAATGTAGGTAGTCTACAGTGTACTATTTACATAGATTGAGGCATAAATTGGATAGAGTTTGAGCCGTAGCAACTACGGAACTAATTTTTATGAATGATACATCGTTAGATTTGTACTTATGGTCTAGGTGCTTTAGTTAATATACCTAAGATCCTTTAAAATTTACACCTACATCATAAAATTAAATATGTATATTTCACATAAACTAAGTCAGGTGTATGGTTCTAATTGGTGATTTCTTATGGGGAAGAGTCGAAAGAGCATCAGCAGAATCACAACATAGCATATGAAAATAAAACAAAGCGCAATCTCATTATCTATACCAATATATAAAGCTGAAGAGTTTGTTTGTTTGTTTGAATGCGCTAATCTCAGTAATTACTGCTCCGATTAAGAAAATTCTTTTTGCGTTGGATAGCCCCTTAATCTCGAAAGGTTTTAGGCTATATAACATTACGCACCGACCAATAGGAGCGGAGCATATAAAAACCTATCGGAACCTACGCGGGTTAAACCGTAGGGCGCAGCTAGTTACAAATAATGCGCATGGGAGCATGCGCGTGTTTGTGAGCGTACGTGTGTTTGTGTGTGCGTATGTGATTATTTTGTTACAGTTTGCTACTGACATTCTCAAAGATCTCAGAGCAGTCGCGCCATCTTCCTTTTGCCCGTGTTATTTTTTTTTAATTCCCATCACACTACATTCACCGGTCTTTATGATCAACTGCCTATCAAAATGATTTGTTCAACACCCACGCTGTTTGAACCCGTGGTGTGAGACCATTTACTATGCTGCTAACCCTATTAAACTAAAAGCTTTTATTCATTTAGTACATCATTGATGACAGCCATTTAGTGTCCGTTAAATTCACGACTTCCTGTACACATTTACTGTTTTAGTTGCGGAGATAGCATAAAAACTTTAAGGTTTTGTGCTTATCTTATTGACACTGACAAATTAATGCAAAAACAGACGATTTTTACTATCCTACTTCATTCATCATTCCTTCTTCATTCATTTTGACTTTTACTGCAATTGACGCTAAATGAAAGTCAAGTTACGGCTCTGAACTTCACAAAAAGAGGTTGCGCAATAACATTATTTAGGAACCAAATATGTAGCAACATGAGGCGAGTGTGAGGGAGAGAACATCCGTGACAGTTCGGAGAGCCCATGTTGAGACTCGCCATGATTAATCGGTTCGTTTTAGAACATATTTTTAAACTGCAAGATGAGCACGTTTACGTAAGGATTTTTGTTTTTACACGTACTTAATTAAATACAACCTACCGTAGTACCGGTGCCTATAACGGAAAATGCGAACAACACGTCACACTGACGTCACGTGAATCCTGCATCTCGCAATCAGAGTTTTCTGTGCAACTAGCACGTATACAGGTTCGCGACACCAACCAGCGGGCAAATCGGAGCGCCAGACAATTTCAGTTTGGTCAGAGGACTCGGACTCCATAGACAAGGGAGGATCCTTTTTTTTTTTTTTAACGACTGGGAATGCATTTAGGCACCTACCCGCCGCTACCTGGCGACAGTCGTGTGTGGGACTCGCCCGGCCGGAGCCGGAAATACCCACTAAAACCACTCGGCTACCCTCGAGCCCTGCGTTGAGAGTGACACGGGCTCGGCCCGAAGATCTGACTCCGTGCCACTCTCAGGGCTTACCGGCCTACATTTGGCCGGTTTCCGCGCCAAGGAAGGATTACCCGGGTACCGGAGTAATCCTCAGACGTGGTGACCAGTGTAATGCGCGTGCGGGAGCTACCCACACACGCTGGTCACACTCGGCGTCTCCTTAGACGGGGGTTCGTCCCCCGCCTTCTTCGCCCCGCCCGTCTACGGCGGAGGGGAGCGGCAAGACTATCTTCTTCCCGCTCCCTCGCCGCTGCCTCCTTCTGCAAGAGGACGGTCTCACAGAAGGAGGCGGCAGCCTTCCATGCACTCTCGCTTTCAACCATGGCTCGAACCATGGTTGCCAGGGAGAGGCGTCCGCCTCCGAGCGCCGCCACGAGGTCGCGGCGCTCGTTTCGCCAGGCCGGGCAAGGGATCCTCCCTCCCTCCCTAATTTATGTATGTAATATATGTAGTATGAGTATGAGTGAGCTTTACACGATGTTCCTCATACTTCCGAACCTTGGAAAACCCATTAAGTCGTTGGTCACCGCTGTCATTATTAAAACTTTGACAGTTATCGTAATTGAGTTGTGGAAGTCAGATTGGCTGTAGTTTTTTTTTTATAATTATAAACTAGTGCTTGACGCAATCCCGCCTGATGGTAAGCAGTGATGCAATCGTTAATGGTAAAACGCACTAGTTTATTAAGAGCCTATTCACTCAAAAAAAACGAGCGAATAGAAGAAGAAGAAGAAGAGGGCAGTTGAGTGAGGTGATGCCGGCGCCGGGATCGCATATCGTGGTCAGCGGGCCCGGATAGCTGTCGAGTCCACCATAAAGTATCTGGGCTTGGTGCTCGACAGCCGATGGGAATTCAGGCCCCACTTCCGGCGACTGACGGCCGGAACACTCGCCATTATGCGCAAGCCGCAGAGGGCGATGGCCGTCAGGGTCGTCCGCGGGTAACGCACGATTTCCTACGAGGCGGCTTGCGTCCTGGCCGGACCCCCGCCCTGGGACCTAGAGGCGAAAGTACTCGCGTCATTGTACCGATGGCGCGAGGAAGAGCGGAAACGGGGCTGCAGTCCGGTGCAGCGGCAGATCGAGCTTAACCGAGAGGAGCTTCGTCAGGTCCGGGTGGAGGACTGGCGGCAGAGGCTTATGCGCTCTACCGCCGGCCTCGCTACCGTCGAGGCGATCCGGCCAGTACTCGACGACTGGCTCGGGAGGAGGCCGTGTCTCCCGACGCCGTGTCAGGAGACACGGCGGCACGGTCGTTCAGTGTGACGCAGGTGCTGTCGGGGCACTATTAGGATGGCCTATCGAATGGTACAGGTCTCAACAGTTTTGTCAACAAAGTGTCGACATCGAAATTTCCAGAAACCCGTTTCCGGGAATTACCGTAGGTACTTACTTGGCCGGTGACCTCGAAGTTATGCAGTATTATTATTACGCCTAGAGGATTCTGGAATGTTCGATCAGCTGGCCTATATAAAGCGCCGCGACGCCGACGCAGAGTCAGTCTACACTCGACTAGCGATACGAAAACAGCGACAGTTAAGAAGCGATCTTAGAGCTGCTTCGGCAAGTATCTGCGTCGCTTAGGCAGGGAGCCGGACGCTCGGTGCCACCACTGCCACCAATGCGGGGAGGACACGGCGCAGCACACGCTCTCAGAGTGGGTACCTTGGGAGGAGCAGCGCCGTGTCCTCACAAATGAAGTAGGAGGCGACCTGACGCTGCCGGCAGTAGTGCGGAGGATGGTCGGTAGCGTAGAGTCGTGGGACGCAGTGGTGTCCTTCTGCGAGGATGTGATGTCGCAGAAGGAAGCTGCGGAATGGGAGAGGGAGATCTCAACTCCCTTCCCGGGTTGCAGAAGACGCACCGGGCGCCGAAGAAGGGCGGATAACGCCCTCTTCCGCCCCCCATGAATGGGTCCAGAGGCGAGGGACATGGGGAAGTCCCCGCCCCCTATTCGATGGACCCCGAGGCGGAGGCGTGCGCGAGTGTCAACGCACGCCCCTGAGGCGATGCACAGGGTAGTTTAACACCCTACTACCCCGTGCAGGAGACGGGGCCCGGACAGACCGGGCCAGCACGAGGGTGTGGGGCCGTGGAAGAATTTAGACTCCTGCGGCCTCACGCGTTTGCTCGTGATAGAAAAGACACCGGGGTGGTTTTAGTCAGTAAAAGTCTGACAGACCCTGTTGCCCAACCCAGGGCGGCGGACATCCTATGAGGATTTCCAATCCGAAAAAAAAAAGGTGATGGAATTTTAAACCCAACAACACGACCAACAATGCTGCGTCAGATGGAGATTGATCTTTAGACCCTCCAAGACCAAACTCCCGACACAACAAAACATTTGGCGCATCATACCCGGCACACATCACAACACAACTGCTCAGATCCGTCCTCTGTACGGCTTCACCAGCCATCATGCCGGAAAACAACGGTATTGGCTGCATCCGGTAATACTGGAAGCGTTTTGAAAGACTAAGCAGATGATGATAAATTTAGGAATAAGAACTTAATACCTAAAGTATTGAAGTATTATTATTATGTATATGTATATAGAATGTATGTGTATATAGCTTATTTAAGTATTTAATTAAATAGTGTTAAGACCTTTTTTTCTCAATATTTTTTTCAACTAAAGCACCTGCCATCTTCTTCTTCTCTTCACCACCCGAGGTTGACTGGTAGAGAATGCCTCAGGCATTAAGTCCGCCTCTGTACAGTTCATGTGCGAAAGAATAAATAAATAAATAAACATGTACTGACAAGTAAAGTGTTATAAATTGCTTCGTACTAATATTTAGACAATAAAAAATTATCAATACTTACATGGTGCGGTGTTTCCATCTTCTCTCTCTCCGACTATTAAACAATTTTAGAAATTGTAGTAGGTATAACAGTTTTGACATTTTTAATTAAATAAAAAATAGTCATATTGTCACTTTTAACGATGCAATAAAGTGTTTCTTAAAGTTATGCTAGTAAGTACGTTTTGTCATAAATCGAGCAGGTTTTGTTAACTGCAGGGGTTACTATAAAAATGTGCCTCGGTATTGATAGTTCAAGGATTAGCTAGGGCTGTCGAAGTCAGTAACATTAAGAAAAAATGGCCAAGTTAATAAAATTATCAAAACCGCTAATTTTCGTTTAAAGTTCATCTCATGGACTAACATCTTGACTGTTTACAAATTTTTTAAGTCATCCGTATTTGTTTTTAGGGGAACGCCCTGTTTTAACAAAGAAATGGGTATTAAAGTGACCTACACTATAGGATAGGAGAAAAAGAGAAATAGATACATACAATCCAGGTAAAGATACCCCACACAAAAAATACATTTTAATTTAAAAAAAAAAAAAACTTTGCGTCACACTAGGTATTTCTCCTGTGACGTGGCTACATTTACAAACATATAAAGTTACATAAACAAACAGCCAGACCCGAAACAACTACTTTTTTTTATAAAATTATAAACTGGCGTTTGACCGCAATCCCGCCTGATGGTAAGCAGTGACGCAGTAGTTGATGGTACAAATATTTGTTTTCGTGCGTGGATCAAAACTGCGACACGCAGCGCAAAAGTCAATGGCTTTACCACTGCGTAATCCGCCAACTTTGTTTCGTTTTCGGTAAGTCGAGGACGGACCCTAAAATGTTTTAACAATATAACTGAACACCCATTTCGTTTTTAGTAAGTCGAGGACGGACCCTAAAAATGTGTTTTAACAATATAACTGAACACCCATTTCGTTTTTGGTTACCTTTGATTGTCTTGAGTTGGTATGCATATAGCCTGAGTTATGTATTTTCTAAGAAAATTCAGATACCTTTACCGTGTAAGTACATTGTAAATTATGAATTTAGCTCAAATACAAGCTGAGATAGGATATTTGCCATGAAAAATTTTAAATAAGGAACAGCGAGTAATCAAAAAATACTTCGCTGAGTTAAGTTTCTAATTTTGGCAACCCTATATAGACCATATATTATATGGCCAGATATCGGTTAGGCAGGGACAAAATATTATTTCAATTTACAAAGTTGAATGCCACTGCCTTTTCGCTCTTATTTCTGACAAATAAAATTCAAATGAATCTATAAAAGTATTGTCGCCGTAATACCATTTATGAATTTATACTACTGATTGAACTGTAACCGTTTCCGGTCATAAATGTTTGTTTTTTTACGAGTTTTTTGTAAACATAAAAGTTTGTATGTTTTCGCTCTCCAATGGTCGTCCGGCCTAGGGCAAATCTCAATATGTAATTGAAAAAAAAGTAATTATATAAAAATATTTTAATTGAATTATAGGTATACAGGTTTACTTAGAATTTTTATCTGTTTTATTGTTATTTGGATGTATGAAATTTAAAAATATCGACTAAAGTCGTCTGAAGTAAATAAATAAAAATTATTATTTATTAGATATGTCGGCGCAAGGCTGATTTAAACGTTTATAACAGTTAATATGACTGGCTTATAAATTAGTTTAGTGTTATTTGTTGTTGTTAGTTTGCCCCTTTTCAATGTAGAAATGGTTAGACTTTCCGGTTACATTGATAGCAACCCATAATTGAGAGTTTATCCATACAGCCCCCTAATCGGCGAACACATTTTTGTCAAATGATTGCGAGTAGTCGGGATCGTTTCGACTGCCCATTGGTCCGTTCGGTCCAAGCGATCCTAACTAGTCGCAATCATTTGACAAAAATGTGTTCTCCGATTAGGGCGCTGGGGTTTAAGAAAATAGTTATCTATAGTTAATTCATTTCATGATTAATAAGCGACTTGCGTTAGTTTTATAATAGACTTGGATTAATATTTGTTTAATAGAAATAGACTCTTGTATTTGTGTGCATGAATATGTATATTTGCACAGGTCTGGTCGTGCCTCGAAAAGCACGTTAAGCCGTTGGTCCGGGTTGCCATACGAACATATAATGGTAGTCGTTACGGGTTGTTGGAGCCCTCAAAAGTGTTGAGGTTTCATATACAAAGTCTGGCTGTAAAAAGCATATTTTTATATATTTGAAATAATATACGAAGCAAAACGTGTCAAGTTGTTGACAAGGAAAATTAATATGTCAATTATTCCCCGGCTCTCTTGTAATGTGTTTATTGTAATCTATCTACATAATTATATCTGTTAATATCTCAAGTATTTGTGTTTCCTTGTAACGTGAATAACACTGTGCACTCTATCTCGACTCATAACCCCGAGAAAGGTTATGGGCCCAGTGAAGAAGGGACTTTGAGTTCACGTAAAACATTACTAAAACTCACAAACCCGTATTGAACCACTAAGCAAAGAAAATTATGACAGTTGGAAGATTCAAGCCCAAGCTATTTTGATCAAGAATGACTGGTGGAAATATGTTTGTGGTAAGAAAACTAAGCCAACGGGCGATATTGAGAGTTTAAAACGGGAAACCGAGGACGCTAGGGCCAAGGCAGATATAATAGTAGCGATAAACGCATCCGAATTGTGAAATATATGAGGTTGCGCCATGACTAGAGAGGTATGGCTGAAACTAGAATCAATTTACGCCTCGCGTGGACCTGCCAAGAAGACGACACTGTTAAAAAGGTTTCTATTGCACAAGATGAGCGAATCGGTAGACATTCGTGATGAGATGGGCACATTTTTCGATGCGGTTGACAAACTGGAGGATATGGACGTAGAAATAAATGAGGATTTATTGTTAACTATCTTGTTATATAGTTTGCCAGCAAGTTTTTCAAGTTTTCGTTGTGCTATTGAAACGTAAATAGCCTCTCTATTTACCGAAGCCCGATATTCTAAAAGTTCAGATAATGGAGGAGGAATACGAATCAAGCAATACTAACCAAATACAAGACAGCGCTATGTACAATCAGCTGTAGAAGTCCATTCCCACCTTAAAGACTACTGTCGCCTGCGCTAAACCGGCCACGCACACTAACGCAATATTTTTATTATCGCAGTCTTCATCTTTCTTTAAAGTAATGCAAAATTTCGTTACTTCATTTGAAGTTAAGTTAGCGGCCGCACTTAACAATGGTCTATCATAAGCGAGCGATTGTGGGTTCGATCCTTAATAATGGCAAATCTTTTTGTTGTTTCATATAATTTAAAATTATGATAACTGATTTGTATTTTAAAATAAAAATGTTTGCAAATAATATTTAAACGAATAGGAAAATTTACTGAATATTTATACCAAAATAGGTTTTTATTATATGTTTTAGTTTACTATAGATGTAATATAATAAATAATATAATACAATATATTATAAAGTTATATATTATTCGGTATAGATATACTTATACTAATAAATGAAACAAACGTTGAAATGGCAGCATTGTAATATTTTATATAAAAGTAATCCCTGACAAACTTATGATATTATTATGGTAAAAAATATAAAAAGCATTTTTGGTTTTTAGATATGAAAGTTATAGTATTACATGTTATCATTAAAGAGGTTATAGCTTAATTATTCATTTTCTTAAAGAAAAGAGGATTGAAGCTTTACCTGAATATTATTACAATCATAAAATAATCTATACTTAGAACACAAAACAGTGCTTATTACATTTACAATGTTTTTGCATGTATAGCATGCCATCCTGCAGTGCCCTTTTTCGGAGTTTGAATGCATGAGATTATAATCTTCAAGCGCTTTCTTAGTTCAAAAGTAAACGAACTTATTTCTTATCGAATTCCGAAATTATTGTTTTTATAATTTACCAAAAGTAATTTGTATTGAAATTGCAAAAGGCGACATCTGTTAGCCATTAAGCCAACCGAAAATATTACTGTCACTTCGCTAAATTACTTTACGGGTTGGTTTAGAGTCCGTTATTACGATATATAATGACATATATTTAAAACACTTTGTAGGACACTCCTGCACTGTGATTGTTATAAATTGTTTTTTTTTTTTTGTTTAGCTCGATAAGTCTCCACCAGTATCGCCAGTTTATTTTTAAACCACAAATGCAACCTCTCTTCTTCGCAAGATTCAAAGGTTTATTCAACGGTAAATATTGTTGTTTCGTTCCACTTGTCTCGACACATAAGCCACCTTCGTCCTCCAACCTCTTGACTTTGGCTTACAGTATTTCTCTAAAACAATAACAAATTTATTACACACTTTCAACAAGAGATTGGTTTGCACCTTACCCAAATAATAATAAAAACAACTTACACAAAAGCCGGTTTCATATTATGATATTTGAGATATATTGCTGCATATGCCTGCATATTGATTAAAAAAGTAAAACTAATAACACGAACTCGTAACTATATGTTCACCAACCAACAACAGCTAAATAATATTATTTGAGTTTTTGTAGTTAATAATAGTTATTGTAGGTAGTGGAATATTTTTTGTTCAGTTTGTTTCAAATCTACCGTCATCTTTTTATAATGACTCTAATATAGAAAAAATCTTAAAATAAAGTATCATCGTTAAGTTGCGGATCGGTATTTTTACATATTTTTGTTGTCAGCATTCATAGCTCACCAATAATCATTTCAAAAATATTTTGTAAGTTATTAGATTTGAACTCAAACCACCTTGAACGCCTATCAAGACGAGAACCGCTAGGCTATTTAAACACTTACTGTGAGCGTTGAAATTAGTAAGTAGTATCTAACAATCATAAGCGGGCAGCAAGTTGTCAAAGTGTATTAAGTGTGTATCAAACTTTATTATAGAAGAAGGTCGTAACTACAACTAGTATTGCTTGGCCATAGTTTTGTGAGATTGTAACTCGACTTTTGGTCTTGACTGTACACCCAAAAGAATAAAAAACTTGTTAAACCGTGTACAAGTAACGGATCAAATGTAGGGAAGTATGGTTCTAATATGCCTGCTACCAAGCATGCGTCGAAGCAATCAAAGCAGGAATCTGGAACTGAAAGGAGAGTTTCACTAAATTGTTATCGATGTCATCGTGCTGGACACAAAGCTTCTGAATGTCGATCAAAACCACAACATTTCAGTTATAATGTTGATGAGAAACTAACTTCTTTAAATGTTTCAGATCTTGGCAGTAACATTGCTGATAGTCTAAACCAGCAATGGGTACTGGATTCTGGGTGCACGTCCCACTTATGCAAGGATGTACATAAGTTTTATGGTAACCTAGAAGAAACGAGAGGTAAACTAAAATTAGCTACTAACATGGGCGCTGAGGTCCAAGGTAAGGGTGTGGGTGGGATACTATCGGCATTAGGTGATAATTCCGTAGGTACAGTAGAGTTTAAGGATACTCTTTATGTTCCGGAACAAATTTGATTTCAGTGGGCAAAATTACTGATAATGGTTACGATGTCAAATTTACGTGTGATATATTGCGTGGGTTCTTGATAAAAAAAATAAAGTCAGGTTAACAGCATACTGTCGCGGTAATTTATATTGCGTTGAAGAATACGAAGCTGCCAATGCTGTAACTCATCTTAATTTAAATTTGCTAACTTGGCATAAACGTTTAGGGAATCTGAACGGAAAAGATGTCGTCAAACTTTTGGAAAAGGTGGGCGAGCGTGTGAACCCGAACGACTTTAGTTTGGTGCGTGGTTTTCAAGTATGTGCTACAGGTAAAATGGTTGCTTTATCGTTTAATGAATCAAATGGACCCTGCAATGAGAAATTGCGGATTGTTTATTCGGATATCGTAGGTCCAACGAGATGCGAATCATTGTCCGGTGGTAAGTATTTCATAACTTTTATAGATGATAGTACTCGTTGGTGCGAAATTTATATTCTGAAATCTAAAAATAAAGCTCTCGAAGCATTTAAACTATACAAGAGTTATGCTGAAAATATTACAGGATCGAAAATCAAGTATGTACTTTCAATCTGATAATGGCGGTGAGTACTGTAGTGCTGCTGTGATTTTGAAGATTTTCTACGAAGAGAAGGTATCACGAGGAGATTAACTGTAGCTCGGTCTCCACAGCAAAATGGAATTGCTGAAAGGATGAACCGAACTCTAGTTGAGATGGCTAGATGTATTTATTGGAGTGTGATCTACCTATGAGTCTTTGAGCTGAAGCTGTTGACACAGCATGCTATATAAGGAATCGTTGTCCTACTAGAAGTTTAGGTGGAGAGATACCTTATGAAAAATGGGTCAACAAATCAGTAAAGATACATTATCTACGCAAGTTTGGTGCCAAAGTCTCTATACTAAATAAGGATTCAAACAAGGATAAGTTCGCTGCTCGTGGAATATCAGAAATATTTGTAGAGTACCCCAGAACATCCAAAGGAAGTCCAGTCCATCCAGAGGAAGTTCGTGATTTCTAGAGATATAAAATTTTTCGAAACTGAAGAAATTGGAAATAAAATTTTCATAATGGTAGGGGCATTATCAATGATACTGAAAATACGGATGGCAATGAGAAGAAGTCCATCGATTTAATTTTTCACCGAGAACCGAAACGGTTTATGGAACCTGAAAGCATGATGGAACCGGAACGCATGATAGAACCGGAACGCATGATGGAACCGGCACTGGTACCGGAACTGGAACCGGAACCGGAATCAGAAAATCTCTTGAGAGCGCGTTGTGCTCAGTCAAGAGGAGTAGTAATGACTAAAGGTCCTGGAAGACCCAGAGTGCTACGTACATGCCGAATAGGTCGTTCCAGAAAAAATTATCAATCAGTGGAAATGGAGCATCCGGATAATACTGTGGAAACAGAGCCAATAGAAGAAGAACCAGAACAGTCAATAGAAACTGAAGCTGAAGGAGAAACTTTTAGCGACTGTATTGATTTTGCCGGTTCTGCTGAAATATCGCTGGAAGAGGCTCTTCAAGGGGAAGAACGATCAGCTTGGAAAGAAGCTATTTTATCAGAAATAAGGAGTCTGCTACAGAAAGGAACATGGGAGGTCGTCCAAAGGCCACCAGACAAAAATATTGTAATGTGTCGATACGTTTTGACAACCAAGAAAAACGTGGATAACTCAACAAAGAAAAAGGTAACACGTGTAGATCAAGGATTTCGTCAAAGATTCGGTGTTGACTATGATAAAACGTTTGCGCCTGTGGCAAGACTCGATAGCGTTAGACTACTGATGGCTCTGGCTGTAGAAGTGAATCTGGAGGTTCATCAGCTGGACATCAATACAGCCTACTTAAATGGATATTTAGATGAAAAAATTGTATGCGGATACCCAAATTGCTGAAAGAATCTTTAATGAAGCTGAAATACACAGAAGGCGAGAATCCTTGTGTAGTTAAGCGAGCTGAAGAAATGCTTATAGCTTGAACGCTGGCGGCGATGCATATTTTTTTAAAAAATCCTTATACGAATTGAAGCAAGCGGGTCGACAATGGAATATTGGACTTGAATGAAGTTAAAGGAAATGGGATTAACGCAAAGTTTAAACGATCCCTGTTTATATTTCAGAAACCAAGGAAAAGAACATTTACCTATTTCTTTTAGTCTTCACGGACGATATCCTAGTGGCGTCTGAAAAAGGAGATCGCATAGGTCGTTTTAAAAATGAACTAAGAAAAGAGTTCGAGTTAAAAGATTATAATCAAGTAAAATACTTTTTAGGGATTGACATCTGACGGACTGTCAACGAAATAAGGTTATCACAAGAGAATTATGTAAAAGAATTACTTGAAAAATATAATATGTTGGATGCGAATACAATAAAAACGCCGATCGAGACCAGTAGCGGAAAATGGCCATATCGAGAGTTGATTGGTTCTTTAATGTACTTTAGTGTAGCAACAAGACCAGATATACCTAGTACATACTGTAAACAAATTGGCGCAATTTTCTAAGAATCCAGAGAAAGGACACTGGATAGCGGCCAAACGTACCTTACGTTACTTAAAAGGAACTATGAATTATGGACTGGTGTATACAAAACCTGGCAAGTGCGTGAAGGGATACTGTGATGCAGATTGGGGAGGTTGTCAAATAGATAGACGGTCATTTTTGGGATATGTTTTTATTCTAGGTGCAGCTGGTATTTCATGGGTGTCACGCAAACAAAGTACTGTTGCAACATCCAATTGTGAGGCTGATTCCGTAAGTCTTACAGAAGCTATAAAGGAAGGATTGTATCTTCAAAGTCTGCTGCTGGAATTGGGACTTGAAAGGTATGCTTCTATATCCCTTAATGCCGATAGTAGATCTGCGATTTTCCTTGCACAGGACCCAGTGTTCCATGCTAGGAGCATACATATCGACATCAAGTATCATTTTATTCGGGGTGTCCTAAAAGATAACACAGGCATAAGTTTGGAATATGTACCCACTACAGATATGATAGCGGATGTAATGACAAAACCGCTATCTTGTATTAAGCATTATAAATATATTGATGCTATAGGTCTTAAACCTTGTTAAGATTTCTTGTATGATATATTGATGGATGTTTGTTTGATTAAGTTCTGTGTGTTTTTAATTTTGCTTTTATATAATGTTAATAAAAGACTTTGTATTTAAGGAGGCGTGTTGAGGTTTCATATACAAAGTCTGGCTGTAAAAAGTATATTTTTATATATTTGAAATATGAAGCAAAACGTGTCAAGTTGTTGACAAGGAAAATTAATACGTCAATTATTCCCCGGCTCTCTTGTAATGTGTTTATTGTATCTACATAAGTATATCTGATATCTCAAGTATATGTGTTTCCTTCTAACGTGAATAACACTGTGCACTCTATCTCGACTCATAACCCCGAGAAAAAGTCCAACATTGGTCTAGCTGCAATGCTTCGATATCGCCTTCGGGTTGTGGAGGTCAAACGGCAGTCGCTTCACGGAAAATATCGCAGTTTAGGCGAAATCAGCAGTTAGATCGGTAAAGCGGGCCCCAGACTCCAAAGCTGAAAAAGCTTCGGATGCGACTGGGATTAACGCTGAGATGATGATGATTATTTAGGTATTCAATACAAGGTCATTGAATATGAAATATATATAATACAAATGAATACATACATTAATGTAATACATTAATTGAATTATCAAATTAATTATTTTCGTATGAAATTCAATAATCTAATATATCTAGTTTATTTCGAAAAAATCATTGGATTCTAACTAAACTTCAAGTTTTACTCATTATTCTGGTTAGTTATGCTGTGGATATCGGTGTGAGTTTCACTAAGGCGTTAACGATACATTGCAGTTAGACAAATTGCTAGACTTTTGAGGGCTGCAACACAACCGTAACGACTGCCATTAGATGTTCGTATGGCAACCAGGATCAACGGCTTAGCGTACTTTCCGAGGCACGACCATATCAGTGCAAATATTCATATTCATGCATAGGTACAAATATTTGCACTACCCGGGGATCGAAGCTGCGCCACCTTGTGCAGCGGCCGCGTTCGCTACTGCTACGCCATGGAGGATGTCAGCCTAAATGATAATTTATATTATTTTTGTAGATAGGTTTGTACAAACACATCCACACGTCAATAATATTTTAAAACGAGGCAAAGTCGGCATTTCTTATCTAAATACTTTGACAAGAAAGGCCGGAATAAATCCTCACACAAAACTCACCGTCTCTTTTAAAATGCAGCAATAGGTTTAGTCAGATCAGCTTTAAAACGTCCCCTTGCAACACAATGAACTACGGAGTCATTATTTGTACCAAATATCTACCATAAAAAGCCCTTAACGATAAACAATAAAATAAGGATAAATAAATCACCTTACTCCTGCACTTGAGTCTAAACGCTATGACAAAAACCAATTTTATTGATACAGTCACTTCCACGTTCCGTTTCTCATTCCGGAGTGTGCGACAGCAAAACCGTTGCATCCGCCTTATTGAGCAGTTCTATTGACTACCGACTTTATGGGAGAAACGAGCTATACCCGATACAGTGAAATAAAATCACGGGAATCAACTAGGGACCATTTCTATGCAGTTGTAATGGAATTGACTTTAGTTTGGTAGGGATTGTTTGTTTATTTAATAGTTAGTGAAGATTTTAAATTAGGTTTTTGGTTAGATGTAAAAATATTTATTAGGGTAGGGCGAAAATTTGTCACTATTTATTTGCAGAAATAAGCTCCAGAAAGTGCCCAAGAAAATAAAATCGATCTTTGGCCTTAATTTCCATTTGTTTTTACATATTATAATTAGCATAGAACGTTTAAAATGAGCAAGGATTTATTATTTAGGAAGAAGCGACTAGAATCGATTCTTGACATACTTTTGTTATATTTTTTGACTTTCACACTTATTTCAATACTTTAACCACTTATTTCAAAAACACATGTTTTTGAAATAAGTGCTTTTGGCTTTGATATAAATACTGTAATCAAAAATAATCAATCAATTATCTATTTCCGAACTATTTTGGGTCGCTTTCCAATCTAGCCGAATGCAGGTGAATGCCTTGACCTCCAAAACCCAATCAAGAAGTGATTGTCAGACATTTTGGGAAGTTCTTTTTTATTTTTTTAAATGTTGCCGTTGCCGTGTAGTCGTGGTGACTTAGTGGTTAAAACACCAGCCTCTCAAGTATGAGTGTGCAGGTTCTATTCCAAGTCAGGCAAGTACCAATGTAACTTTTCTAAGTTATATGTACTTTCTACTTAGAAAGTACATATAACTTAGAAAAGTTATACTTATATCTTCGACACCAATGACTGATTACAAGGCGAAAGGAAACATCTTGAGGAAACCTGGACTTTAAGTCTGAAATCGCCAACCCGCATTGAGCAGGCGTGGTGATTACGCTCAATCCTTCACCATCATCATCATCATCATCTCAGCGTATAATCCCGATCGCATCCGCGGCTTTCGCGTTGGAGCCCGGGGTCCGCTTTCCTACTAAAACGCCTCCATTTCGCACGATCTCTGGCATCCCGTGGTGTGAGATTGTTGGCACGCATGTCATCTCTTACAACGTCAAGCCAGCACTTCTTTGGTTTACCTCGCTTGTTCCGGCCCGGCGGAGGCGCCATGGCAAGACATTTGTTACCCACGTAACCTGCCGGTTTACGTAAGACGTGACCGTACCAGCGCAGGCGACTCTCTTGCAGTTTGTCTGCTATGTCACGGACACGGAGACTGCCACCGGATGCGGGAGTTCCTGATGCGGTCTTTCCGCGTAACTCCACACATCCACCGCAGCATATTCATTTCCGTGACACGCAGCTCCTGCTTGTGTCGCTCAAGCACAGGCCACGCCTCACTGCCATACAGAAGGACAGGTCTAATGATGGTCTTATAGACCCGTCCCTTAAGCTTAACCGGCATTTTGGGGTCACAAATGACCCATTTTGCCCAAGCTGCGGAAATGCGTGCTTTAACATCGCAATCAATGTCGCCGGACGCGTGTAGCACAGACCCCAAGTATTTAAATTGGTCTGTGCACTCGACCATGCCTCCGCCTATGCACACAGGCATATAGGGTCTGTGGTGTTGCTGGCCATGTACACCGTCTTCGCCACATTGAGTTTAAGACCACCGTTCTCAAGCGAGTTCTTCCACGCATTTACTCGCTGCACCAACCGTTCCCTGTCCGCGTCTGCCAGCGCGATATCATCAGCATACATGAGCAACCGGGGAGGTTGCTCTAGCTCTTTTCATTGCCCTTTCTGTGACTCTGAGCCTTCGTATGAGGCCCATTGTGAGCGACGAACGCTGCCCAGCCGAGCTGGATTCGACGAGACACCTCTTTCTCGAAGTTGGACCTACCTAGTTGGACTGTTTATCCCAGGTATATATACTCGTCAACAACTTCGAGTGCAGAGCAGCCAACTTGAATTGGAGTGGGTGCGACATGAGAGTTCGATATGATCTTCGTCTTATCCATGTTCATCTTTAGATCCACTTGTTGGGAACCCCTAACTTTATTAATTTTGAATTTTGAGGCCTAAATTTACCCCCAGGGGTTGCTTTAAATACTTAAATTTGGTGACCGTTAAAAGAACGTGACCATGGTTTGCCAGCTCGACAGTTCGACAGGGAGTGTGTTCGTCACGCCGTGTGGCGGTCAGCGGAAGCACGCACACTCTAGGGTCGCGTTCCGATTACTTGAAGTTTTCGGCAGCGTTCACCGCCGATAAACACACAAATCAGAGGAGTTATTCAACACTTGATACGCAAGATAGCTGAAATGGACACAGCGCTGTAGGGAGTTTGTTGCACCACGTCATTTCTTTTGAATCTTTAGCTTTGCGCATTTTTATGTCTGTGTTATTTCGAATGATAACAGGTGTATGGGAAATTGATGGCACAATAAAACAAAATATTTGATAAATGCTTGACATTGTATTTATTTGGAAACATTTACAAGAAACAATGTTTTTAACAATATTTAAAGTCCCATACTTAGTATGAGGTCGGCAATTGACATTAACCTATTTTTGTTGTTACCAATTAATTAAAAATGTACAATACTTTAGCACCGTTAGTACTAAATTAGACTAGATGTTATAATTTCGTTACTTAATATTAATTTATTTACAATTTTACATAATTACAAAACTGGTTGAAAATGGACGCGGGAACTAACAGTATAAGGAACGAGGTTGTGTGGAATCCATTGCATGCTATGTACAGAAACTATGGAAGATAATGTTTAGAAGACGCAATGGAAATCAAAACTGAGTTTTGATATATGGAAGAGGTTTTGATTGTGTGGCTGTTTTATTTTTGAAAGGTATATAACTAAAATTCTTGCAATGTTAGACTAAAGTACAAAAAAAAACAATTTAAAGGTTCGCAGTTATAGGTTCACAACTATTGCGCTATTACGTTGCAATTAGGGAAAAATAACTTCGAGAAGGAGGCAAATAGAAGGATCCAGCTGGGATGGGCAGCATTTGGTAAACTTCGTCGGGTATTTTCGTCGCCCATACCCCAATGTTTGAAGACTAAAATCTTCAACCAGTGCTTCCTACCCGTCATGACTTACGGAGCTGAGACGTGGACACTAACGGTCAGACTAGTCCATAAGTTTAAAGTCGCTCAGCGAGCTATGGAGCAGGCTATGTTGGGCGTCTCTTTGAAGGACTGCATTAGAAATGAGGTGATTCGACGGAGGACCAGAGTCACCGACATACCTAGCTGAGAGGATTAGCAAGCTGAAGTGGCAATGGGATGGTCACATATAGGGTAAAGGTGGCTGGCGGAGAACGGCTCAGGATCAAGCTTGTTGGCGTACCATGAAGGAGTCCTATGTCCAGCAGTGGACGAGTAGGGGCTGATGATGATGATGAACTATTGGTATTCTCTAGATGAGAGACCTACAGTACCTGCCAAGATACCAATACTTGACGAAAGATGTCCAGCAGTGGACGGCTAAAATGACGAAGACCAATAGAAAAGGCTAATAAAAATAGTAATATCCATATTATTCATTCCACCAACTTTAATTTAAAATAAACCCTCTCCGCCACTGCGGCGCACAGATTTTCTGAACGACGTATTTATACGTTTGATAGCTGTGTTAAAAATAAAGTAGAATATTATCTGCAGCAGTCGACGTGGGACGTCTGCACGGTGCACGGTTTTATGACGTCATTGATGCACGCGTGGCTTGGTCCAGACATGTCGACAAGTGTCGGAGAATGCTGTTTGTATAAAACGTAAATAATTTGTTACATTTAGATATAAGTTGAGGAAAACATCTTGAGGGAACCTGGACTTTCAAGTCTGGAATCTCCAACCCACATCGAGCGAGCGTGATGATTATGCTCAATCCTTCTCTGTATGGGAGGAGACCTATGCCCAGCAGTGGGACGATAAAAGGTTTATGATGAATTAATGAAAATATAACTCACTGTTTGTCGATTTTGTACTTTGGTGTCAGGGTTATTTTGAGTTTTTTTTTTTTGTATTTTTTGCTATAGTATATAGGAATTTCGAACTCATCATAATTTGTCAAGATTTTTCTCAACCGTGTCGGGGTTAATTCCCTATCTAACCAAATCCAGCAGAATACAAGTAATAATTTTACACGGGAGAAGGTCTTTCTAACAATCACACCCCAATTACTGGATAACTCAGTAACCTTTGGTGGGGTTAGATGTATTAAATATTAAATGCATATACGAAAGCTATAAGAATACAAAGTACCAACATTATCCGATATTGGAGGCAAACATCATCATCATTTCAGCCGTAAGACGTCCACTGCTGGACATAGGCCTCCCCCAGGGATCTCCACGACGACGCGTCGTTGAAATCCGTGGGGGAGGCCGTCGCGACGACCGGTACTGCGCCTGCCGCATCCAGCGGTTTCCCACGACATTCACCAGGTCGTCGGTGCACCTGGTCAGGCGCCTACCCACGCCGCGGAAGACGTAGGCATACATATTGACAAACAAATTAATATATCGACTAATATTTACCGTTATTGTGTCCAAATTCACAAATAAATGAACATATTCGACCAACTTAACAGCCACACAACCAAGAAATTACAATTTGTTTCACTTTGACATCTCACACTGTACAAAATGATCAGATTATTGTTTTAAGTAAATATTATAGAACTTAATGCTAACAATTTAGTTACAGACACGAGCATTAGCACAATTACACATTATTATCTTGAGCAGATGAAATTATTACACTTTGGGCTGAGATTTCACTGGAAGCTATGATAAGCCATTTTACAACTTCTGTATATGCCAAAACAATATTATTAAATACTAGAAAACTATGCAACTCCGTGTGGTACCGGGCTTAAAAAAGTACCAACCCATATCCTCCCGTGGGTGTCGTAAGAGGCGACTAAGGGAACTCTCACCAGGGAAGCGGCAGCAGCGCTTCTCCTGTGGAATTTCAAATTACTGCGATCCCCAACCCACCTGCCAAACGTGTTTAGCACCTGAGGGCTAATGCTGCTAATTTTAAGAACGTTCACAATCTGATCTCAGTCTCAATCTTTAAAAAAATACGTCCCTTTTCCCCACATTGTGACAAGTTTTTGATATAAGTTTTTACTTTGATTTTGAAGGTTTTAAATTACTGAGAATTAGCCCTTTGGTGATTTGTTTGATGGTCTTATGACTGCTTCAATGAGCGGAGTTCGCTCAGCTGAACTTAGGGCCTAAAGTATTTACACTTTTGGCATCGATACGCAACTTAAAAAAAAAAATCACAAAATTATTGTTACAGCATAGCTTCCAATGGAATCCCCCTCAACACACAAACTCAATTACGCAAAGTACATATTTGGTTACAAAAATAATTTATTTGAACAGAACAGTCGTTAGTTTTGATTAAATTGTTATTTAACACTGAGCAGACGGTAAATAACGGTACATCAAACAAATATGTAATCAGGTTCTAGAAATGGCAATTATACTGTTTGTCTTTGAAACTATGAAGTTCTGAAATGAGTTTTGAAACAAGTTTTCTTAATTACAACGCGCATCTCGAGATCTACCAACCTTTTTGTAGTCAAGTCTAGATAAACTTTTTTTGTTCGCAAATGTTTTAAATTTTCAGATGTCTATATTCTGAGAACAACAGGACATAGAAATGTGGAATTCAATTGACTGTATGTATATCAATGGACTGTATCTAAAATATATCATGTGACCTCATAAGTATCAAAGTTAATCCTACCGAATTTCCTATCGAAAGCTTGACCTAAAGCCACCGATCACCTCAAAACTCTTCAAATTCCATCTATATGCATTCACATATCAACATTGAACCAGAAACCAGTGACACCAGTAAAACAAGTCGTTATCTTGTCAAGTGTAAGCTTCGAGCACATTATTCTGACAATGTTATACCAGTTGTGAGCAATTTACAACAACTTAGCAGAGTTAAATAACTCAACAGTTATTTAACTCTGTGACTGTGACTCTGTGTGTGTTAACGCACCAACGTGCGTTAACTGTGGATAAATGTTGTCGTTCGGCTTTATGACACGTCGCGTGTGGTCACTGTAGTGGGGCTATGAAGAATGCGGACGGAAGGGCTGAGCGATTAGCGTGAAGCAATAAACACATTCTCATTGTTGTGCTATTCCTTTATTGGACAGTAACACATGATCAATGAGAGATATTTCTTTTTTTTTTATAAGTTATAAACTGGCGCTTGACCGCAATCCCGCCGTATCTTTTAGTTTAGTTTTGCGTAAAGCTATACTAAAAAATAAAAAAAGGAAGGAATCAATTTAAAAGTGTTTTTTTTTTTCAACCTAATGCTTCTAAGGTGGAGCACAGGCAAAGAGTAGCCAGCCTGTCTGTTCCTGTGTGTTCTATAGGATGCATTTGGAGTGAGCGAGGGAATGGGATGACTTAATTTCCTCATCTCCGTTCTATCAACGAACCGTCGTATGGCGAGTATCCAACCTTAAGTTGCCGCACCAAATTGTAGTCAGACGGAAACACCACCGCCGGCAAAGTATTCCAAGTCTTTCGGTTTACGCGGTATAAATGACGAGGCGAAACGCTTCGTAAGTGGTATCATCCGGTGATGGAATTAAGTCATGCAATTCCGTCTTGATAATCCATACTAATATTATAAATGCGAAAGTAACTCTCTGTCTGTCTGTCTATCTGTCTATCTGTCTGTCTGTATGTCTGTCTGTCTGTCTGTTACGCTTTCCCGCTTAAACCTCTCAACCGATTTTGATGAAATTTGGCACAGACAATCTTTAGACCCCGAGAAAGAACAAAGGCTACCTTTTATCCCGGATAAAATTTATGTTCCCGAGGGAAATCAAAAAAGCGCGATATAACCGAACTCCACGCGGGCAAAGCCGCGGGCGGAAAGCTAGTAAATAATAATCGCTTTACTCATACCAAAGTCGCTGGCTTTCTAGCCAACGCCGGCTTACATTTATATTGATCGACAAACTAACAAACTGACCCTTTCTCAGAATCAATCATACTCCAGTTTGTCAACAAACGTTTGCTCCCAATATTCCTCTTTGTTGCATCGTCGTGTTTCGTCCCAAACCGTAAAAACACTTGTTACTTTTCGTCCCAAACCGTCACAATACTTATTACTTTACGTCTCAAAAGCTTCGTCAAATGTCTGGTTATTGATTCTATATAGATTGTTAAAAGGTTTTACAAAGACTTGTCAAAATCAAAGTGTCAACAAATAAGTGTTTTCTATTTATATGTTTCAGATTTGTTTGAAGTTCTAAGAATCTTTGGCTCAAAGTATATTCGTGTTTATGAACGAAACTAGGCACTGTGTAGAAGTCGTGGTGGCCTAGTGGTTAAAACACCAGCCTCTCAAGTATGAGTGCGCGGGTTCGATCCCAAGTCAGGCAAGTACCAATGTAACTTTTTCTTAAGTTATATGTACTTTCTAAGTATATCACCGATGACTGAAGGTGAAGGAAAACATCTTGAGGAAACCTGGACTTTGGGTCTGAAATCGCCAACCTGCATTGAGCAAGCGTGGTGATTACGCTCATTCCTTCTCTGTATGAGAGGAGACCTGTGCCCAGCAGTGGGACGATAAAAAAGGTTGATGATGAGGCACTGTTAAGATCAACATCCAGAAGTCTTTTTTGTGAAACCTATACAACATTATTTTTCGTTTATGCGAGATCCGAAACACGTGTCCAGTATTTTTAAGTGAAGAATCTATGTACAAAATTTCAAAAAGATATAATGGAAAACCACAAAGTTATGAGCTTGTTATGCTACTTGGATCATCATCATCTCAGCGTTAATCCCAGTCGCATCCGTAGCTTTTTCAGCTTTGGAGTTTGGGGTCCGCTTTACCGATCAAACTGCTGATTTTGGCTAAACTTCGATATTTTCCATGAAGGGACTGCCGTCAGACCTCCACAACCCGAAGGCGATATCTAAGCATTGTAGTTAGACCAATTGTTAGACTTTTGAGGGCTCCAACAACCCGTAACGACTGCCACTAGATGTTCCTATGGCAACCGGGACCAACGCCTTAACGTGCTTTTCGAGGCACGACCAGACCAGTGCAAATATTTATATGCATGAATATGCCCGCTAAAAACCCGCGCCTCCTTGCGCAACGGCCGCGTTCCCTACCTCTACGCCACGGAGGCTGTGTTATCCTACTTGGATGTCCAACCAAAAATATGATCAACGCTCCGCTCGGGCGACCGAGCTGTGCGTTGACCTGTGGCGTCATCTGTTGCGTGGACGTGCGCAATACTATGATCTACCGTAAACTGCAAGGAACGCTCGGTAACCACGCCTCAACAATTTCTAAATGTATATGGGAAAAAATATAGCATGGTGTAAAAATGATTGGAATCGATTCAGTTGCTTATTCTGAACAAACTGTATTCAGGTTTCGTATAATTAAAAAAATAACTTTGTATAGGGACAAACTAAATAATTGCCAAAACTATGAACAAGTTATAAATCTTCAGTATTTTTAAAAGAATATCCCTGTCGACGAATATTAATAAAAATCTTCACTTATAAAGAACAGCTTGCTCTTGATAATAAACTCTTAAATTTCATAAATAAAATCGAATAATAAATTACCATTATTTTTACAAGTCCGCTACATGGTTAACTTAAAATATGTAAAAAGTGATGCTTACTTTGAACAGTTCAGTTAAATATCGGGGTACAAAATTACAAAATCAGAATTAGACAACAAGTTATTGATATTTCAGAATCCACAAATAAAAAGGGAAAGGACAAACTCTGTACAGAACATGATTACTTAAATATCTACTATTCAAAGTGGCAGGGACGTGAAGCTCACAAGAACCATAAAATTAGGTTGTATCCTAAAAAATAATTTAATGTCCATCAGATAGATTTTTGAAAAATATTGAGCACGTATTTTGTTATTTTTTCTTTCATTCATTATACTTATGAAGATATAATATTGATTTGAAATGTCGCATGACGTCACGCCGTGGTACCCCTCACTCCGTAACTTTAATACGCTATATCTCAATAGTTTATGGTAATTTATACAAAATAAAAAATTCGGGTCTTAATTTTTTTTATATTATCTATAAGACGGACTAATTATTTTATAATTTTCATACCATGGATCATCCCTATTGCATGATTTAACGTGCATTTTAATAATTTTTTCATTGGTTATAAAAAAAAAAAACTAGTGTTTTATAGAAAACAGCAATGGCTAAGCTGTCATTTATCAAATACTGCTAATTATCCCCCTTATCCATAAACGCTGCTTAAAGTTAACTAGTGATTAGCGATTCTTTAACCATATATTTTGACCTTAAAACGTCACTTAACTTTAATAATTATCTTTTATGAATTAACACCACAGAGTTTAAGGGGTGTCTGCATAAACGATGATTCAAGTTAAGTGACGTGCAAACGTCTAAATTGAATGTTTAAACAGTCGCTGGTCACTAGTTAACTTTAAGCAGCGTTTATGAATAAGGGGGTAATGTTTAATAACCGGCAAAAAATAATAATACAACGGATTCAGGGTCATGTACAGACGACAGCACATCAAGCTACTACAATCTGTCAAATTTATTTATTAGATTTTCAACTTTTTCGGTAAAGCATAAGGCCCAAAGTCGATTAGAATTTTTTGACAGTTTCGGGTAGGTTGACCTGGTGTCGTCCGTACTTACTGAATCCATGGTAACTGGTGCACGTCAATATCCCTGTCACTCTATAAAACCGGCAGACGGCATACCAAGCGTATCACATACAAACATACAATTAAAATTCATAAATCTTTTACAAAAATTTCGTTTATAGACTATAAAGGAACACAGTCAATACCATGAGAATAATGAAATCCTATAGAAGCGAGACTGCTTTGTGTTTTCAAATGCCACCTTTAATACCTACACCCTCCTCTCCCCCAGAATGTCATGACCATCTTTGCCATCAAAGCCTACAAGGTTATTTTTTATTAGTTTATTTAAAATTCATAAACATTTAATGCATACGAAGTTAAGTGAATCGATTTATAGTCCAACGTTTTACACACAATAAAAAGGTACTTTTACATATATCAGTTAAATTCATGCATCCTTTATAAGAAAAACTATAACTATTGAGATGCAATGGCTCCCATTCTCTTGTTCATAAACTAAACTAAATTTAAGTTCAGTGCAACTTTTTCTTTCTATTTAATTTAATCCGACCCAATCCACGACAACTTTAAGATTTGAGTAACGGACGCGAGAGTTTTGACAGAACACTCTAAGGTCCGTATTACAGAACGTCACTCAAACTCAAGCTCTACTTAAGTCTCGTTGCAAGCCTTTTGATTGGTTGAAACTAGTTTTAAGTAATGCTTAAGCAGAGATCAATGCTTGAGTAACGTTCTGTAATACGGACCTTAGAGTTGAGTTAACATACGCCTGGTTAAGAAAAGGACTGGACATAATATGTCAGTTTAGACTTGTCAAATTAGTCCGCGCCTGACGTAAATTTAAGTATTTTGGTCGCCATGTTTATAATCGCGTCGAAACTATCTATGAAGTATCTTAATTTGACAGGATTAAACTAATTTATTTATTTATTTATATATTCTTTATTGTACACCAAACAAATATCGAACAAAAAAAAAATCAACACAAAAAAGAAACATACAATGGGCGGCCTTATCGCTAATGCGATCTCTTCCAGGCAACCAAAGAATGGACAGATTCTTCCAAACCACAAATGGGACTGTCGTTGGTGCAAATATTATTACTACAACATACTAAGATAGATACACAAATACATACATATACATAAATAAATACATAGGTACTGAGCAGAACAAGTTAACAAATAAATTAGCGAAACAGTGTTTGTTGGACGAAGATCATAACGACAAGTAGTGTTCCTTCACAAGTCTCTTGAATTCTTGCAACGACTGCGCACGTTTTATTTCAATTGGCAATGCATTCCACAAACGAGGGGCCTGAACAGTGAAGGATTTATCAAGGAACGTTGTGGAATGCGTAGGCATTTTGAGCTTTAAGTTTTCTGATGACCTTAAAGATTTCGTATGTGAGTTGCACAGAAATTGAAAGCGATTCTTGAGATAAAGAGGGGTGAAAGGAGAAAAAAGCACATTATACAGAAGGGAAAGAATATGAGCATTCCGACGAAGGCGAATTGACTAATTATTATCTTCTATCCTTTAATTAATGAAAGAAACAGAAAAAGATGCACATACTTTAAAATTACTTTAGTTTGTGAACAAGAGAATCAACGCCAATATTGCATTTACTATATTTTTCCTGCTGATAGGTGTAAAAGGAAATAAATTAATGACCAAACTTGAGACCCAAAAGCGAGTATGTGGGCACACCAAAGTGACGTTTCAAAAAGTAGGCAACAATTACAACCAACACAAGTGTCGCTTCTACGCAGATTCATAATCCTTACGTTAATATTTATTACAAAGGCTATTTACAAAGGATGGTTACGACTACGCGACGATTATCTATATACAGCTCTCTTGCACCCGATGCGAGGTCGTGACGACTTCGGGCCGGAGTCGGTGCGCTGTCAGCGATGACGTCACGCCAGTCACTGAGCTTGGGCTGCACGCGTTCACGCCTTTGTTTACGCGTCCTAAACTATGGTAAGACTGTAAAAGAAGGGAAGTGTTAATGATGTGATAAAAATAATTTGCTGGAGATAGATAAATGTTAAGAAAGAAGTATGAAGTTATGTTAGGTAAGGAATATCTGAATATAATAGAAATATAAGGATAGAATAGAAAGTTAACTTTACCGTAATATCGTAATAAACTATTATTATCAGTTGGAATCATTTTGAAACTTATTGCTGTTCCATTGCTATCTATGTTTGAAAAGGTGTCTGCTTAACAACGTAAATAACGCAATGAATATTGTTGAACTGTCAAAATGAAACCCATTGCTACTGATAGTGAGTTAAGCAATTGGCTTGCTGTTTAAAAACTACCTGTGTTAAATTTCATCCAAATCCATTTTGTAGGTTTTTCGTGACAATATAACAAACATTTATCCAAATAAACTTTTACGTATATAATATTAGAAGGATTATTCCTTTGGTATTACATATTCCGAACGTGGATCCACGCTAAACACAAAAGCTTTTAAATTGTTTCTATAAATACGGCATACCTACGGTAACCAGTTAGCAAGGACAAGCATAACACTTAAAGGTAAGCTTTGATGTCTGAATAACTGCTTGGATTTTAGTGCATAAAATCTTTCAAATCTAGAATTGTCACTAAAGAAAATGGATTCTCTTTGAAAACCCTCCACTGCTAGGTAAAAAACATCAATTATGTTTTAGTTTTATACTAAAGAAGTACTAAAGCAGTGGTATTCTGTGTGATTCTATCATTAGAAATAGGTTTCACTTTGACAATTCAACAACATTCAAATAATTTAGCATAGGGTATTTCACTTAAAAAAACTAATTAGTCCTTTTTTTTACACATTATAAACTAGCGCTTGACCGCAATCCCGCCTGATGGTAAGCAGTGACGCAAATGTTGATGGTAAAGCGCACTAGTTTAGTAAGAGCCTATTCACTCTAGCCTTAAAGACACTCAAATTGTAGTCCGACGGAAACACCGCCGCTGGCAAATTGTTCCAGTCCATCGATGTACGCGGTATAAAGGAGGAGGCGAAACGCTTCGTCCGGACCGTAATGGTGTTAACAACGTAAGGGTGGAAACCAGCCGTACGACGGGTCGTCCGCTGGTGGAACGGAGATGGGGGAATTAAATCATGCAATTCCCTCGCACACTCCCCGAAATGCATCCTATAGAACACCGAAAGGCTGGCTACTCTACGCCTGTGCTCTAGGCTTTGGAGACCAACTCGAGTTAGTCCGTCAGTCAGATTTCCAAAAAATACTAGTCACGTATTTTTTCTTTTTTCATATAAACAAAAGATGAAGACGACACAGCGCGTTGAAAACTCGTGTGACGTCACTGCACGCGACACTTTTTAGCGGCCAATGACGTCACCAGCCACACACATTTTTGATGGCTTTTATATTTGTAAATTTTTATTATTTGATAAAATAAAATATACGTGTCTAGTATTTTTTGGAAATCTAACTGACGGACTAATTAGTTTTTTTTAGTCAAATACCCTTTTGTGTTGTACTGCAAAATATGAAGTTTTAGCAGCAGAATCCCTCAGGAAGACGACATTTGCAAGAATATGTGCTGTGTAGAATAAATAATAATATGATACTCACACTAGTTAAAGGTATCCTATAATCCTTTTTTCTATAATCTGTGTAGTAGGCGCCCCCGTCGGGCTCCGAGCGGACGTCCTCACCGCTGAGCTTGGTGATCTTCCCCGAAGACGGCGGTCGCTGTAGACTCATGTAGCCGTTTGATACTGGCCTTCGTTCTGTGTAGGAAAGAAGTAGACAAGAAATCTTTAAATTTGTCTTTAGAACGCTTTTAAACTCTTGTGTCAGGCCATGTACAACGTTTTTTTTTTTTTTGTTTATGCGAATATAGTTTGTTCAGAATAGGCAACTGAACCGATTCCAATCATTTTTACACCATATTATGTTTGGTAGGACATAGCACTAGCAGAGTGAGACACGTGTAAAACAATACTAGCTTTGGACACGTGTTTCGGATTTCGCATAAACAAAAAAATAACGTTTTAAATTCAGCAGTGGAGAAGAAAAGTTTTTGTAAAATGAAGACTGAAGAAACTAAGATTCAGAGATCCTTCGCCATTAAGATGTGCACTAGTGATGAGTATTTGGTTCTGTTATCATTCTGGCTATTCATAAAATAATAGCACTATTTATATTTATTCTAGTACGTATATATACGTGTATAATCAAAAGCATGCGGTGCGACTTCTTCTTTTTCTTCAGCCTATGGGGGTTCACTGCTGAATAAAGGCCTCCTCCAAGGCTTACATTATATTGGGGGGTTTTGCCATAATCCCCACGCTTGGGACGCGCGTTGGGGATCGCAGTAGTTTGATATTCCACAGGAGAAGCACCTGCTTTCCTGGTGAGATTTCCCTCAGTCGCCTCTTACGACACCCACGGGTGGATAAGGGCAGCGCGGCTATTCATATTGAACTCCATATGGAAATCCCTGTCCCAGAAGGTCACGTTTTATCGAAACCTAATGAAAATGACTTTGAGTAGCTGCAATGCTACACTGACATCAGACCGAGTATCGTACCTCAGATCAGCGTTCGAGTTTCTACTTCCTATAACTAAAAACAAAAGAACAACTTACCATACAAACTTGGTATGATATCCGGATCAGCATCATCAGTGTCTCGTGGGTCAGATGTATGTAGTAACGCCCCTCGCGCCGCCCGTTCCCCTCTCTCGCCTCGGTCTCGAGGTTCTGTGCTACTGGCTCGTGACTCCGCTTCTTGCTTCACAGGGGTTGGGCAGTGAGAGGCACGTTCTACGTACATTGCTTCACTGTTGGAGGAGACAAAAACTGCTTGAGAACTTGTTTACTAAAGATATATAGGCTAATATTAATAGTCTTTAGAGAAGCAGTGGTGAGCTGGTGATGCTTCGGTAGCCAATTTATGAATTGTCATGTTATGCTACACACTTTTTTCTAACAATTTTCATCTAGACTGCAAGATTTTGTATGTTATAATAAGCAGTCGACTTTACGAATAGAGATACGGTATGCGTCAGAAAATGAGTTTCGCGTCTATTCGAGTTTACAACTCTATGATGCAAATCTATTCCACGAAACTGATCTTCAATGCGTAACTGGTCACCCATCTAATTATCGGCCGTGTCTGATTGCTGTTAATTAGCCGCAATACTCTATTGATTTGAGCGGACAATGGTACGCTGGGTGTGGTTTTGAATTATGGGATATTGGTACAATCAAGGTTTTAGCTATTAAGCGGGCTGCATTGAATGGATGATAGCCAGATTTTTACGGTTTTGGTATTTTGATCCCGCTTAAACTATGATAACAATTCAATTGTTAAGATTTTAAAGATAACTCATTAGGACTTTGTTAATAAACTGGTAACCTTTACTTACAAAACACGCTTAGTTACGGATTTAAGGGCTTTTTTTATAATTATAAACTGTTGCTTGACCGCAATCCCGCCTGATGATAAGCAGTGATGCAATCGTTGATGATAAAGCGCGCTAGTTTCATCATCAACCTTTTATCGTCCCACTGCAGGCTGAGCACAGGTCTCCTCTCGTACAGAGAAGGATTGAGCGTAATCACCACGCTTGCTCACTGTAGGTTGGCGATTTCAGACTTCAGGTCTAGGTTTCCTCAAGATGTTTTCCTTCACCTTCAGTCATTGGTGTCCAAGATATACTTAGAAAGTACATATAACTATAGAAAAGTTACATTGGTACTTGCCTGACCTGGAATCGAACCTGCGCACTCATACTTGAGAGGCTGGTGTTTTAACTACTAGGCCACCACGACCTAGTTTAATAAGAGCCTATTCACTAAAAAAAAAAAGACTAGTGAATAGGAAAGAAGACGCTCGTTGAGCGAGGTAATGCAATGTTAAACCCAACAACACAACCAACGATGTCGCGCCAGAGGGAGATTAATCAAGAGACCCTCCACGACCAAACCCCCGACACATTTGGCGCATCGTAGTTCGTACCCACCAGGCACACATCGCAACACAACTGCTCAGACTGTTCAAACTTGATGTTGAAGCCGCAAGGAGGACTCCTTACGGCTTCACCAGACATCATGTCACGAACACAATTGAACATGACGAATCGCTTGACGGCAAGACTTTGTCTGGTGGGTGGTAACTTATGTCGGCAGCCAATGTTATGGCCTACTACCGAGTATCCATAGTTAAACTTAACAATTGTTAAAAAAAATAGTAACCGGCAGTCGCTCGTGTATAGGTATGCATACTTACTAGTCTCTAGTCTGCCTTAATAACAATATTTTCTTTCTGAGCTTAACTTAAAATTATAATACACCAAGTAGGTCTTAATATTCAGAAATATAATGTTCCATCGTGATTAACTTTCAAAGTTTTATAATACACATTTCAGCTTTCTGACATGTTTTACACCAATTTCAGCCATGAACCCATAGCATGTTCGTGCCGTTCGGTTTCAAGCACTCACTATTAAACTTCAGGAAAACTTCATAAGTAGCTATTAGTGAAATTTTACGTCATATAACTATTCTTAAGTACTCTAATCATTCTTTAAAGGGTTGGTAGACTCATAGAAGGACTTTTGTATTTTTGTATATCTAAATATCGATTGAAGATAAGGCAAAAGTTACAGACCAAGCTTTGATTTTACTTTTCTAGATGAAATTGGCATAGCATATATTTATGTACTTATATCAAAATTTTATTTTGAAGAATATATTCATTTTTCTTAAAATTATGAAACTCTTATTCACAATTCATCATCGTAATATAAACATAATTTGCATTGACATAAGATTTATATTCGAATGAAGCGCTAACTTCACTTATGGAAACTGATTGTGTGATTCGCAGGCTCCGTATTCGTCCGCCGAATACGGAAGCCATACAGGCGGAGCTTTACGAGGGATACAGAGCGGCGAAGACCGCCCTTCAAGTGGAGATCCAGCGGGCCAAAGGGCTGGCCCGTGAGGAGTTGCTGGGAACTCTGAACAGAGACCCGTGGGGATGCCCCTACAAAATGGTGCGGGATAAACTCGGCGCATGGGCTCCCCCGCTGACGCTGAGTCTCCGGCCTCAGCTCGTGGAGGACGTGGTGAGCGCTCTGTTTCCCTCGAGAGAGGAACATATTCCTTCACCCATGTCTCCGCCTCCTGCGGTGCCTGATGCGGACCACACCATCGACGACGACGATGCTCCAGAGGTAAACGAGGTAGCGCTGAGAGCGGCGGTACGTAGGCCGAATGCCAAAAATACCGCCTCAGGACCCGACGGCTTACCTGGAAAAGCCTGGGTTCTGGCCTTAGGGGCTCTCGGGCCTCGACTACGGGGGCTCCAAGCATGCGCTTGCATGCTTGGAGAGGGGCCAGTTTCCACTTCGGTGGAAGACGGGGAAACTGGTCCTCATAAAGAAGCCAGGGCGCCCTGCGGACTCTCTGTCCGCCCATTGTGCTGCTCGACGAGGTGGGCGAACTTCTTCGAAAGAGTCATTGCAGACCGCCTCGTCGGGCACCTCAGGCGAGCGGGCCCGGATTTGGCGGAGAGCCAGTTTGGCTTCCGCAGGGGGCGCTCTTCGTTGGACGCCATCATGCGCGTGCGAGCCCTTACGACAGGGGATGCTGTGGCCCGGGGTGTTGTTGTCTTGGCGGTGTCTCTAGACATCGCCAACACCTTCAACACCCTACCCTGGAGTTGCATCAGGGAGGCATTCCGGTATCACCGGATGCCGACCTATCTCTGTCGAGTGGTCGAGGCCTATCTGACGGACAGGGCCATAATCTACCCCGGTCACCAAGGAGTGTGGAACCGGCGAGAGATGTCGTGCGGTGTTCCACAGGGATCGGTCCTGGGACCGCATCTGTGGAACATCGGGTACGACTGGGTGCTGCGCGCCGACCTTCCTACCGGGGTCAGCGTAGTTTGTTACGCTGACGACACGCTAGTTCTGGCACAAGGGAGGTCGCACTAGGCGGCAGCTGACGCAGTGACCCTCGGGGTTGCGACAATTGTCAACAGGATCCGGCAATTATGACTCGAGGTGGCCCTGCAGAAGTCCGAGGCCTGTGCTTTCATGGTCTTCGGGATGCGCCACCGTCGGGTTCCCACATAACGGAAGGAGAGGTTCACATCGGCGTCGGGTCGACGATGAAGTACCTGGGACTCGTCCTCGACAGCCGGTGGAACTTCCGACGTTTGGCACCCAGACTGGAACGGGCCGGGGCTGCCCTGAGGCATCTTCTCCCCAATCTAGGGGGACCAAACGCCTCTTGCCGGAGGCTCTATGCGGGGGCCGTGCGGTCCATGGCCCTTTACGGTGTGGGCGCGGTCGCTAAGGAAGCGACCAGCCCGATGCCTGACCGTGTCTCAGAGGGTCATGGCCTTTCGGCTGATCCGTACGGTTTCCGCTGAGGCGGCGAGCCTTCTTGCCGGATTGGCGCCATGGGATCTGGAGGCTAAAGTCCTTGCCCACATGTGGGAGTGGCGAGAGGAGGCAAAACACCGGGGCATAACTCCGCTGCCGCGAGAAATTACGGTACGGCGGACAGAGCTTCGGCGGGATCTCATGGCAACATTGAGAGTGCGATTGTCGCAACCCTGTGCTGGGCACGCCACAATAGCGGCGGTAAGTCCCCTATTTGAGGAGTGGCTAGAGAGGCGCCACGGCGCCCTCACCTTCCGCCTGACGCAGGTCCTCACCGGACACGGTTGTTTCGGGAGGTTCCTGTTCCGTATAAGGCGGGAGGAAACGCCAGGGTGTTACCATTGTGTGGATCGCCCTGAGGACACGGTGGATCATACGGTGGAGGTCTGCCCGGCTTGGGTAGAGCACCGCCGTGTCCTCGTAGCGGCGATCGGCGGCGATCTCTCGCGTCCGACCCTGGTCCAGGCCATGGTCCGGAGCGAGAGTGCATGGCAGGCCGTCACCTCCTTCTGCGAAGCAGTAATGCTGGCAAAGGACGAGGCGGAGCGCGTGAGGCAACGGGAATCCCAGCGCCCTCACGCCACTAGCCGCCGTAGGAGACGCCTTGGTCAGGAGATTACACCAAACTCCCAGCCACCGTAGGCGCGGGCCTGCGGGTGGTGAGCAGTGGGCAGCTCGCCGCCCGGTAAGGACCAGGCTCGAGTCGACGGCGCGTCGTGTTTCACGTGCGCCCCAAAGAGATGTCAGCACATCGTGACGGGGTCCACGAAGACAGATGCCTCCTGGGCCAGGGTTGCGGGTTGGTGAAACAAGAAACCGTGGCCCTGGCCGTCCCATAGGCAAGTGAAGAAACACGGGTGGTGTAGTCAGTAAAAGTCTGACACGCCCTTCCGCTCCTCCCAGAGCGGAAGAACTCATATGACGATTTCCCACCCCAACAAAAAAAAAAAAAAATGAAACTGATTGTAAATTTTACATTTTACTTTTAGTCTAGAATGATCCCACTGCTGGAAAACTTCCCTCCTCTTTTAGAGTGGGAGTTGACTGTAATCTACGACGCAGATCCAAATGCGGGTTGGCTCACATGTCTTCGAATTTTTGGGTCCAGGACATGTCGGTTTCATCGCCATGTTTTCCTGCACCATTCAGCCGGTTCCAACCCACGACTTACAACTTTTAAATTGGGTCCATTATTACTATAAAGATATTCCTGTTCTTCATTAACACAAAAAGTTTAATGATTATAGAACCAAATTATTATTATTAAGAACAACTTCCTACTATCCAATACTCTGCCACTATGCAATAACAATCCATTTCGCCATTTTCCCAAAAACGCATCCCAAAACTTTCCAATCTCATACAACCCAATAAATGCTATATACTATTTCGTTAGCTGATACGACTATTGCCTATTATATAGAGCTAGTTCAGAAGTCAATTTACAAGCCTGAACTGAGCTGATTCAAAATCGAGAACTTGAAGTCGATTTAACTTTACTGGTCCTAGGAGACGAAATGAAGTCGGTGGATTAAAGCTTCCACTACTTCATAGCATAGGTAGGTTAGTGTTTAATCTAGAAGCTAGCAAATAGTACACTTTTCATTACAACTACTCACCGTAAAACTAAGAAGTTTGTTTTAACCTACTTCTTAAACTTAAACAAGACTTTTCAATCACTTTTAATAATACATAATTCTTTATTAATCTCCTTAGACTCAATTAATTAAGAAAAAAGAATACAATAAAAACCTAATCGAACTAACTAGGTACCTAAAATATGGCTTTGAAAAATTTCTCCGCATCCCAGTCGACTAGTAATACAGGTACCCTAGAGACTGGTGGCATTTCCAAGTTTTATGGCCATGTTTTAGCCTTTGGCTAAGGTAAAAAAAGCCCCTGGGCCACTAAAAATACCCGTCTTTTTGAAGCTAGCGTATCCTCGAAATGGTACAGTAAGTGTAAATAGTAAACAATACTGTTATAGTAAATAAATGTAATAAAATGTAAATGTCGAGAATTAAACATTAAATTTATCTGAACTTTATTATCTAAACCCCAGTTGAACCATAATTTACTACCAAATGATATCGACGTAACTTTTGTGTAAAAAAGTCTGAATCTATTATGGTACTATTTTATTTATACGTTACGTTATACAATGTTGATGGCTTTTTCCCAAGTATGTTTTTCTCGGTGGTAGGTCACAACATCAACCGCCGGCATAAGTTACCACCCACCAGACAAAGACATGCCGCCAAGCGATTCGTCGTGTTCCGGCATGATGTCTGGTGAAGCCGTTCGGAGGACGGGTCTGAGCAGTTGTGTTGCGATGTGTGCCGGGTGCGATGCGCCGGATGGTGTTGTGTCGGGAGTTTGCTCGTGGAGGGTAGCGGGATCCGAAGCACGGTTCTCCGCTGGCCGACCGCAGGTAGTTGGGGGCCCAAGTAGTGTGCCAGCCACATACGAAAGGCTGCCCCGCCAACTGCGAAAAATCCCAGGGTGGCCCCATCGTGCCGGTTGGCGACCGGACGAGAGGACCCGATGGCGATCCCTGGGGGGGTTCGGGCGTCCCCGCAGTCTCCAGAACAATCTCCCTCTGGCCCAGCATCGTTGGTCGTATTGTTGGGTTTATCATTGCATCACCTCACTCAACTGCCGTCTTCCTTCCTATTCACTCAGTATATAAACTTAATATGAAAAGTTACAAAAGGAAAAGTAGGTGTGCACAGCGGGCGCACGTCCTCTCGTTCATAGTGCACCTCTCAAACATCCGAGGTTTGCACTCCAATATCGATGCAGTCCATTACCACCTTGAGACTGAAAAGCCCCACCTACTTTTCTTGACGGAGACCCAGATCAGATGTCCGACTGACGCGGCGTACCTCGGCTACCCGGGATACTCTTTGGAGCATCATTTCCTGCAGCGTGCCGGGGTCTGTGTGTATGTCCGCAATGACATCTGTTGCCGGCGCCTCCGTCACCTCGAAGACCCTCACTTCTCGTCCCTATGGCTGTTGGTTGACACTGGTGTGGTCAAAATTGTTTACACCTGTGTCTACCGATCGCACAGCGGTGATCAGGAGACAACTCGTTTATTTGACCACCTCAGTGAGGCTGCTGACAATGCGCTGCATCGGCACCCTGACGCTCAGTTCGTCGCTCTGGGGGACTTCAACGCCTGCCACCAGGACTGGCTCTTCCCATACCAGAGGACCGACCACGCTGGGAGAGAAGCGCGAAACTTCGCGCTTTCTATGGGCCTTTCCCAGCTGGTAGAGCAAGCGACTAGGGTGCCTGATGTAGTTGGCCATACTGCCAACTGTTTGGACCTTCTGCTGACCACTGATCCGGACAGATGTGTTGTAACAGTTTCCTCACCGTTGGGAACTTCAGACCACTGTCTGGTAAAGTCTGTATCGTCCTTCTCCCCACCAGATCACGACTCTCGTGGTGAACGGCGAATGTGGCGATACAGGTCAGCGGATTGGGATGAGATGCGCCACTTCTTTGCGTCTTATCCTTGGCAGCAGGTCTGCTTCTCTTCTGACAATCCTTCGAGCTGTGCGGACGCTATAACTGATGTGGTGCGTCAAGCTATGGAGTATTTTATCCCATTCAATGACGTGCCCGTCGGTGGCTCGGCTCGCCCATGGTTCAATGCCGATTGTGTCCAAGCTGAACAGCGTAAGCACACGGCATTTCTCGCCTGGGTTGACGCTCGTGACCGCGGAGCTCCGGATCTAAGCTCAAAGAAGAGAGCCTTTAACCGTGCTGCCAAGTCCTACAAGAAGGCGCTCAAGAAGGCTCGCTTCGACCGCATTACCCATATTGGCAACAAGTTATCTGCGCAGCCATCCGGTAGCAGATCTTTTTGGTCCCTTGCCAAATCGGTTGAGGCGAACTTCTGTCGGCCCTCACTGCCTCCGCTGGTTAGGCCTGATGGAACACTGGCTCATACGGCAAGAGAGAAAGGTCTCTTTGCTCTCTTTGCCCATAATTCGCGTCTTGATACTGGCAGTGCTACTCCACCTAATTTACCTCATTGCGGAGCTTCAATGCCTGAGGTTCGCATTAGAAACAAGGAGGTTCTGAGAGTACTGTGTCGTCTGGACGTGAATAAGGCTAGTGGTCCGGATGGTATACCAGCGATTGTTCTTAAAGCATGTGCGCCCGAGTTGTCTCCTGTATTGACGCGCTTGTATCGCCTCTCATTTAGGACTGGTATAGTGCCCAAGTCCTGGAAGCTTGCTAACGTGCAGCCCGTGCCCAAGAAGGGTAGTCGTGCCGATCCTGCCAACTATCGGCCGATTTCGATCACCTCCATACTTTGCAAAATTATGGAGCGTGTATTGAACTCGCGCCTCCTGGCATACCTGGAGGGTAACGATCTCCTCAGTGACCGACAGTACGGGTTTCGCCGCAATCGGTCAACTGGGGACCTACTAGTGTATGCCACTCACTTGTGGGGCGAGGCCCTCGAGAAGAATGGGGAAGCGATTGCTGTCTCCCTTGATGTCTCGAAGGCCTTCGACCGGGTATGGCACGCTGGCCTTTTGAGTAAGCTTCCAGCGTACGGCATTTGCCCTAGCCTGACTGGCTGGGTAAAAGACTTCCTGACTGAACGGTCCCTCCGAGTTGTTGTCGACGGATGCTCTTCTGAGCCCATGTCAACTAATGCCGGTGTTCCTCAGGGGTCTGTTCTCTCTGCAACTCTGTTCCTGCTGCATATTAACGATCTGCTGATGCCCGGTATCTATGGGTATGCAGATGACAGCACAGTTGTAGAGAGATACCTGCCGGATGCTCGGGCTAGTAGGGAATCAATCCGGTCCGAAAGAGAGGCCATGGTTGAGCGAACGAGTGTTGCACTGCAGGCAGTCTCCGAATGGGGTAATGCCAATCTTGTAGCATTCAATGCCGCCAAAACACAGGCGTGTCTTTTCACCGCCAAAAGGAGCCCGTTCACCTTGGCCCCTACTTTTCGGAATGTGTCCTTGGAGTGTTCCGACCGCCTTCAGCTTTTGGGAGTTGAGATTTCCTCGAACCTTAACTTTGGGCGGTTCATTGAGTCCAAGGCCAAGGTGGCTGCCAGGAAACTTGGCGTTATCGCAAAGGTCCGGCAGTACTTCACACCTGGGCAGCTTCTAATGTTATACAAAGCACAGGTCCGTTCGTGTGTGGAGTACTGCAGCCACATTTGGGCTGGTGCTGCCAAGTGTCACCTGGCCACTTTGGATTCAGTGGAGAGACGTGCAAAGAGGCTGATTGGTGACCCTGATCTAACTCGAGTTGGTCTCCAAAGCCTAGAGCACAGGCGTAGAGTAGCCAGCCTTTCGGTGTTCTATAGGATGCATTTCGGGGAGTGTGCGAGGGAATTGCATGATTTAATTCCCCCATCTCCGTTCCACCAGCGGACGACCCGTCGTACGGCTGGTTTCCACCCTTACGTTGTTAACACCAGTACGATCCGGACGAAGCGTTTCGCCTCCTCCTTTATACCGCGTACATCGAGGGACTGGAACAATTTGCCCGCGGCGGTGTTTCCGTCGGACTACAATTTGAGTGTCTTCAAGGCTAGAGTGAATAGGCTCTTAATAAACTGGTGCGCTTTACCATCAACGATTGCGTCGCTGCTTGCCATCAGGCAGGATTGCGGTCAAGCGCTGGTTTATAATATTTAAAAAAAAAAAAAAAAAAAATGTTGGCTTTCTATCTAACCGGATACAGCTAGATACCATAACGAAAGAGAGTAAGCAAGGAATAAATGGGAGTCTCACAGATAGTGCCTGACTGTCTTAACAAGCAAGGCAAATTAGAGCATTGACTAAAAGACAAATAATATACCAGATATACATCGTTATTTTCTTTTTATGCGAAACCTGAATACAGTTTGTTCAGAATAAGCAACTGAATCGATTCCAATAATTTTTACAATTTTTTCACTTAGACAATATGTAAAGAAAGCCCTGTCCGATCCGTGAAGGTATTGTTAGGTATCGATAACTGATTCTACTAATGCCCACAAAGACAGGCTAAACTTAAAAAAAAAAATCACCCTAAAAAAATAAATATTATTTCGCAAAAAGAGGTAACTTAATACATGTGCGCTAAGCAGCCCCTTCCGCGGGATGCGGGGGGCAGGGCACGCGGCACCTGTGACGTGACAAAATTACCAAATTCCGGGGAAATTGGAATTAATTCCCGGGAAAAAAGGATTATTTCAAAATTCATTAGTATTGTTCTATGATGATTACGTAAAATTTTATATCATATTTGATCAAGTGATTACCTAACCTTTATTATCCTTATGGGTCGGACAGGGTTTTCTTTACATATTGTTAGGTATTTAGAAGTTGTTGCGGTGTGGTTACTGAGCGCGCTATGCAGTTTACGCGGGCGCATGCCCGCGCTCAGCTGACGCCACAAGTCAATGCCCCCGCCTCGCCTGCCTGAACGGAGCGTAGACCATATTTTTGTTGGGACAACCAAGTATGATAACAAGCTCATAACTTTGTGGTTTTTCATGATATCTTTTTGAAATTTTGTACATAGATTCTTTACTTAGAAATACTGGACACGTGTTTCGGGTTCGCATAAACAAAAAATAATATTGAATACATCAGCGAGCAACATATAAAAAAAAAAATGTACTTATTTTTTTTATTTATTTATTTTTTCAAGTTCAAGTTCAATAATTTTATTTCGGATTAAAAAACATATTTATCTATATAGTGTTGTACAAGTAAATCTTAGCCTAATGTTAGTAATAAATTAACTAAAATTTTATTATTAGAAGTATTTATTAGTAGAACTTACCTCAAAGGTGCATGTTTAGCAGGTAAATGTCGATGTCTTGCCGCGTGCCGCTTGTACAATACCGCGAGCACGCCGCACACTGCAGTCGCCAGGAGAGCTGACATGGCTGCTATGGACGCTAGTACCGGAGACATGCCGAGAGCACTGCCTTCACCTGGTAACAAGAAGAAGTTTAATTAAGGTAAGGCTTAGGCAAGTTTAGGGTTTGGTATCTTTCTTACCAGATGGAATCCATCGGTATTTTTAACCGACTTCAAAAAGGAGGAGGTTACTCAATTCGACCGTATATATGCTTACTTTTTTTTTTTTCTATGTTTGTTCGCGCATAGCTTCGTCGTTTATGAACCGATTTTGATAATTCTTTTTCTGTTGGAAAGAAGACGTTCCCAAGGTGGTCCCATGATAAGGATATCAGGGTTTGATGGTGGAAGACCAGAGAAAACAAGGGGAACTTTCAAAAATTGCAGGGGCGACTAGTGCATTTCTTAGCATTTTCATTAAGTATTTTAAAGCACTACAATTTAATAAAGGTCTGGAGTAGATCTGATGATGGAGCCGGGAGACAGTCGAAGGAACTCCTCAACAATTCACAGCAGCTACCTTGTGTTTGGGCTCGATTAATTTGTATTGATAAGAACTTTGCACCTAGATGGGTTGTGACTGTCATAAGGGCTCTGATGATGAAGACAAAGGCCGGTTCCGGGAACTCCTCAACGATTTACAGTAGCTACTTTGTGGTTGGACTTCATTCATTTATATGGATGAGACCTTTGCACCCATTGGGTTAAAATAATGGTCTGCAGTAAATTTGATGATGAAGACCATAGGCAGTTGAGGAAATACTTAGGGGTAAAAAATAAAGTAAACAAAATTACGTCGTTTCCCAACTATATTTGCGTCAGCTTCCAGTCTGACCGGATGCAACTGAATACATGGTACTTTTAACAACTAAAAAGTGTAAAATAAAAACTTTTTTACAAAAAAAAAATAACCGACTTCCAAAAACCACTACAAAGTGAAAAATAACTAATTTCGGAAGTCGGTGTCAAAAAACGAATATACAAAACCAAAGACACCGACTTCCGAAATTAGTTATTTTTCACTTTGTAGTGGTTTTTGGAAGTCGGTTGTTTTTTTTTTTGTAAAAAAGTTTTTATACATAATGTATTTTTGTTGCCACTAAAATTTCTGAAAAATCTGTGAAAGTTTCAACTGTTGATACAGCCTGGTGATAGACAGGCGGATAATGAGTCTTAGTAATACATCCCTTTGGGTACAAAGTATTAAAAAAGTCTTTTAGGAGGCTTGCGTAGTTTGATTCTCAAAACGATCATCTTTCAGCTGTAAAAGAAATTTTAACGAACACGAGAACATACCGATACCATTCGGTTTAAAACCGCAAGTAGGTATGGTTTTAGTAACATAAAGTAATTTATTCAAGTTATAAATCTACTACAAAAGAACTCCGAAATGAAAATTAAATTATAAAATTTATAATAAGCTAATTCTTAATCATTTCCAACACGGTAAAATGTGACAAATACTGATGTTTTAAATGTTAATACAAAAACTATGAGCACGCCATTTCAAATAGAAACGTGAGTGTTACGATGTGATATGCTAATCCCTGGGGGTAGGCGGTAAGGCGACAATAAACTACTGCGAACAAATATTTATAAGGTTTTAATAATGTTTTATTTAAAAATAAATTATTCATTTTACACTGTACTGTGATTTGATGACTCAGAAATGCAAATAATGATAGGAAACTAGACACGCATTTATCACAGGGTTGAGTACCTACCCTCATTATCTCCTGCCTAGCCTTCTCCATCTATCTTGGAGTCCGCTTCCCGTATAACTGGCGTAGTAACACGATACGTTACGTATTGTTGATAGCTGATTCTTCCTTCAACTCCGTCACTAATGTTGGTTCGTATTTCTTTGCTATAGTTTTAACTTTTTAATCGATATAATTACTTTATTTTGTTCACTTGATTGTAATTTTAAATGTCTTTTGTCTATTACTTTTTATATATTTATAAACTAGTGCTGCAGCGTAGGGAGGCCCCCAACAAGGTGGACCGACGACCTGGTGAAGGTCGCAGGAAGCCAATGAATGCGGCCAGCACAAGACCGGTCAACGTGGAAAGCCTTGGGGGAGGCCTTTGTCCAGCAGTGGACAAAGCTCCGCCAGAGGGAGATTGATCTGGAGAGCCTCCATGACCAAACTCCCGACACAACAATGTATTTTGGCGCATCATACCCGCCACACATCGAAATTTAAATGCTCAGACCCCTCTTCGTACTGTGTCACCAGACATCATGCCGGAACACGACGAATCGCTTGGCGGCAAGACTTTGTCTGGTGGGTGGTAACTTCTGCCGGCAGTCGATATTATGGCCTACCACCGTCACTCATGTTGATTCGTATTTCTTTGGTGTAGTTTTAACTTTTTAATCGATATAATTATTTCATTTGGTTCACTTGATTGTAGTTTTGAATGTCTTTTGTCGATTACTTTATTTTCATTATTTTTAATCGATATAATTATTTTATTTAGTTCAATTGATTGTCTTTTTGAATTATTTAATCTATAACATAATTTTCATTATTTTATTTTGAGAGGATCGGTGTCTTAGTGATAGTGGCCGTGATTTTCATGTTGTACTACTATTCCCTGTAATCGAGAGGAGGACTGTGTCCCAGGAGTGGAACATTATAAGCTGATTATGTATAATGTATTTTGAGATTTGACCATTGTTATGCAATTTTGACCACATATTGTATTATAATTTCTATTGTCCCAAACCAGAATATTGTTTTTTAGTTTTTTTTTTTAGGATTAAATTAGCGCTTGACCCCAAACCCACCTGATGGTAAGCAGTGATGCGATTGTTGATGGTAAATCGCGCTAGTTTATTAAGAGCCTTTTCACACTAGCCTTGAAGACACTCAAATCGTAGTGTGATAGAAACACCGCCGCTGGCAAATTGTTCCAGTCCCTCGATGTACGCGGTATAAAAGAGGAAGCAAAATGCTTCGTCCGGATCTTAGCGGTGTTAAAAACGTAAAGGTGGAAAGTCGCCGTACGACGGGTCGTCCGATGATGGAACGGAGATGGGGGAATTAAATCATGCCGGACGATGTTCCTTAACGTAAAACTAAATTTAGGTACTTACTCTAATTGCGCACTAATCATCGAGCATATATCCGCACTAATACTAACCCAGTGCAATGTACAATTTAATAACATCAAACACAAAGGCATAAACGGACCTAGTTTGAAACTAGGTGCTTTATTGACCGGTGTAACGCAACCTACACTTATTAAAATTTGCGGTCGTTCTGCCCTGTGTACAGTAAAACCAGTGGTCAGCGTATAAAGTGATGTATAGGTCTGTACCATGCTTTTGTTAACCAGGCTTGTGGTTTGTGGACGCATATTTTGATTCGTCACTCCAATCTAAACGTAGTTTTAATTATTAAAGACTAATTTGGTGATAGTTTTGCGTTTGACTTTTTGGACTGTCTTTTAAAGAAAAAGAAAAGGTGTAACTGCAATGTCTGAATATTGCCTTCGGGTTGTGGAGGTCAGACGGCAGTCGCTTCACGGAAAATATCAAAGTTTAGCCAAAATCTAAAAATAGACTGGTAAAAGTGGACCCCAGACTCCAAAAGCTGAAATAGCTTCGGATGCGGTTGGGTTTAACGCTGAGATGATGATGCTTAATAAGCTAGTGCGCTTTACCATCAAGGATTGCATCACTGCTTACCATCAGGCGGGATTGCAGTCAAACACTAGTTTAAAACTATTAAAAAAAAACACATTTATTTAGGACAAACTAAGAACACACACCGTACACCAAATATAAACATCAGATAGCACCAAGTAAACATCAAATAGAAAGTGGAAAGATCGATGTAAAACAGGAGGAAACTTTGCCTTGCGTCTGCACCAAAAACGACCAATCCAACAAAAATAACGACGATGAATTTCAACGTTCAAAAAGTGCTGATTTCTCAACTTTGTTTGTATAGTTGGCTTTTGACTTTAATAGTTTACGATGAAGTACGCTATTCTTTGATGAATCAACAAATATAACAATTGGAGATATCCCAATAAATAAATAAAATAAATACGCAGATGGTCGTTTGTTGCTTCTGCCCAGCGGTGTATAATGCAAATTCCCCTGACCTATTTTTACAGAAGGGTAATTTTACGAAAGAACTTTATGTAATTGGAGATCCAAAGAGTAGTCAACAATGAAATTGTAGCACTTAAATTCAAACCGTTTACTTCAATTAAATGGTTAACAAACAATATTGAATTGTCAAAAAGTCGGTTAGTTAATCAGAAAGATAAAACTAAATACACCTGTCTAAAAACGTTGAAAAAATTATATGGAGAGAAAAAAAAAAAAAAACATTTTGTATGTCAATAACTTAGACAAAAGTAGTGTAAAAATCATGGTCCTTTTTCCCGCATTTTCATAAGTAACCTCTCCCTATTTCTCAGAATAAACAACCGAGTCGTTTATTAACTCATTTTGCTATCAGGAAATGTGAAATAAAACCGGTTTAAGTTAGCGTGTCAAGTTATTAGAGCACATTTAGCTTTGCAGATATCTAGGAATTAAACGTTGGTGCACCGTACTGCCATTGTTTTATTATGGTCCTTAGCGTTCTATTGGCAGCAAATAAATTGCATGCAGGGTAATTGAACTATGATTTTAAAGTATAATTTGAATTGTGATTAGGTACTACGGTTTTCTGTTCAATGATTAGTAGATATTTTCTTTTCAAAAATGTGAATAAATGTGGTCATGAATACCGTATTACAAAGTTTTGCAAGGCAAATATCACTTGTACTCCATCGGTGAATAATTAACTAAAGTTAAACAAAAAAAAAAAACACGTGACTTATTTACTTGATTAAACTTAATGCCAGTCACTTCAGTTGTCATGTTTCAATATATTTTTATTTTCAATTTATTCTTCTTCTTCAGCCTATTGAAGGCCACTGCTGGATATAGGCCTCCTCCAAGGCAATGGAGGGGGTTGCCTTAATTCCCACACTTGGCAGGCGGGTTGGGGATCGCAAAAAATTGATATTCCACAGAAAAAGCGATGCTGCCCGCTTCCCTGGTGAGAGTTCCCTTACGACACCTTCAGGAGGATATGGGATAGTACTATTCTAAGCCCGGTATCTTTCAATTTAGCAAGTTATAATTCGAATTGCAACTCTGCTATATTGAAGAGTAAAAGAAGACTAAGAAGAAGACAAAGAAGCTAAAGAGACTATTAATACGTTTAGTCGGTTAACCAAGTGACGTAGTTTTTTGGATAACCCGAAGGTTAAGCAGAAAAACTGCCTAAACCGATAATGTCAGGAGCTTGTAATGGTCCCATTGTTGGGACACAGGCTTGCTCTCTTCGATTGGTCTAATAACTGATCACGTGGGCCCAGTGCGTGTTGGTAGATGTCACATGTGTGTGTTTAAACCACCGCTTTGAAAGCAGTGATGGTATAATAGTTACGCTATGTAAAGCGCCTGTGTGGGTTTAAACTTACGACCTAGAACTCGGAAGTTACGGCCGTTACCACAGAACCACCGCTGTTTACACAATTATCATCATCAACCTTTTTTTTTAACGTTCCACTGTTGAGCACAGGTCTCCTCTGATACAGAGAATCACCACGCTTGCTAAATGCGGATTGGCGATTTCAGACTTTAACTTAGAAAATTTACATAGGTACTTGCCTGACCTGGAATCGAACACGTACACTCATACTTGAGAGGCTTGTGTTTTAACCACTAGGCCACCACGACTTATACACAAATACTTTAATTAGATAACTTAAGTTTAAACCGCGTAGTTCCGGGTAGTAGTTTTTCTTATTGTGGTGAATGGTACAATCTGGATCATATTACTAAAACTCCACTATCCATTTATCTGTCTGTCCTGTTGATAGACAGACAGACGGACAGCGGATGCTGTATACACAGTGATAAATAGACAGTTGAAATTTTCACAAATGATGTACATATTTCGGACGTATGTAATTCGCTGTTATAGCGGCACACATCAGGTTCAGTTGAAAATCAGTATCAGGCACTATTTGTCTGGAATTTTTGCTGAACTGGGCCTTTTTGGTGCAGAGGCACACATTCCGGCTAGTTTTCTACATTTTACTTTATTTTATTATTACTAATTTTTTACTTTTTTAATGGTTGTCTTATCTACGACGCCGCTACAATGTCCGTCCAAGTCCAGAACCAGCAGACTAGACATATCCCTCTTAAGCGAGGAGTGAGACAAGGGGACGGTATTTCTCCCAAATTGTTCTCCAATGCCCTCGAGGATATGTTTAAGACGCTGGATTGGCAGGGTCGGGGCATTAACATCAATGGCGAGTACATGTCACACTTGCGATTTGCGGACGATATCGTCATCATGGCGGAAACGCAGCAAGAGCTGGAACAAATGCTGGCCAACTTAGCTGACTCCTCCCAACGCATGGGTCTCCGGATGAACTTAGATAAGACCAAAATTATGTTCAATGAACGGGTCAGTCCGGGACCGGTTGCCGTAAACGGAATGCCGCTCGAAGTTGTTTCAGAATATGTGTACCTCGGGCAAACGTTGCAATTAGGGAAAAACAACTTCGAGAAGGAGGCAAATAGAAGGATCCAGCTGGGATGGGCAGCGTTTGGTAAACTTCGTCGGGTATTTTCGTCGCCCATACCCCAATGTTTGAAGATAGATAAAAATCTTCAACCAGTGCGTCCTACCCGTTATGACTTACGGAGCCGAGACGTGGACACTGACGGTCAGACTAGGTCATATGTTTAAAGTCGCTCAGCGAGCTATGGAGCGGGCTATGTTCGGCGTCTCTCTGAAGGACCGCCTCAGAAATGAGGTGATCCGACAGAGGACCAGAGTCACCGACATAGCTGAGAGGATTAGCAAGCTGAAGTGGCAATGGGCTGGTCACATATGCCGCAGGACTGACAACCGTTGGGGTAAACGAGTCCTCGAGTGGAGACCGCGTCTCGGCAAACGTAGCGCCCTTGGGCGAGATGGAGCGACGACATCAAAAAGGTGGCTAGTAGTGGCTGGCGGAGAACTGGAGGCCTATGTCCAGCAGTGGACAAGTAGGGACTGATGATGATGATGATGATGATGAATGGTTGTCTTTATTTGATGTATTAAGTGTCTTTTAGTCTGTGCTAAATAAATGTATTTTCTTTCTTTCTCAAATAATAAAAACATTTATTTTTGTAAAGCTAATGAACCCTCCGTGAGCGCGTCGAACCAGCACTTAGTTAGTATAAAAACCGGCCCAGTACTTTTTTGTCCTCTCTCACGCTGTGGAAAAAAAACTAGACCAAACCCAGTACAACAATCTTAATTCCGTACTCTATAGACGGAATTTCCCAATACTGTTTGCAAGTAATAAAAACCGTGAACTGGGTACAAAGAAATACATTATAATGGTTTAAGAGTTCGAATTGGATCGCAAATAAGCAAGTAGCATGAAACAACGGCATATCAGAAAATCCATTTGACACGAGATTTGATAAACTATTTCAACTTTCATTTATTAACAACTAGCTTTCCGCCCGCGGCTTCGCACGTGTGGAATTCGGTTATATCGCGCTTTTTTAGATTCCTCATTTTCGTAGATTAATTATTATTATTATTATTTTTTTTATTAGTTATAAACTAGTGCTTGACTGCAATCCCGCCTGATTAGGTAAGCAGTGATGCAATGGTTGATGGTAAAACGCACTAGCTTATTAAGCCTATTCACTCAAAAAAACTGAGTGAATAGGAAGACAGACGGCAGTTGAGCGAGGTGATGCAATGTTTAACCCAACAACACGACCAACGATCCTGCGCCAGAGGATGATCTGGAGACCCTTCACGACCAAACTCCCGACACAACAACATTAGGCACATCGTACCCGGTACACATCGCAACACAACTGCTCAGACCCGTCCTCCGTACGGCTTCACCAGACATCATGTCGGAACACGACGAATCGCTTGGCGGCAAGACTTTGTCTGGTGGGTAGTAACTTATGCCGGCGGCTGATTAGGCTTAATTAAAGGAGACCTGTGCCCAGCAGTGGGACGATAAAAAGGTTGATGATGATGATGATGATTGTACCATTTGGCTTCTAAGTTTACATGTGCATATTAGTGTGCAAAATATTACCTTGTTTTAAACGACACACAGCACCATCTATCACCGAACTGGTATATCAAGCGAAAAATATTTTTGTTTTCCCCTCGAGAATATCAATTTTTCCGCCATAAAAAGTACCATATTATTTAATCCGGACTTCTAACTTTATCACTGCAAAATTTCAAAGCAATTGGTTCAGTAATTACGGCGTGAAAGCGGAACAAACAAACAAACTCACTTTCCGATTTATAATATTAGTAATGATTTTGGCTTTTGGAACTGGGTGACATACAATTAATCCCAGAGTCAGCGATCGTGAGTGGCTATACGGATTTTATTATTCAAACAATTTCTAAGTGTTTTTGGCAAATTCACATACATAATTATGAAAGTTTCTATGTTCGTTATGCAATATCACGAAAATAGTTGATCCAAATTTAATGAAATTAGACACACATTTATTTTATAAACTAAGTCACCTACATAACATCTTTTGTTTCCAAATTCCGACACATATGCAGGTAAAACCGCGTGGAGTAGCTAGTGTTTATGTAAATTTTGTATGATTGCTTGAACGCTGTATTTGAGTGAAACTTCTAATCACATCTTTTGGTCTTCTGCGCCAGATATAAACTAGACGATTTAATAATACCGATGTATTCGTGCTACCAACTGCATTATTTAGTAGATAGTGCACGGTACGCCTTACAATACAATGTAGGTAAACTCCTAAATAACATTAAACCAACCAACCATTTCTTTTTTTTTTGTTCTTGTTTGCGTTACATTTACCGCAAATAAATATATTTCCTTTATTTCATTAGGCTGATTGGTGACCCTGATCTAACTCGAGATGGTCTCCAAAGCCTAGAGCACAGGCGTAGAGTAGCCAGCCTTTCGGTGTTCTATAGGATGCATTTTGGGGGAGTGTGCGAGGGAATTGCATGACTTAATTCCCCATCTCCGTTCCACCAGCGGACGACCCGTCGTACGGCTGGTTTCCACCCTTACTTTGTTAACACCACTACGATCCGGACGAAGCGTTTCGCCTCCTCCTTTATACCGCGTACATCGAGGGACTGGAACAATTTGCCAGCGGCGGTGTTTCCGTCGGACTACAATTTGAGTGTCTTTAAGGCTAGAGTGAATAGGCTCTTAATAAACTAGTGCGCTTTACCATCAACGATTGCGTCACTGCATACCATCAGGCAGGATTGCGGTCAAGTACTAGTTTATAATATATAAAAAAAAAGTAGACCTTCTGTATTGATCTATTTACTCAGTTGAACTTTATGTGGGCGTCGACTTGAGCGTGAGAACTGCTTCTTTGGGGGAAGCTCTTAATGGCGATACCAACAGATTCTAAACGAACGAAATAGCAAGTCGAGTGGGTATTGTGTTCCAGGATTGGATGGAAGAAGCTTTATTCTTATGTGTGCGTTTAAAACCCATGATGTGGCATGGTACATGTGGGTAGTACCTACATATAAAGTTTATAGTCATCATGACGGTGTGTGTTTGTATTACGTGATATTATGTCAATGTGCTGCATCAGAAGTTACGAGGTGTAATAATTAAAGAAAAAAACAGTAAAACCGATATTTCGTTTGGGCCTATCCATTGATGTGGCAATTTATTATCGTATAAGAAACAACAATTTATTGTAAAACTAAATATGTCGACTATTATTAGTAGTAAGTGAACCAATTACAGAAGCAAACATCAGATTTGATAGCAAAGATGTATAAAACTTCTGACCTTCCATAAAATTCGGAAACACCGTCGCTGGCAAATTGTTCCAGTCCCTCGATTTACGCGGTTTATAAGACGAGGCGAAACGCTTCGTTCGGATCGTGGTGGTGTCAACAACGTAAGGGTGGAAACTCGCCGTTCGACGGATCGTCCGATGATGGAACGGAGATGGGGGAATTAAATCATGTAACTCCCTCGCACTCTTCAAAGTGCATCCTAATCCATACGATTATTACTTTCTTGAAGCTGTACCTACATATCTACATTCCTTATCTAAACTAATATATAAAGCTGAACTACGGGTCCGATTTGAAAAATTCTTTTTGCGTTGGATAGCCCATTAATCCAGGAAGGTTTTAGGGTATATAACATCACGCTGCGACTAAAAAGAGCGGAGCATATAAAAAAAAAAAATATCGAAATCCACGCTGGTGAAATCGCGCGACGCAGCTAGACAATTATAATTTTTAAAATAAGCTATCGAAATAGTTATTTTTTACATCTACCGTACAACCATCAACTCGAAGAACCTAGCTTTTTGTTTTTAAAAAAAACCTACGTAAAGTCAAAGAAATAATCAACTTACCAGTGAACTTGGCCTGTCCTTTCAGTGTGACAGTTTCTATCGTAGATACGTCACTTCGTCCCTTAGCGTTGACAGCATACAGATCTATCCTGTAGCTGACTCCAGGGGGCAGACCTCGGATCTCGAAGTAGGGAGGGGTTCGGTTCGTGGAGACGTTGTATCGGACCTGAGAAAGAATAGTATTGTTACGGGCTAGGGGTACTAAAACGCCGTTTAAGGGTTGCGAAGTTTATTGGCAACGATCTCTAGATTTAGAGTTATAGGGCTTAAAAGATACGCACTGCATGTCACGCGATATTGAACCTTATGTCATCGACACAAGGTGCATCCGTAACAGTATTTAATACCATACTCATGGTCTCATTGTTAGTTTGTTTAAGAAAAAATGTAGGCAGTGACAAGTTCAGGTGGCGATACATCCACGGCTGCTGACACTCGTTGATCATCATTCATCATTATTTCAGCCGAAAGACGTCAACTGCTGGACATAGGCCTCCCCCAAGGATCTCCATGACGACCGGTCCTGCACCTCGCATCCAGTGGTTTCCTGCGACCTTCCCCAGGTCGTCGGTCCACCTTATCCGTGGCCTACCCAAGCTGCGTCTTACGGTGCATGGTAGCCACTCGAGAACCCGTCGGCCCCATCGAGCATCAGTCCTACGGGCAATATGCCCGGCCTACTGCCATTAAAGTGTTGCAATTCTTCGGACTATGTCAGTTACTCCCGTTCTTCTGCGGAACTCCTCATTTCTGATTTGATCACGCAGTGATACCCCAAGCATAGCCCTCTCCATTGTCCTTTGAGTGACCTTAAGCTTTCTTATAAGGCTCATTGTTAGCGACCACGTCCCAGTTCCACTCACATCACTTGATGGCAAGTGGCAATTGTTGTCGACGAATGGAATTGCCTCTGCCGTAGAAGCGTTTCTCTCATGCGTATACAAGCACTGTGTGGAACTTGGAAATAAATGCTGATCTGGCTTAAGACTTTAAACCAGGTGGCTTAAATAACTAGTATACTGTCGCAGCAAATTAAAGCATTGTAAAATAGTGCTTGCCTCGCTTCGCTCTCTGTCCTCGCATGGCTGTTGATCAGAGTTCTAACATCACCCCTTTAACCATTGGTTGGGGTGCCCAGGCTTGTTAAATGCAACCTATACGACTTTATTTTTATTTATGCGAAACCCGAAACACGTGTTAGTATTTTAAGTAAAGAATCTATGTATAAAATTTCAAAAATATGTCATTGAAAATCACAAAGTTATGAGCTTGTTATCTTACTTGGTTATCCCTATAAAAACAGGGTCAACGTACTGCTCGCCCACCCACGCCTGCAGCGATGGGGCGCGGGGGGCCTATCTCACGTGCCTAATACTCATCATCACCATCCCAGCGTTAATCCCAGTCGCATCCGAAGCCTCTTCAGCTTTGGAGTCTGGGGTCGGCTTTACCAGTCCAACTGCTGATATGGCTAAACTTCGACATTTTCCGTGGAGCGACTGCCGTCTGATCTCCACAACCCGAAGGCGACGTCGAAGCATTGCAGTTAGACCAATTGTTGGACTTTTGAGGGCTCCAGCAACCCGTAACGACTGCCACTAGATGTTCGTATGGCAACCGGGACCAATGGCTTAACGTGCTTTCCGAGGCACGACCAGACCAGTGCAAATATTCATATTCATGCATACAAATACTTGCACTGTGCGGGGATCAAACCCGCGCCACCTTGCGCAGTGGCCGCGTCCGCTACCGCTACGCCACGGAGGCTGTCATCTCACGTGCCTAATACTATGACGTACTATGGTATGGTGGTACGTGGTGGTATGGTACGTGGTGTGGTATGTGGTACGTGGTATGGTATGGTGGTGTGGAACTGTTGCAGTGTGGTTTCTAAATGTATTTGGGAAAAATATAACATGGTGTAAAAATTGGATTGGAATCGATTCAGTTGTTTATTCTGAACAAACTATATTCAGGTTTCGTATTAATAAAAACTAACGTTGTATACCTACTACTATACCTGCAACTATAGCTGAAATAAGGAGATATTTTTGAGACTTACAATAAGCGAGGGCAACTCCAGCAGCTCCATGAGGAAGGTCTGTGGCAGTCCACCATCGAAGTTTTCAACGCACTCAACGTTCAGCGAGTCGATACTTTGGTTGGCTACCGAGCAGTTCTGCAGGTGGAATGGTCGACCTGGACGAAGAAAATTGATGAATTATTCAATATGAATTGATTTACTACATAAATTATAATGAAATTGCTTTAACATTGTCTGAAATACTATATAGACCCAACTTCATATTAACTTCAAAATAACTATTCTGCTTTTATGTATACATAAATAATCTTTAACAACCAAGCCCCGAATAACAGAAAATTAGTTTCTGAAGTAAATCAATAGTTTAGTTGTCAAACTTGAATCGGTTATTATTTTTACTTCCTATACAAAATCATTTTAAGCTTCATGAAACTAATAATCGAATCATCAACCTGTGATAACTATTATTTATTTATTACAGTACACTAACCACTTCTTCTTCTTTGTACAGGGTGTATCTGACATCGTAACGCAAACTTCGCGAAAAGGCTACTCCGCATGCCACTAATAAAATTATGATAGTCATTTAAATCGTTAAAGAGTGGTTACAGAAATCACAGTGTTTAAAAAAATGTGTCGGCTCGGCCTTTGAACGTTGTAAGCGTGCCGCCGCGTGTGTTTGTGGGTATGACGTTGACCCCTGATGTTAACTCTATTAAATCAGCTGATAGGATAGCTTTTCGAGTTTTGTTCACATTGCCCTTTTTTGTGTATTTAGCGAAATAATTAATTTTTCCTTTAAAATCTTATTAAGTTATAAAAGTATAGCAATTATGAACGGTTTACAGTAAAAAAAACTACATATTATTTTTTTAAATCAGGAAAAAACCGACAAAAAATTCCACCACTGAGGGGTTCAGATTCATGTACAGGAAGCACGGTACTCGTTTGTGCGTCGATGTCAGAGACACCCTTTATATCTTAAGGAGTCAGATCACAACAGTGGTCATCACTTTCGTAAGGTACACGACAAGGCACCAAGATATATATTTCCAGTTACAGCTGAGCTCGCATTGTATAGGGTTTTTGTACAAACAGAAGTCAGCTTATACTGTGAAAGTGTTTTGAAGCTAAACAACATACCAGCAGCAACCAGCTGAAACAGGCAAGGTACTTTCTGTTGCCCCACAGCATTCTCTCCATAGCAGGCCAAGGTTCCGTACTCCATGTCAGTGGTAGGAGTGTAGTTGAGGGTCGAAGTATGGCCGTGACTGCTATATAACCTGGATAAAGGGCGAAAGTTGTTTTTAACGCTGAAAAAGTCGTTAAAAGAGGAAAATCTTAAAAAAGTGGTGATTCGGCTGTAAGGACCAATAGATAACTTGCTATGATTTGAAAAAAGAAATTGCTAAAAGTATCCGTAATTATAATATTTAAAAACCGACCAAGTGCATGTCGGACTCACGCACAAAGGGATCCTACTTACTAGATCTCGTTAAAAACAATTTTCGTTGGTAGTTTTTATAGTAAGTACATCATATGTTTTTTTAGATTTTTCATTTTCTTATTTTAGTAGTTAGATGGGCAACTTTTCAAATTTGGAAGCGTCTATCACGCAAACTATTCGGTTTAGAAAAAAAATATTTTAGGAACCTCGATATAATTTTTGAAGACCTATTCATAGATACCCCACACGTATATGTTTGATGAAAAAAGAATTTGAGTTTCAGTTCTAAGCTAAGTATGGGGAGCCCCAATATATGTTATTATTTTTTTTTTGTTTTTTGCATCAAAATCTTAATGCGCTTCACAGAATACATCTACCTACCAAGTTTCAACAGTATAGCTCTTATAGTTTCGACGGACGGACAGAGAAACATGATGAATCTATAAGGGTTCCGTTTTTTGCCATTTGGCTACGGAACCCTAAAAATTAAGGTTTTTTAATGATTTTTTCTTAACTCTGTATTATGAAAGCTTGCTTTTCCTGTCATAAAGAAACATTTATTTCTTTAGCCAATTTTTGTTTGTGAAACACTAGCGAAGTGATACTGCTTTACCTGTTTTAACAACTTGACAAAAGACCTTCCGAAATACATTCTCTAAGCGATGGTAAAAATCAAATAAAATTAGGTTGCGTTGATTAGAAGAACAACGCAGTCATACAGATACACGAAATGCAGCTTTAATTTTTAATGTACACTGTATTGAAGGTTCAGCTGGATATATATACTACCTATATTGCTAGGGCTCAAGACTCAAAAGCATGAAAATAGGACCCTAATACTAAAACTCTACTGCCTGTCAGTCACCAAGAAATCTCTCAGGAACCATGATGGCTAAAAAAGTTTTTATTTAAATAACGGTATGAATGAATATTCTTCCCAGCGAAAGCACTAGTAAGTGGCGAAGGGTGGGCGTTTTGGGGGGACTGTCTTATGTAAAATTGACGTTCAAAAAGTGCTGATTCTCAGACTAATTTGAATAAATGACTTTTGAATAAGGATTCGTGTGCAATCCCGATTCGCATTTGGTCGAATTTTTGTATCTAATTTTATATACTGTAATTAACAAAAAACAGAACATGTTATTAAATACTAAAATTAGTGCCCACAGTACCACTTTATCCAACTGCTGTTCATTGTTTACGGTGAAGCAATATCTAGAGAAACTCTGTGTACGTTCAATGAGATATTAAATATGGGAGATGAAAGGGTGGTGATAGCGAACAATGGCAGTTTAGAGTTTAATGCCAAACAAAGTTGTTTCTATAATAATTTATGAATAAAGGGGGTACCCCTTTGATGTTCTAGCTTAGTTTAAATGCTGATACTATTTATCATCTAGAGCTGCCTAATTATTATTTTTTTTTCTGTAATTATTAGCTTCATCATTTCCATTGTTAAGACAGCACATAAGGGAAAAGCGAGATAGCTCCCACACAAGTACTATTGTAACTTACTGGATCTGCCTCAATTTATGTATGACAAAATCTTTAAATGTAATAAATGTATTTTTATTTTGTATTTGCAAAATGTCAGTAACGACATTGGGTATACCTATACTCTATCAATAGTTAAAGAAAGGTAAATAAATAGGATAGCCAGACGTACTTCAGCATTGTGAAGGTTCTTTGCACCCTAAAATTGGTGTAAATAATAACCTGTATTCGTTTCTATGAAAATAATGAGTTTGGAAGTCCGGAATCGTTTCCACTAACACTAACGATGAACCAATATTTTTCTTCTAGTCTTCGTGAAAACGAGCATCCAAGACTCAAGAAGTATGTTTTTGTTTTATTTTTATCGTCGTTTATAAAGTGACCGTAAGCTTTTAGAAAAAAAAAAAACATCAGGAAAACTTACTTTGGCGGCAGTTCCGTTTGCTCTCCAGAGTTGTTGAAGGTCCAGTGGAAGGAGACCAGTGCTGGATTGGCGTCTACAGAACAGTGTAGGGAGACTGTCTCTTGTTTTAGTGCACCGAAGAGTTCTCCGTCTCTTCTCTCAGCACAGACTGGAGCGTCTAGGAATTAAAAACAAAAACTTTTATTAAACAACTGTTTACTGTATATGTATACTATCCGAAATTGTCAAAAATAAATTGTTTGAGTACAGTCAGCAAGCTGAAGTGGCAATGGGCTGGTCACATATACCACAGGACCGACAACCGTTGGGGTAAAGTCCTTGAATGAGTCCTTCGAGTCCTTGAATGGAGACCGCGGCTCGGCAAACGTAGCATCGGCCGCGCTTGGGCGAAATGGAACGACGACATCAAAAAGGTGGCTGGTAGTTGCTGGCGGAGAACTGTTCGGGATCGAGCTTGTTGGCGTGCCATGAAGGAGGCCTATGTCCAGCAGTGGACGAATAGAGGCTGATGATGATGATGATGATGAAAAGTACCTACAGTAAGTTGCTTTAAAAAAAAATCTTTTAGAACAGCAGATTGTTTCTTCTTCTTCTTCAGCCTATAGAAGTCCACTGCTGGACAAAGGCCTCCCCCAAGGTTTTCCACAATGATCGGTCTTGTGCTGCCCGCATCCATTGACTTCCCGCGACCTTCACCTGATCATCGGTCCACCTTGTTAGGGGCCTCCCTACGCTGGGTCTTTCGATACGTGACCGTCACCCCAGAACCTTACTGACCCATCGGCCGTCGGTTCTACGAGCAATGTGCCCCACCCACTGCCATTAAATTTTCGCGACTGGAAAGTTTATCTCATGTCCCTTTAAAATATTTAAAAAGATAATGTAACATACATATGTACTCATATCACGATTACTTCCTTAGTAATATTATAAATGGGAAAGTGAGTTTGTTTTTTTGTTTGTTCCGCTTTCACGCCGTAACTACAAAACCGATTGCTTTGAAATTTTGCAGACGTAAAGTTAGATGTCCAGATTAAATAATAGGGTGCTTTTTATCACGAAAAAATTTGATATTTCCGAGGGAAATCTAAAAAGCCCGATATAACCCAACTCCACGCGGGCGAAGCCGCGGGCGGAAAACTAGTTTAGTATCAGGCTGTTTCAATCCAGGGAAATAAGACCAGTATACGTAACATTTTATTAAATTATCAAAAAAAAAAAAAAACATAAATTCTCTAAAATTACTCTAAAGTTCCCATAAACAATAACAAAACTTCGGACAAAGTACGACGTACAATATTACGTCCCCTCGTCTAACAAGACTGGTAAAACTTGGCGATCATTATAAAACTGCAGCTCTGAACACTTGGCCGGCACTTTTAATGATAAAGTCCAACTTCTGACGTAATGGAACTAGTTTAACTGAGCTTGATAGTGTTGAGTTTAATGTTGGTTTTAAGGAGCAAAATGTTTTTTTGGTTTTGGTGTCTGACTTGGAGCACTATACAGCGTTATTTTTCGTGTATGCGAAAACCGAAACACGTGTCCAGTATTTATAAGTAAAGAATTTATGTACAAAAAGCTATCATGAAAAATCTAAAAGTTATGAGCTTGTTGACCTGGTTGTCCCTACAAAAATATGGTCAACGCGCCGCTCGCCCGCTCGTGCTTACAGCGGCGCGGCGCTGCATGGATTCTAGGACACTATGATTCACTGTGAACTGTGTCATGAGCCCGGTAACCACACTGCACCATTTTTTAAATATATTTGGTAAAATACACACATCAAAAGTGTCTAGGGATCAAGCATTTTTATGCGGATTTCTTGAGATTGAGATGTGGCTTTGTAATAAATTTATGATTTTATAAATTTATATGGATCCTTTTTGGTGCATTTCATAATTTGAATCAGGAACTGTGAATCAAATTCGAGTAAAAGATGAAAATCAGCTGTCAATATTTTCCCTATAAAAACATACAACGCATTGAAGACATTATTAGTGCTACTGTTTCCCTACTACTGATTAAAACCAACGTTATTATGGAGCGGCGACGTCATTTAAGCAGGGAAGAAATGCTCAGAGCCGTGGGAATGATAGAAGCTGGTTCCCGGCAACGTACTGTGGCTTTAGCTCTGAATACAAGTCAGAGTGTTATCAGTCGACTTTGGACACGTTACCGAAGCACTGGTACCGTGGCTGAGCGCCATGGAGGACGGTATCGCTGCACCACACGGAGACAAGACCGATACATTCAAATCTTAACTCGAAGAGCTCCAACAATAACCGCCATGATGTTAGCCGTGAGGCTTCATCACTCTTCAGGGAACTTAATTAGCGACCAAACAGTCAGAAACCGCTTGCATGAAGTGAACCTTCATTCCCGAAGACCGCTACGGGTACCACCTATAGCAATGCACAATCGTAGGATTCGATATCAATGGGCTCTTGAACACAGAAATTGGGCAGAAGAACAATGGCGTTTCGTGTGCTTTTCTGATGAGTCTCGTTTTGGTATGAGACCGGATACAAGACGTATACGACACTGGAGAACCCCTGGACGCCAACAGCGATTAAAATCCTGCCAGGAAGTCCATCCTTATAGTGGTGGAACCATCATGGTATGGGCGGGTATTTGGATCGGCGGAAGAACTGAGTTGATTTGGATCAGAGGCAACCTCAACGCTCAAATTTATGCTGAAACGATTGTATCAGACGTCATCGTTCCTCTACAAGTGCAAATCGGTCCCTTATTTCAGTTAATGCATGATAATGCACGACCGCACACCGCAAGAGTTGTAAGACAGACTCTCGCCGCAGCTAACATCAATGTCCTGCCCTGGCCTGCTCAGTCGCCAGACTTGAACCCGATTGAGCATGCATGGGATATGCTACAGAGAAGAGCTCTGCCGAATATGGAGGGTATCCAGTCGCAAGAAGACCTTTTTTTGTTGTTGCAACGAACATGGGCGGCCATTCCACAGCGTGATTTGGATGAACTCATTTTGAGTATGCCAAACCGATGTTCTTGTGTTGTTAGTGTTCGCGGTAGAAACACGGATTATTAATTGTTTAAGTTACCCAATAAAATTTTAGAGAAAACTGTTATTTCAGTCTTTTTTTCGAACTTTTGTGTTAGTGGTTCAAATGTCAAATATCCCTTTATTAGGAAAATGGCAAATTTCTTTATTAATGCAAAGGTGACTTGGTTTATCGTTACTGTGACAAACGAAAACACTTTATTTGATGAATCCTTAAAGAAAATTTTAATTAATATCAATCAGGAGAAAAGTTATTGCAAAAATATATGTTGATCCCTAGACACTTTTGATGTGTGTATATAACATAGTGTAAGCATTATTGGAATCTGTACAGTTGCTTCATCATCAATATTTTTATCGTCCCACTGCTCGGCACAGTTATCCTCTCATACAGAGAAGGATTGAGCGTAATCACCACTCTTGCTCAATGCAGGTTGGCTATTTCAGACTTAAAGTCCAGGTCTCCCTAAGATAACTTCCTTCACCTTTCAGTTGCTTATTCTGAACAAACTATATTCAGATTTCGGAAAGAAGAGATAACGTTGTATATGATTGGTAATTATTAAACTGTTTTTTCGAGTGTTTGGTTGTGAACTTAATTTCACCTTTTCACTAATTGTTTAATTAGCGGTCAATTGATATTAGAATAGTGACCAGTGCAGTAGCAGCATCAGCTTTGGTCAAAGTAGACAGTACAGAGTGGCGACAGACTATCACATTAACTAATGTTGAGGTCTCAGTCTCTTTAAATATATAAAAAATATACAATTTAGTACGAAATCTATACTTAATATATAAAGCTGAAGAGTTTGTTGGTTTTAACGCGCTAATCTCAGGAACTGCTGATCCGATTTGAAAAAATATTTTTGCGTTGGATAGCCCCTTAATCCAGGAAGACTTTAGGCTATATAACATCACGTTGCGACCAATAGGAGCAGATCATATAAAAAACATATCGAAACCTACACGGGTGAAGCTGCGGGGCGCAGCTAGTATTTGATAATAAGGGACAAGAAAGGGCCGATGGTATTAACAATTCAACATAAAATTTATGGTTGTATTACCAAATTATAATCAAGAATTAAATTAAAAAAAAATCTAATCACTATAATGTTGTTGTTATCAATTCTTTTTTAAAACAACTCGTTCTTTTTATTTATTTCTTTATTTTAAAATACGTAGTAGGTTTTAATTTCAAGCTTTTATCCATATTAAAAAGATATTGAACCGGGAATATTATTTGTATCTAAAAAAAATAAACAAAAGTTTTCAATTTCTCAGAAACTTTATGTTATTAACATAAAACTTAAACAAAATACCAACCCTTGCAATCTCAACGCTTCCTCTAAACTAAAACATTTTAATAACATTATTTTCATACAAATTTCAGCGGACAACTCCTACATCTGCCATTAAACGCGTTCCTGTTTATAAAAGGACAATTTTAGGGCCCACCGTGCAACCCCTCATCCATTATGCAAGTAAATTGCATTTTCTCAGGTTTTTATATCACTTCCGTGGTTGAGGGAAACGGGGAAGGTTTACGGTCCTCGGGGAGCTTAAAGCTCTCTTTGTCTTTCAACAAATTTTAATATCATTTTCTACAGCTTAAGTGATAATATTTTGCGGGTCTTTTAGTTCTGTTGTTCTCTCCTAATTGTTGGGTTTTGGTGTGGAAAATAGTTGCTGTTGTGTTAGTTGAGATTTTATTTCGAGTCTGCAACTGACGGTTTTCGGTTACAGCGGTCTGAATTTTTGCGCTGTGTTCGCATTTGGGAATTGGTTGTTCCTTTGCTTGGCTTGGTAGCTGCTGTGATGACATATTTACTGGTTTACAAAGTGTTTTGGAAACTTTGTATTCTTGACTAGCTATAGTTTTAACTCATGCATAAAACAATTATCGTTGACAGCCTCCAAGACGTAGCGAACGCGGCCGTTGCGCAAGGAGTCGCGGGTTCGATCCCCGCACAGTGCAAATATTTGTATGCATGAATATGAATATTTGCACTGGTCTGGTCGTGCCTCGGAAAGCACGTTAAGCTGTTGGTCCCGGTTACCATACGAACATATAATGGCAGTCGTTACGGGTTGTTGGAGCCCTTAAAAGTCTAAAAATTGGTTTAACTACAATGCTTAGATATCGCCTTCGGCGTGTGGAGGTCAGACGGCAGTCGCTTCACGGAAAATATCGAAGTTTAGCCAAAATCAGCAGTTAGACTGGTAAAGCAGACCCCAGACTCCAAAGCTAAAAAGCTATGGATGCGACTGGGATTAACGCTGAGATGATGATGTTGATAAAACAATTATCGTATTAACTTTGAATGGATGTCAATTTTCCCAAATTACCCTGGATGAGGTAAGTTTTAAAATACTAAAACTAAACTGAGCGTGCTTTCACAAATGTGATTCCACAGAAACCGTTTAAAACCCAACCAACTATTTTGACGTTGATTGTTCTAGTCACATTGTACTCTAAACTTCCATTTACATTGTTTCAACGGCTAACAAAACACTTATTACTTCGTTAACAGTTCTCGGGCCATTATACCACCAAAGATCCACGTGGCATCTTTCCTAAAAGCATTATTCAAACACGTAGGACCAAATCTAGCTCCCAGAGCAATCTAACCGACTCTAAAATTGTATTAACCTCAAACAAATGTTGAATGTTCTGCCGAACTAAGGTAGATATTTATACAAAGTGGAATAGAAAATGAGATTTGGAATGGTACTAATCCAAACCAAAAAATAAAGTTATCTTTGTAGTATAATAAAGTTACCTACTTAGCACGGTGGATAAGGCATTGGAGACTTTGTTTTTTTTTTTTTTTTTGGAATCGTTGAATAAGTGGTGTACCTTTAACTTTTACCATGGCTTCCATGATAAAAGTTTCCTTACGATGTTTATAAACCTCTTTTTGTCATTTGAGTCTTTTCGTTTTACTATTTAAAGGGTCAGGGAGAAGCGACCTAGTTTTAGTATACTCTTTCACTTTTGTCGGATGTAACGCCATTTTATGTCGTGTTTTGTTTCCACAATAGCCTTATTATATTGTATCGAAAATTTTTTAGAGTTGTTTAAATACAAATTCTGTTATCGTGAGGCCAAGTATTAGACCGTATCGTTGAAGGTTGCGTTAAGTAAAAAAGCTAGCTAGCTACGTGTACACGTAGGACTGTTTAATCTGATTAAAAACGTAGCGATTGTTGATGTACATCAAATCCCTGGAGACAATCGCTACGTACGACAAATGCTAGTCGATAGAAATTGAAGTCAAAGTGTGATGGTTCCTGAAAACGTGGAGATATATAAATGCTCGTTTACAATGTTACAATATTTGGCGTTTCCTAGTTTCTTCATGGTTTCTCTTTTTTTATTTTTTTTTATTTGGGACGCAAAACAGTTATACAGTACAGCATTTGCATAAAGTAGATACAATTACAGTTGTGAAAACGTATAACCCACACTACTGTCCACGAAGTGACATCGGAGTAAGAGAACGAAAAGCATTGCATGAGGCTTAACTAGTTTTTTATGTTAAAGACTAACACAAAAACTATTACCTACTCCATAAAAAGAATCCCTTTCAAAGATATTAAGGCATTATAAATGTATTTTAAGTGTCGGCAAAAAGAAAATGTTTTGTTTTTGCATTAACTACAGCAGAAGTTCAAACATCGAAAATACAACAGCAGTTCAAACATCCGTTTATGTAGAATTGCCTTTATCAGAATGGAATGATTAAAAAGGAATAATTAAGGAAGAATTTGCTCAGCATTAGAATGATAAAGATGATAGTAATGCTCATGCAAGAGAGAGATACGTTTGACACAATTCAAACGTGTCTTTCTTTATAGAAAGACAACGGGTAAATATGTATATGACACATCTACGCAGATCGGCCATCGCTGAGCATAATGCTGTGGTACTATGCGAGACAGAGCCACAGCGCTGGTCTTCCACAACGATCAACTTACTCTTACCAATCAAACTGAAATCAAGATACTTACATCTAACCAGCAAGGTGACAGGGTTGCTGGTCCCCTTTCCTTCACTGTTGGCTGCCATGCAGGTGTAGTCCCCTGCTGCTGCCCTCGTCACACTCTGGAGGACTAGACTTTGGGCGCTCAGGATGACTCCTGCACCTTCGTTGTGATAGATTTCGGTGTTCTAGGAGAATATATAAAAGTAGTGTTTAGTGCGGTTTAGTACCATCATTTTTGGGTAGGAATCTTGAAAATAATATATTCATGTCGTCATTGTTACATTTAGAAACAGTAATGCAGATAAAAACAGGTTTTAGCAAATAGTTTTACATTACATTTATTTTTATAACAATATGGCAGTTCTTATCCAATAGACTAGTCTGAAAAGAAGGACCAGATCGGCAGTCGCGACTGCATGCCGATCCCATCATATACAGAGTGGTGCTGACAATACGACAATAAATTAAACATCGTGTACCTCAACACGTTCTCAGTCAAGCCATAAAAAAATATATAAATATATCCATTAGTTTAGTCACAGGAAATTATTTTTAATTTTCCACATTTTCAACATGATGTACATGTTTATAAGGAAGCGCTTAGAGGTTGATGACCGCCGCATCCAGCGGTACTAAACTTTAATAATAATGGCGCGAAAAAGCAAGTCGATATAGGAATGCGCTGTCGCCCGCTGATCGGAGGTCATTGAACCAATATTTTAAAGTATGTTCTATTCTGTTTGCAATTTTATACGATTTAGTTTGTTGGAAATTTTCATTTTATTTTTTATTTTTGATGCTAGGTTTTTTTCTATGGTTCAAGATTATTCCTATGAACCAGCATGGTCTGTGTTTTCATTTATTGTCGTATTGTCAGCACCACTCTGTATAAGGCATTGATTTTTTTTTTTATTGTTGGAATTCATTTAAGTCTTATCGAGTGTCCAGTCTGGAGTCGAATTCTATAGGGTTAGACGGTGGAGGACCCGATAAAGAATGGCAAATGTTTTTTTTTTTTTATGGTACTTAACCCGCCACACATTTTCCACCCACTGCAACTCCTGAAAGCCAGAATTAAGAGTGGAGACCGCCAGAAAAACGCTAAGCAATGAAGCTCGACGAGTCCCGGAGAAACGATTCAACTGTCTTGGGTCCCGCAACGAAATTAATCAGAAAAGAATAGTGGAGGAGTAAGAAAAAAGATATTTTTTCCACTTCCCTCCATAACTAGCAAGAGACAGAACAAAACTAGGCCAATCGGCACAAAGGGACATTATTGCAACTGGGAGAAGCCCAGATTGCCAAGCACCACGGAATAAAATTTGATTAAGTTAATGGGTCCTAAGTAGGTATGTGCTGTTACAATTAATTCCAGTAATAGGTATGGCAAAAGCGCCTGAATCCACGGAAATTGGTTCTAGTTTCTACAAGGTCCGTATATGGCATATGATGTAGTAATATTTCATACCAAATATAGAACAGCGGTGGCCTAGTGGTATCGCCCGCGACTTACTAGTTGTAAGTTGTAGTCTCGAACCCCATCAACCGCTTTACTTTGTGTAAATTATTTCATCACCACTGCTCTCAAAACGGTGAAGGAAAACGTCGTGAGGAAACCGGCATGTCCTAGAGCTAAAAACTTCGAAGACATGTGACATCTACCAACCCGCACTGGGCCAGCGTGGTAGATTACGGCCCACTCCCTCTCACCTAGAGGAAGCCTGTGTCCCAATAGTGCTAACATTATAGGCTGATTATACTAACGCGAGTGAGAGAGTGCCGCTTTGGAGATTAGTAGAGATCTATAACACTCATTTTAATGATATAGATATATTTGCCTTAACTAAAAATAGGTTTTAAAAGAATTTGTTGTGTATCTCATGGTATTGTGTATTTGGTAAATAAAACCTACATTAAGTTTAAGATTAAGTTTACTATTTATCTCTCCAACTCGGTATCTTAAAACCTAAATAACCTGTGAAACGTAGTGGCTTGTGCGTTTGTTTAAAGTACTGTAAATTTATCATGTAATTTACAATTTTTTGTTTTCCCCCATTAAACAAAATAATAATTAAATACATAGCTCGAGTACTATTCTATGATAATTACACTAAAATACGCTTCATTAAATACCTATTATACACTAAAGCACACTCCTTTGTAATGTCCAGAGCAAAGTGTGTAGAATTATATATGTATAACTAAGTACATTTGTGGTTACCAATGTATACTGTTATAAATTAAATGTCTTTTAACAGTACATTGCATTTCCTGGAACCTTTATACATAAAGGTATTGCAGTTTACTGGGAGTTGGGAGGCAAGTAATTTTATGCTGCATGAATATTTTACCATACCTACATGCCGAGGCACTTACTACTAATGAATTGCTAAAGAGGGTACCTAATAAATCCCACACCATTTTGCACAGGTTAACTTTTTTTTCATAATTATAAACTAGTGCTTGACAGCAATCCCGCCTGATGGTAAGCACTGATGTAATCGTTGATAGAAAAGCGCGCTAGATTATTTAAAGCCTGTTCACTCAAAAGAACTGAGTGAATAGGAAGGAAGATGGCAGCTAAGCGAGGTGATGCAATGTTAAACCCAACAACACGACCAACGATACTGCGCCAGAGGGAGATTGATCTGGAGAACCCACGACCAAACTCCCGACACAACAACATTTGGCGCATCGTACCCGGCACACATCCCATCACAACCGCCCAGACCCGTCCTCAGTACGGCTTCACCAGACATCATGCCGGAACACGGCGAATCGCTTGGCGGTAAGACTTTGTCTGGTGGGTAGTAACTTCTACCGGCAGCCGATGTTATGGCCTACTACCGAGAACCTAGAACCTAGTCGAAAGATTTTAAAACTGTTGATAGTATTAATTTTTTTTACACAAATAGCACTCGAGTTTATAATGTTTCCGCTGTTGGGAGACAGGCCATCTCTTTGTGAGAGGGACAGAGCTGTAATCCACCACAAATGTCCCAGTACGAGTTTGTAGAAGTCACGTGTCATCGTCGTTTTCAGAGCATTGGTGATAAAATAAATTACATAAAGTGGAACATCTAGTGGGAATTACAATTCCCCTGCCAACTGTATACTTTATGGTACGTAATAAAGAATTGAGACAAAGCTCATTTGCCACATAAGCCAGTGATTACATCATCATCAATGATATAAACTAGAGATGTAACGGATAGCAGTTTGGCCGGATACCGGATATCCGGCCGGCCATGTGGCCGGATATCCGGCAAAACTTAGCCGTTTGCGCAGGCGGCGACAACCTGTGATCTGGCTTTTTATCTCAAGTCAGTGCGACCCTCGTTCTTGGTGGGCAGCTAACGCCAAACAATTCCCAAATTTAACAAAGTTTGCTAAAATCTACCTTTCTGCATCTCGCAGCAGTGTGTATAGCAAAAGACTTTTTTCTGAAGCTGGCCTTATTTATGAAGAGAAACGCAACCTCCCAATGCAGAGAAATTAGTATTCATTCACCATAATTTGCCCTTAGTGCAGTAGTATTAATTCATTCCTTTTCTTTGTATTACATTAATTTACCATAGTGTGATTAAAAATATAAAACTTACACTAATTATATTAAAGTGATACTAACTAAATAAAGCAAATGATTATTCAAAAACATATTTCTTTTATCCAGTTTTTTTTTTTTTAATTAGTTATCCGGTAGTATGAGGACGGCCGGATAGGGCCGAACCGGGATAGTTACCGGATATCCGTTGCATCTCTAATATAAACTGTATTATTGATTTAGTCAGCGACTACAATCTGTCACACATAGCACAACACCTTTATCAACAGTACCTAGGTACTATCACCGTAGCTTACTCTAAGTGAATCACAATGATTCCAATTACTTACATCATGAAACCAGACGAGGCGATGTGTCTTAGGATTAGCCTTGACAGTACACTCGAAGTAAACGTCATCACCCTCCTTTATCTCGTCGGGGTTGAGATTTGAGCCCATCTTCAGGTCAACTATGGGGACATCTGTGGAAAACATGTGAAGTAAGAAGCTTTATACTAATGCAAGGATATATCTTATATATAAAATTTTCGTGTCACAGTTTTCGTTCCCATACTCCTCCGAAACGGCTTGACCGATTCTCATGAAATTTTGTGAGAGTATTGAGTAGGTCTGAGAATCTGCCAACATCTATTTTTTATATTTCTACTACTTACGCGGGTGAAACCGCAGGGCGCAGCTAGTATATATACAGTATGTTAACTAACAGAGGGCGTTCCCGTTAACCCGAAATAGTATAGCATACATACATGCTAAAAAAATATTTCCATTCGAAAACAAAATGTTTTAAATTTTTTTCAATATGAAAATATTCAATAAAAATTTTAAATTGACATGTAAAAGAAACACACTGTACACGCGAACATGAAAGACGGCAACGTCGCTATTTATTTATGAATGACGAGCCGCGTATGCGGCGGCGATCTAAGATCTAATTGATTGATGTGTGTTGGTTGATATGTGTTGGGCAATGCAACGTTAGGTAGATACTATTCCGCGCTACTATTTTGATTTAAAACAGGAGGTTTCAAATTTATTTTCAATTATAATTTCTTTTTATTCGGATTATTTTATGCTTATTTTTCTATGCTGATATTTTTATTTTAATCTATTAATGATATATATTAACGAGTTTAAGGGAACGCCCTCTGTTATTTAACATACTGTATATTATGTTGTTATATATTTTGACGGAGAAAAAATATATAATCTACAGAAAATAGGTCAAGAAATAAAAATTAAACAAGGAAACATATTTATAATAAGAGATCTTTCTCTTTCACTCTACAATTTTGCAACGTTAATTATAACTTTGTTAAACTGAAAAGTACAACCGTTACCTAGCATGAAAACTGATTAGAACTAGTATTACATATTGTCTGATAACTAAGCCATGAACCGATGTATTCTTTAAATGACTTAATCTTTTCCTTTTTGTACTTAAGTATTTGTCTCAAGATGCCAAAACTGTAAAGTGTAATACGAGTTTACCCAAAATAATGAAACAACAATTGTAATTTGTAAACAACATCATGAAACCAAATCATAAAACAATATTTTCAAGTTCCGAACATATTTAACTAGAAAGTTGAACAGTAATAAGCCCAACTACAATGTTGATAATCGAACTGAAAGAAAAACAGTGTTTTAACAAAGAAAGTTTCAAGAACTTGAAAGTTATCCAATCACAAGTTGATATCAGAATTAGTGAGATGACTTGAGTGGGATTGCCAACTTCATAATACAGTGGCCTGAACACGTGTTCGAAGACCACTTTCGTGGATATTTAGTTCAGGATTAGTTTTTTCATTAAGCTCAAAGTTGCTTGAGACAAGCTTGAAGATATTTGTAAAGTTTGTTACTTGAAAATAAACAAGAAAATTCATGTAGAATAACTTGTTTCACGTCATAGTTTGTTAAACTTTTGCAGACGGTGTTCTTTGTACAAAGTATTATTATAAAGGGTGTATCTGACATCGACGCACAAACGAGTACCGTAGATCCAGTACATGATTCTGAACCCCTAGTGGTGGAATTTTTCGTCGGCTTTTTCCTGATAAAAAATGCAGCTTTTTTCACTTTAGAGCGTTCATAATTGCCATGCTTTTATAACCCAAAAAGATTTTGAAGTAAAAATTAATTAATTCGCTAATTAGTATTAAACAAAAAAACGTAATGTGAACAAAACTCAAAAGACTATCCTATCAGCTAATTTAATACAGTTCACATCATACCTACAAATAAGCGCGGCGGCACGCTTGCAACGTTCAAAAGTCGAGCCGACACTTTTTTAAACACTGTGATTTCTTTTACCACACTAAAGACATAAATGACCATCATAATTTTATTAGTGGCATGCGGTCTAGCCTTTTCGCGAAGTTTGCGTTACGATGTCAGATACAGGCGTATATACCTATGTAATATATGTATATCAAAATATAAAAAGATTAATTGTGTAAGGTGACAAGATTATAATTCCACGACAGCAAGACATTCTTATATAGTAAAAGACGGAACATATACTGACGTGGAATTTCAGAATCCATCATCGGAGCTATAATCAAAATCCTTTCAATTCTGATTAATGCTTACACTGAACAGCGAGGTTCCATTTGTTCTCGTTAGGAAAATGTGTGTTTTCAACGGAATCAGTATGTACTCATACAGATACGTCACGATCAAATTTTCGCCTAAATTCGAATAGAATTGAGATGATTTTTTTTCTACTTACAAATTCACCTTTGAGAAGAACTTTGACTAAGATTAGCCGAGTCAATCAGATAGTCAGAGATACAAACAATGTAATGTTCCTATCTATACTCTATACTAATATACAATGTGTAACATAAAGGGTATATACATACCAAGGGCATGGCATCTTTAGATGATATCAAACGATATCGGAAGGGTTGCAACTCAAAATAAAATACTCAAAAAATTGATACCAAATTTTCGGTTTCGTGTGTTTCTTAAAATCAAATCATAAAGAACGTGGCACTACACTACATACGTTAGTAACTACTCGTTACACGTCACATTACTTGGCAAAATCCGATAAATGTCTTCAATAATTCTGTGCAGGCGCACACAGTACGGTACACAGTATGGTAGTAGCCTATCACAGGCAGTGTTTTTCCTCATAACTTCCTAAAATAAAGAAATAGGATTAAAAAACCCTTCCAATATCGATTGATATTGTGTAAAGATGCCATGCCCTTGTTATGTATATACCCTTTTTGTTACACGTTGTATAAAGCTGAAGAGTTTGTTTGTATGTTTGTTTGTTTGAACGCGCTAATCTCAGGAACTACTGGTCCGATTTGAAAAATTATTTGCGTTGGATAGCCCATTAAATCGAGAAGGCTACAGGCTATCTAACATCACGCTGCAACCAATAGGAGCGGAGCATAACTAACTCCACGCGTACGAAGTCGCTGGCGGCCGCTAGTAAAATATACTTCCATATGCGTTTAGTAAAAACGTGTTAATGAATTAATGAATTGTAAAGTTAAACGGTCGTAAAAAATCTTTAAAGGAAACAAAATCATCAAGTTAGAACTTAAAACACCAGAGGGGTTTATTCATAAACGATGATTAAAGTTAAGTGATGTGCAAACGTCAAAAGTGTATTGTCAAACAACCGCTAAACACTAGTTAATTTTAAGCAACGTTTCTGAACAAAGGGTTTTATCTCTTGGTGTTATATTAATAGTCTCAATCTCAACAGTAAACAGATACCATTTATCTCCAATTTGAAATTTTGCACTAAAATGCTTTCAAAGCCATTCATGTCCTCAATCAAGACCCTTCAATCTGTCATCAATACTCACAGTGAACATTGAGCCTCCATTTGTCCTCGATAGCGGAGTCCTGTATATGTTTGTTTTCAGCGCGGCACGTCAAATATTTACCGTCGTCCTCCACGCTCGGCACTAAGCTGAGCACGCTGAGCGTCTCGTTATTCTCGGAAAACTGTGAAAAGATGCGCTTTACGTTAAATTGCATTTGATATTGTATGCTCTGGAAATGATTCTGGTGTTTGGTGTGGAGATTGGCTCAGTTAGAAACAAGGGAGATGAGGTTTTTGAGGTTGATAGGATTTTGTTTGTGGGTATAAGTTTTAGTATAGTTTTGTATGTATATTTATTTGATGACTGAGGCAGCTTACATAAAGAATAAAATATATACGTACATATACAATCATCACCATCTCAGCGTTAATCCCAGCCGCATCCGTAGCTTTTTCAGCTTTGGAGTCTGGGGTCCGCTTTACCAGTCTAACTGCTGATTTTGGCTACACTTCGATATTTTCCGTGAAGCGACTGCCGTCTGACCTCCACAACCCGAAGGCGATATCTAAGCATTGCAGTTAGACCAATTGTTAAACTTTTGAGGGCTCCAACAACCCGTAACGACTGCCACGAGATGTTCGTATGGCAACCGGGACCAACGGTTTAACGTGCTTTCCGAGGCACGACCAGACCAGTGCAAATATTCGTGTGTTAATACGTACATATACAATATGTAAAGAAAACCCTGTCGGACCCATAAGGATAATAAAGGTTAGGTAAACACATGACCAAATCTATACTAATATATAAAACTGAAGAGTTTGTTTGTTTGTTTGAACGCGCTAATCTCAGGAACTACTTGTCCGATTTGAAAAATTTCTTTTTGCGTTGGATAGCCCATTAATCCAGGAAGGCTTTGGGCTATATAACATCCCGCTGCGACCAATAGGAGCGGAGCATAACTAACTCCACGCGAAGGAAGACGCTGGCGGCCGCTAGTAAAGTATGAAATTTTACACAATCATCATAGTAACAATACAAATGAATTTTGAAATAATGTTTTTTTTTCCTCGAATTGATTCAAACTTCCCCAAAATTTGGTAAATTTTAAAAAGTGACAACACCATTTTCGACGGTACTATTATGAGCGATGCCCGCGCGTGCCACGTGCCCTGCCCCCCGTCGCCCACGCATGTATTGCCATGTAAATTACCTCCTTTTGCGAAATAATATTTATTTTATTAGGGGGTACTTTTTTAAGTTTATCCCGGCTTTGTAGGCATTAGTAGAATCAGTTATCGATACCTAACAATACCTTCACGGATCGGACAGGGTTTTCTTTACATATTGTATATATGTAGTATACGTGCACAGTGCTGCACGCTTTCAAGTGAAAATAATTTCAATGACAATTAAGTTGACTTTACAGTGACGTACTCCGTTCAAAATAACATTAGCCTTTTTTAGTATCCTTTCAACTGATTTTGAGTTTTATTACCTTGGTGGAACGACAAACGGCGGCTGCAGTACATATTTGGCTTTTTAACATTTTTTGTTTTTGCTTTTGATGACATCCATAAACCTACGTAATAGAAGTTAAAATCGGTTGAACAGACCGTAGAAAGGTTTTTAGAGATGTATGATCTTAACGCGGATAGGGTATAAAAAGTTATAGTGTAAACTGAAAATTATCTTTTTTTTTTGTAATAATAAACTAGCGCTTGACCGCAATCCCGCCTGATCGTAAGCACTGCTGCAATCGCTGATGATAAAGCGCGCTACTTTATTAAGCTATTCACTCAAACACGTCAACAAAGACCGAGTGAATAGGAAGGAAGACGGCAGTGGAGCGAGGTGATGCAATGTTAAACCCAACAACACGACTAACGATGTTGCGGAGGAGGGGAAAGGGAGATTAATCTGGAGACCCTCCACGACCAAACTCCCGACACAACATTTGGCGCATTATACCCGGCACACATCGCAACGCAACTGCTCTGATTCGACCTCCGTACGGCTTCACCAGACATCATGCCGGAACACGACGAATCGCTTGACGGCAAGACTTTGGTGGGTGGTAACTTTGTAATGTTATGTACATATTCATTTATACTTACACTTATTATTTATACTCATACTTATATATGTATCATTTATTTCCACGGGCCATAATATGCATTCTATTGTGTTTATTATTATGCATATTAAGAGGCTCTGTTTTAATCATATTCAACTACACCAGGGCTCATTTTTCAGTTCATAGACACAGTCCTCAACTTTAAGCCTAAGTTTCGGTGACTTAGCGACCCCTTAGCGTATATGTATCATTTATTTCCACGGGCCATAATATGCATTCTATTATGTTTATTATTATGCATACTATGAGGCTCTGTTTTAATCATATTTCACTACACCAGGGCTCATTTTTCAGTTCATAGACACAGTCCTCAACTGTAAGCCTAAGTTTCGGTGACTTAGCGACCCCTTAGCGTAGGAAGCCGTACCTATGCAGGACTGTATTACTTTTTCCTATCAAACACAGCACTTTTTAATTTAATACCATTTATATTTACATTGTTACAGAACATTTTCATTATTATGACATTTTTTGACAACATTGTTGATGATGTATCTATGACAACCTTCTCAACAAAATTCTTGTTGGTCTGCTATTTTTCTTTCATAATTGTTATCCGAACTCTTTTAAGGTAAAATTATTTTCCGTTCCTCGTCCATATTTTCGAATATTTAAATTTCGACTTGCAACCGTTCTCCGAGGTTTCATTAAAAATCATCGCAGAGCAGTGGTGAGTCGAGCTCTGGCTTCCAAATAAGCTTCATATAGTGTCTTTAGTAAGAGCTGCCTCCAGAGCCCTTTCTGGGCTATTCGCTGCTGGTGTCGTCTCTGCTAACTGGCGCGCCTGGTGCTGCCTGGCCCTTTGCCGCCGGAGCCCTCAGCTGCTGCCGGCCTTGTGACGCCGGAGCAGTTTCTCAGCGGTTGCTATCGCCGTTTATGCCCTCCGCCGCCAGGGCCGCTTCTCCGTTGCTGCCGTCGGTCCTCCAGGGCCGCTCCTATGGTGCGGTCGCCGGCCCTCCGCCGCCGGGGCCGCTCCTCCGTTGCTGCCGTCGGTCCGCCCCGCCGGGGCTGCTCCTCCGCCGCTGTAAGCGGCCTCGGCCTCGGCGGCTCTCGGCCGCCCCGCACCTACGCTGTTGCTGCTGGTCTGCTGACGGCGGCTGCTTCATATTCACCTTCCTTGTTTTCACTTTACCCATTTTCATACATTCATTTTCTTTTCCCAAAAAAAAAAAAAGGGTGGAAATTCGCCGTAGGACGGGTCGTCCGATGGTGGAACGGAGATGGGGGAATTAAATCACGCAAGTCCCTCGCACACTAACCAAAATGCATCTTATAGATTCTTTACATAAAAATACGGGACACGTGTTTCGGGTTTCGCCAATACAAAAAATAAGTTTGTATAGTTCGTTAGTTAGTTTCAGGACATAGGTACCTACTACATTCACCTAGAACACCATTCATCCAGAAAAAATAATTTGTCATTAATTGTTCTATCTGACATTTATCATTTATACTTATACAGTTGCTAGTGCGCTTTACCATCAACGATTGCATCACTGCTTACCATCAGGCGGGATTGCAGTCAAGCACTAGTTTATAATAATTTAAGAAAAAGTTACCGAAATACGCAGTATTATATTCGCATAATATTTCTATCTATGTATCCGAATTCCAACTATGATCAAATTAATTTGGTTATTTGTAGAACAGGCCACATTGATCTCAAATATCTGGCGTTTGATTTGGTATTCTGAATTCCAAATTAAGGCAGGTATTTGAGCTTCAAAATTACGGATAAATTTGTTTTAATGTCATTTCTGTTAGACTCATCCTGGGGCCTGGTTATGACATGTTAAAACCATCGTTAAATCGTTGACAAAAGTGATAGCATTATTCAACCTGTATAGCTTTCTCTCTCTCTTCACCTCACACTAGAACCACGCAGAAACATTATTTTTCACAATTCATTTACCATTTTTCAAAATGGTCGTAGTGAGCAAAACTGCTTGCTCACACAATCATCGACTATTTAACTTATATTACTTGTGGATGGCAACATTATAATTTTAAAACATTTTATGCTTTTGAGTTCTGGCAACCCATAGATGACTTAAAGAAAGAGGGCGGGAAAAGAGGTCTGGCCGAACGTATTCTTGAGCTAAAATCATTACTATTTTACTGTTTTGAGTGCAAACAAACAGATTCGTATAAGTATTCGAGTGTATAAATCTTTCAATTTAAAATTATATCTTCTAGAAATATGAATAACTCACATTTTTCGCCATCCTCTTCAGTTGTCTATTGTTCTTCCACCACGTGACGTATGCCTCTGGTCTTGAACCTGTTGTCTTACATTCCACTTCGTACCTTTTGTCAGCTGATACCTGCTTTTCTTTCGTCAGTATATTCACTGTTATGGGTTTTACTGTAACAAAAATTGAGGATTTTAGTCGACATTTTTTTTTTTTAAAGCAGCGTAAAATCTGTAATCCTACTCAATTTGCATTTTGTTTTTCGAAATTATTTTTTAATATTTACTATTTATTTTATCCGACACACACATCTTTTTGATAATATTTTTAAAATATAATACTGACATAAATAAAATGCTCAATACGCAAGTGTCAAATATTGATAGCAAATTGGAGGAAAAATGACAACCCATTTATGTTGCAAAATAAATTTCATTGATATATTGTGGATATATTTTTACGAGAAAGCAGAAATAGCTTTTCACTGAAAAGCTAAATTAAAACGTGTCAATCATGTACAACCTTTTATGTAGTTAAAACTTTATTATGTACTTCGAGGTCATGAGTGGCGGTGGAGAGGTCGCTTAGGTTACCAGTAGTGAGACTTAAAGAACGGAACACAAGGTAAGACATAGTTGAGAAGTCAGTTCCATACCAATTAAAATAGAATCGGTAACGGATGATATTTATTACCTTTTTTTTTAGATAATATGGTGTGTTGTGTGAGTCAAAAGATGTACACGAGAATATTAGCAAGTACAGCAACGCGCTAAGAATTTATTGATTAATTCCTCGCAGATTCCTTAAAGTCATAGCCCACTTAGACGACTCTGCTCCCACCCGGCAAAAAGAATATCATTTAAATACGGGCTTTAAATATTTCTCTTTAGAATTACTTAATTAATTTTAATAATTATAAACTAGTGCTTGACTGCAATCCCGCCTGATGGTAAGCAGTGATGCAATCGTTGATGGTAAAGCGCACAAGTTTATTAAGCCTATTCATTTAAAAAACTTAGGAATAGGAAGGATGATGGCAGTTGAGCGAGGTAATGCAATGTTAAACCCAAGACCAACACGACCAAACGATGCTGCGCTAGAGCGAGATTGATCTGGAGACTCTCCACGACCAAACTCGCGACACGACAACATTTGGCGCATCGTACCCGCCACACAAAGCAACACAATTGCTCAAACCCGTCCTCCGTACGGCTACACCAGACATTATGATGAGATATATTTTACATTATCATCATAAATTCGCAGACAGCTCGCTGTTAGCGAGCTTACCATCGTCAGACTACTCGGTAGTTACGCCTCCCTGGCCGCACGTTATAGGCGGGCGGTCGGTGCGGTGTCCGCGAGCTTATTACTAGCAGTCGCCGCGCCGTCGTCTCTTAATCAGTTGCTTTCAGCATTTTATGCACCCAAAATCGTCGTCTGTTATTTGTAGTGCTTTTCTTTTTATCCTCAAGTTCAATAGCAATAATTGCTAGTTTGTGGGTTGTGGATCGGGACATAGGTGGTAAAAAATACGAGTTTCTTTAATGAAAACCGATCGCGGACTACGTCTATCGCGAAAAGCGTGAGCGGTTGACGGGTGGATAGCTGGCCGTCTGCTAGCTTTCGCTGCGTGGACTGCTGGGTGCCTGCTAGCTGTCACCGCGTGGACTGCGAGCAGTCATCTTAGTTTTGATCGGTGTTGGAGCAGAGTCGTTTGAGTGCGCGGGCGCAACATGTGTGACAGATCATTGACGTTAATACATAATACATAAGTCAATGTGACAGACGGATGTTTTTATTTTATAACCTGTCAATGTCTAATTGTCAAATACATGTGTGTCTTTGACCCGGGTTATGACATCAGATTTTTTTTTTTTATTTTGAGTAAGAGGCTTTTTAGTAGGTTATATTTCTTTGTTCTTTTTTTTTTTTCTTTATTACGTGTTTATTATTATTTAAGTGTATCATTATTGTTATGTGCGTTCTGTTTGTGCGGAATAAACAATTTTTCTTTCTCTTCCTTCTTTCCTTTAAAGTGCGTATGTTTTGAATGTCGATACTTTTTTTACCTGTTTTGATGGTTCTAGTATAAAAAATTACTTCAAATGTATAGTATTTTATATTCTCTGTAAAACAAAATATATACTATATGTAAAGAAAACCCTGTCCGATCCATAAGGATAATAAAGGTTAGGTAAACACTTGACCAAATATAATATAAAATTTTACATAATCATCATAGTAACAATACTAATGAATTTTGAAATAATCCTTTTTTCCGGGGAAATAATTCAAATTTCCCCGAAATTTGGTAATTTTTAAAAAAATGACAACACCGGTATTATTATAAGCGAATAGCGACGCGACCACGTCACAGGTGCCGCGTGCCCTGCCCCCCGTCGCCCGCGGAATGCGATTGCTTACCGCACGTGTGTTAAGTTACCTCTTTTTGCGAAATAATATTTATTTTTTTAGGAGGATTTTTTTTTTAAGTTTAGCCCGGCTTTGTAGGCATTAGTAGAAAGCAAAGTTATCGATACCTAACACCTTCACGGATCGGACAGGATTTTCTTTACATATTGTATAATTATGTATATAATAACTATATGTTATCATATAGTTATGATGTAGGAAGTTCTTAAGTTTTTTTTAAGAGTTTTGCTTTAGGCGGACATTGTCGCGGGTATAAGTTAGTCTGCAATTACAAATAAAGTTGTATTTTGCACTTACAATTTATATCTAGAATAAGAACTTTGGTCTCTGGCTGTGCCAGGTTGGTGTTAGATGCCTGACAGACGAGCCTCGCGTTGAGGTGCTGTCGGCCCACGTTGGGGAACGTCAGCGTGTTCACCGTCACGCCGTCAGGGCGCTGCTCGAACGAGTCGTCTATCACCACGTTCTCTAAGTACCACGTCACGCGTGGCCGCGGTCTACCTGTGGGCAGAAAAGATTAGATTAACATAAATCATCGCATTTGTTTCTCAGAGTTTTACAGTCACGAGGACCTGTAAGTTGACACCTGTCAACAAATTTGAAATTTTTTCGATATACAAAACCTGAATACATTATGTTCAGAAAAAGCAACTGAATTGATTCCAATCATTTATACACCATGTTATTTTTTTTCTCTACATACATTTAGAAATAGATGCAGTGTGGTTACCAAGCTAACAACACAGTGATGACGGTAGATCATAGTACTAAGCGCGTGCGCATAACGCCGTAGGCGCGGATGGGTGTGCGGTGCGTTAACCATATTTTTGGTGGGACAACCAGGTAAGATACCATAATTTTTGTGGTTTTTCATATCTTTTTGAAATTTTGTACATAGATTCTTTATTTAAAAATACTGCATACGTGTTTTGGGTTTCGCGTAAACAAAAAATAATGTCGTATAAACTTATGGGTTCGTAATTTTATCAATAAAATTCTATATTCGCAACAACATGTAATCTTATTAACATAATGAAGAAGTAGGTAAATCGCCCCTAAATAAATCCGAGTATATACATACTTTTGCTCTTGATGCTGTATATTTCGCCAGTTACGACTTTATCCCATGTAATAGGGGGTCAAGATACCGTGAAGCGAGCACAGACCCAGCCAATACTTAACATTTATACCGACCTAGACATTCAACTAACATATTCAGCAGTAGACTACACCCACAAAGCAGACTAAAAAACAGTAGAAAATAACCAAATGGAAAGACTGGTTAAAAATATAACATTGTAATCAAGAAACCGAGGCATAATCTAACCTTTACCGCATCTCATTACGGCTTATTGTCTTCAAAGAAAATGATTATATAACCCAAGTTTTCTAACACCAAATATGAGTTTGACAACAACAAAATGATAGCCTACGAGAAAATCGATCTCCTTGTCGAAATACGAGTAGACACATTTGTCGATAATTATCTGAAGTTTGTGGTCGCTACCATTTTTCTGGGTGACAAATTGTTGCTCCAATCACAACGGGGTTAAAAGGCTTCATTTTTCTTTTTGACACAATTCGACTTTCATCACGGAGTAAAATATGCTAAAGTCGTTTCAAAATCAAGATGGTGATTTGTCTTGGAAATTGTTTTAGATTTCATTGAATGCGTGATTAATTTTGGTTAAAAACGGGACCTTGTGTTTAACTCATAGCTGCGCAGACTGACTTCAATATTTCATTAAAACTTTAACTGTATTTCTTTGTATTTCGAACTATGAGTGGTCCTGAATTATCATCATCAAACTTTTATCGTCCCACTGCTGGGCACAGGTCTCCTCTCATACAGAGAAGGATAGAGCGTAATCACCACGCTTGCTCAATGCGGGTTGGCGATTTCAGACTTAAAGTCCAGGTTTCTTCAAGATGTTGACTTTCACCTGTTAATCAGTCATTGGTGTCCAAGATATAAAGAAGCTGGTGTTTTAACCACTAGATTATATTAGATACTACACTAGATAACTAAATTGTGATTGCTCAAAATTATTGAATCAGCCGCTGTTTCCACTTTAAAATTACAATAAAGAATCACGCATATTTCTGTGTTCATTATAAACAAATGCATTCCCTACCACAATGATATTGTATACGGGTTATTGTTAGTTCTAAAATAGATTTATCGTTATCGGCTAAAACATCATAACAGTTCCGATATATTTCCCATCATTAGCGCCCACGAATCCTGTGTGTTTATCATTTATGGAACCATTGTTATTTCGGTCCCAAATTGTATGGGACTGGAATGTTTTATTGTTTAACACACGAAGGCTACAATTATGACCCTTAATTGGTCGGAGAGCTTTGAAGATTTTTTATTGATTTATATATTATTATATTACAAATTATTAGATGACCCGTGCCGGCTTCGTGGGGCGGTAAAAATATAACTTTCGATGAAATCGGACTAACACGAAAAAGATTTTTAATTTTCGGGTTAATACATAACGGATAACACTTACAAATAACGTAACTTTTTATTGACACAATAATTTTCAAAATAGTTATATTAGATCCAGAGATTACTTCCCTACAACCTCAGAAACCACTTTACCTCTTTAAAATATAGTATAGATTTGAGTCAATAGGTAAACCTAAGTGTAAAGGGTGCAAAAAAAGGTTTATTCATTCTTGTTTACTTACGTACTTCTTTTTTAGTCACTTTAATGATATATTTAATTGTGTGTGTGTAAGTACTATAACACACATTTTATTGATATAGGTAGACATTTGCCTTAACTAAAAATAAGTTTAAAAAAGAAATTGTTATGAGTATCAAAGAGTTGCTTCGTAAATGAAACCTATATTAAGTCTTAGATTATGTTTAACTATTGTATGCATGTATTATCTTTCCAACTTTGTATTTTAAAACATTAGTAACCCGTGGAAACGTAGTAAATTGTGCATTTGGTTAAAGTACTGTAGAAACACCGAAATTTATCATGTAATGTACAATTGTTTGTTCTCCCCTATAAAATAAAATAAAGTAGATTTTATCAAATCTATACCTAAGTACATTTCTAAATGAATTATTTCATGTTTCCAGAATGTACTAAGCAAAATAATACCTATATAACCCATTTCACCTGGTTCCTCTCCACGTCTAAGACATCTTGTAACACTTCTCTTCGTGCCTCAGTGCCTTACGTTCATTCTAGCTGACAGTAAGCTGTATTAGTTTAAGCTAGACATCTCCATGTTAGATTTAGATTAAACAGATTACCTAGAATCGCTGTACCATTTGGTATTCTAGGAAATCTGTAAGAAAATCTTGTATCTATTTCCAAAGCTAATAAAATAAATAATTTGTTAACTAATGAAATATTTTATCCCTAAAAGCTGTACCTTAAATGAATGTACCTAATATTCCCTAGATTTAACAGTTTGATTCGACTGTAAAAACTATTTTATATTCCTAGAAATATACTTTTATATACAAAATAAAGCTGATTACCACTATTTCGTATTCCCAGAAATACTCCATCCTATTAATAAACGCTAGTCCTAAAAATAAGTTTGAAAACTGTTTATAAATTATATGTATGTATATTTAACATACCAAAGTGAGTAATCATAGAGTTGAACTAAGTTCAAAATATTAATTGATTCAAATTAAACTTTCGATTATTTTGTGAGAATTTGAACTGCCTCGTTAGTCTACTGAATAGGTAAGCGTAAGCAGCCTACAATAATCTTCCCAATGCTGGGGAAACAGGGCTCCTGTATCTGAGAGGGGATGGGCCGTTACCCTTTTTTTTTTGTATGGGAAATGATCAATTGACTTCTCCCGCTTTGAGTGAGCAGGAGGGTATGTTGGACTTTTATTGACTAAGACGTAACCATGTTTCACCAATTGTGTCGCGGGTTCGGTTTGTTCGGGGTCTGGCTGTTTGTGTATTTGACTTTAAATGTTTGTCAACGCACTCATGGTATAGGAGTAATTCTTATTGTGGGGCGACGTTTTTATAAAAAAAGCAATGATAACCATCTTCTACTGGGTCCAGACTCTTACGTTCCATTCATATGATGTAAACAGTATGCAGTATTGACAGTGTTTCCATGAAGAATATTTCCTTTGCGAAGTTTTAGTAATGGTTTTTTTTTAATAATTATAAACTAGCGTTGGCTGCAATCCCGCCTGATAGTAAGCAGTAATGTAATCTTTGAAAAAACTTAGTGAATAGGAAGGAAGACGGCAGTCGAGCGAGGTGGTGCAACATTAAACCCAACAACACGACCAACGATGCTGCGCCAGAGGGAGATAGATGTGGAGACCCTCCACGACCAAACTCCCGACACAACAACATTTGACGCATCGTACCCGGCACACATTGCAACACAACAGCTCAGACCCGTCCTCCATACGGCTTCACCAGACATCATGCCGGAACACGACGAATCGCTTGGCGGCAAGACTTTGTCTGGTGGATGGTAACTTCTGCCGGCAGCCGATGTTATGGCCTACCACCGAGAAATCGAGGTTGATCTTGCCTATTTCATGGGATTCCGTACTGGCTGTTTTGGCGACAAGTCAATTGTTGTATGCTCGCTTTAAACAATACAGACAATAGATTCTCTTGTTCTTTTTCTATTTCGTTAAGAAAAGGATGGAAGATAACATTTTAGTTCAATCATGTCAAATTAAGATATTCCATAGACAGTTTAGACGCAATCATAAACATGGCGCGCGTCAGGCGCGGACGTCAGGCGCGGACAATTTTGGCAGGTCTAAAGTTACATATTATCTTTTGTCCTTTTCTTAATGAAATATAAGGAAAGAGCAATGAACTTGGATTTTGGTTAGTTTGTGAACCAGGGAATCAGGGCCCATGTCCATGTTATATTTATATACACACGAAATATAAAGACCTTACCTCCTTCGACCTCGCAGATGAGAAGGACATTGGATCCTTCGTTGTAAGGCTCGATTAGTTTCGCCCGGTCTCTTCTCTTTGCATCGAATATTGTTGGACGATTTGGTGGGACTGTTGGAAAAGAGAAATAGTCAAATTACTTTACTCTTTGAATGATAAAACGTAATTAGATTAAGCTTGAAAATGCTCTCTTTAAATTTCACTAATCAGAAGTCATTCTATCTTCTTCAAATATTATTTATTCATCACCATCATCCCAGCGTTAATCCCAGTCGCATCCGAAGCCTTTTCAGCTTTGGAGTCAGGGAGTCTGTTATCTTTATACATTTTTAGATACAGATATTAACACTAATGACTCAATGGCAGAGTGTTGGCACTTTAGACATTTGAATAATGTATTCCATTGCGGTAACAGAAACCAGGTATTGCGTAACACACTATCAAAATCAATGGGTGTAATTTTAACAGTTCAACTACATTCATTGCGTTGTTAACGTTCATGAAGAAGCATATTTTTCAAGCATATGGAACAATGGATTAGCAATGCTTCAGAATGATTCGATTTCTAAGAAATAGTGTGTTTCGCAATTAGGGTACGATATATTTTCTTAGCCACCCATTTATTTTATAGGAAATTGGAATTATATTTCTGTGCCTCAACTATTTCTTTTATCATCATCATTATAATTTCAACCGAAAGACGGCCACTGCTGGACATAGGCCTCCCCAAGGATCTCCACGACGACCGTTTCTGCCTCTTCCGCATCCAGCGGTTTTCCGCGACTTTCACCAGGTAGTCGGTTCACCTTGTCGGGGGCCTTCCCACGTATCATCTTCCGGTGCGTGGTCGCTACTCGAGAACCCGTCTGCCCCATCGGGCATAGGTCCTACTAATAATAATAATAATATGTTCAGGCTATGTCAGTTACTCTCGTTCTTCTGCGGATCTCCTCATTTCTGATTTGATCTCTGTTTTTTTCATTCTTCGATATTTTGAGTACCTATCGGTAATCAATAGTAATTAACAATATTAATACTTACTTATAACAGTAAAATTAACTTTGAGGTTCCTAGTAGGTGAATTCTTGAAGTCTACCCTGCATCTATACACGCCAGCGTCGCTGGCTATCACATTGTCCACCATCAGGACTGCGGGGGTGGCACTTCCTCGGAAGAAGGCGCGGTTCCCGAAGACCGTGGGGGAAGACCAGAGCTTTGGCTGGTTGATGGAACGGCCTCTGATGTCATAGCTGTTATAAAGAAAATATTTGTATTATATTCTTGGCAAAGAAATCGTGAATACAGAGATCAATATGGCAAAAAGTACTTCTTCTTCTTCTCAACCTATAGAGGTCCACTGTTGGACAAAAGCCTCCCCAAGGCTTTCCACAATGACTGGTCTCATGCTGCCCGCTCCATCAGTTTCCCGCTACCTTCATCAGGTCATCGGTCCACCTTGTTAGGGAGTCCACTCCAGAACATTATTTGCCAAAAAGTACACTTCCTACTATTTAGTTAAGTAAGTAATACATGTTTCTTTTCTAGATAGTCAGACATCTCATTATTATGAGGTTCGGATTAGTTCTAATCTAATGAATTCTTGACACAGCTCCTGTAACAAAGGCCGGGAGCTACTCGAAACTGACACATTTTCAAAGTCAATCTTGAACCTTAATGATTTAGCGATTAAATTGAAAATCTATTAAAGAAATATGATTGATTGTAGCTTGATGTACTGGCGTATGTACCATCTTTTATTAACAACCAAACAGGATTTGATGGTCTCTAGTATTGTGAATAAGACAATCAATTTTTAACACTCTTTTATTAGCTTCACCTGTAAGCATGTATGTGTAACGAAATCTTTTAACTTCATTTCCACCTTTTTCTACGAGTCTGATAAACTTGAAAATTTGCACAGGGGCCAAGAGACGATGACAATAAAGAAAGAAAGAAAGAAAGAAAAGAAAAGAAAAAAAAATAGGTATTCTGCACAAACAAAACGCACCTTACAACTAAATACCATAAAATTACAATAACAAACAAAATACAAGAAAAAAAAAATAATATCACCAAAAGTCTCGTACTCTAAACATGTAAAACTGCCAAACTATAAACAAAGTTGATTTGATGTCAAAGCCAGGGTCATAGACCATACACCATGGAAATAATATGTACTACGTACAATACAATACAATAAAAAAAAAACTATTGTTTAGTTCAATTGCTATTAAAGCGAGGTTTTTTTTTTTTTTTTTTTTAACTATAATCTGTTTGTCCTATACTTCGTCGTCAATATGAACCACAACCCGTTTTACCCATTGCTGGGTTCTTCTTCAGCCTATAGAGACCACTGCTGGACAAAGGCCTCCCCCAAGGCTTTCCATAATGACTGGCCTTGTGCTGCTCGCATCCATCGCCTTCCCACGACCTTCACCAGGTCATCGGTACACCTTGTTAGGGGCCTCCCTACGCAGCGTCTTCCGGTACGTGGCCGCCACTCCAGAACCTTACTACCCCATCAGCCATCGGTTCTACAAGCAATGTGCCTCGCCCAATGCCACTTAATTCCCATCGAAGAGCTATGTCAGTGAATTTGGTTCTTCTACGGATCTCCTCATTGCTGGATTATAGCCTCTAATTTCTTTAAGCAATCCCTACGCTTCTGGGCTAATCTCATAAATACATCTCGTGAATATAAAGGTTTTACTTACGATATTAAGTCTATATAGTAGTCGGTGTATGTCGTGGTGGCCTAGTGGTTAAAACACCAGCCTCTCAAGTATGAGTGCGCGGGTTCGATTCCAGGTCAGGCAAGTACCAATGTAACTTTTCTAAAGTTATATGTACTTTCTAAGTATATCTTGGACACAAATGACTGAAGGTGAAGGAAAACATCTTGAGGAAACTTGGACTTTATAAGTCTGAAATCGCCAATCCGCATTGAGCAAGCGTGGTGATTACGCTCAATCCTTCTCTGTGTGAGAGGAGACCTGTGCCCAGCAGTGGGACGATAAAAAGGTTGATGATGACTTACGATATTAAGAGAGGCAACGTTACTTTACAGTAAAAATTCACTTTCATACTGATTACCTACTCCTTATATTGATCACTCCAATATCATCAACCACCCACGTTACAATTATTGAAAGTGTTCCATGTTGAAAGAATATACAGTATTTTATATGCGGATCACTTACAGTACAATTTCTTTATTAAATTTTCAACTTTATCACTAGAGCATTAAGTCTCAAGGTCGATTGGAAACATATCACAGTTTCGGGTAGCTTGACCTGGCAGCTGTCGACCGTGCATACCACCACTTACAAGTAATTTTACTGTCTTGTTGACATTTGCGACTTTTATTTGTATATACTGAAATAGTATTAATAAATAATTTATAAAAAATTGTTGAATTTTTGAGAGAAAGGTCAATATGATTTAATACAGTTCGATTTTGAACCGAATTATCTTTATCATTCATTATATCACATGAAAGACGTCCACTGCTGGCCGAGGACTTCCTCCAGGCATCGCAAAAGTTAAATAGTGGTGACTAATTAATATTGTTTAAAAAATATATACCTAGTTGTAGTACCTATAAAATATAACCTACCCACAGAGCAAGTACAGAGAGGAGGTGTTATAATTAGATTTCCCTAAGAAACAACGCGTGACAATTTGCGGGATGAGGGGGACAAAAAGTGGGCGGGATAACAAGATAACAAGATACCGCCCACTTTTTTATACAAAGTGTGCCTAACGGGGTTCGAACCTACGATCTACAATTGGAAAGTCGCGGCCGATATCTATACGTCACTGCTGCTGCTGAATGGCCAAAAATCATGATCAATGAAAAACACTTCTCATTAATTTCTGAACCATTTACCCTTCAGGGGATCAAAATACGTTATATCTATGGCTAATGTGGTTACATTACCCTGTGTTTCCGCTAAGCAGTGAATAGGGATGTCTCCTGGGTAAAAAAAAATATTCTATTTAGTCCGTCATTCAGATTATAGAAAATATTGGATACGTATATTTTGTTTTATCAAATCAATAAAAAATTACAAATTTATAAGGCATCAAAGATCAGGAGTGGTGGCTGGTGACGTCACTGGCCGCTAAAAAGTGTAGCGTGCAGTGACGTCACACGAGTTTTCAACGCGCTGTATCGTCTTCATTTTTTGTTTATATGAAAAAAGAAAAAATACGTGTCTAGTATTTTTTGGAAATCTGACTGACGGACTAATTAGTTTTGTTTAGTCAAATACCCTATTTAGAAACTCAAATAGTTTAACAGATTGAAGTCATTACCTGTACAATGGCTGATCCCCATCTGACTCCTTGAACCAGAGCACCATCACCACGTCATCATCAGAGTGCAGAGGCTGGATGTCGCATGGTAGAGACGCCTTCTTACCCAGCACTCCTTGGACGTCTGAAGTTGGCACTGTTGAAGAAAAATATACTGTTAATTTCTTGTTTGAAACTTGAGGATGAGCAGTAGCCTAAATACGTAACATATTATTACTATCAATTGCAATCATATTGCAAGTCCATTGCTCCATATGTTCCAAAATGTGTCTGCTCAACAACGTAAATAACGCAATGTATGTCTTCAAATCAAATAGTTTATTTGTGATACACCGGTATATATTATATGTCTTAAAATGCGAAGTGAGCTATTGCTATGATCTGCCTCACGGATATACAAATCCATTAAACAATAACAATGTACAGAAAAAAAAACAAAAAATAGAAGAAATAATACTTATTAAGACGTTTATATGCACTAAATCAAACATCAACAATACAGTAATTAAATAAGTCATTTCAAGTCTAAAAATTCCTTTACTGAATAAAATGCGTGTTAATTAAGACGTTTAAACAATCTCTTTTTGAATTTAAAGATATTGAACTGTCAAAATGAAACCCATTGCTACTAAAAGTGTATTAATTAATCACTACACGCAGTTTACAGGAAGAATCTAAATTCTTAGCACTGAGAGATCGAGACGACGCTAGAGGTTCTTTGCAATAAATAACCCTTTGTGAATTTTTTATGCAATAGGATTTTTTTTACTGGCATAGAATATAAATGCTCTTTGCAAGCACTATGTCAACATATTTACATAAATGATTTCAGGGAAAAGTGTAATTTGCGGTTGTTTTAGAATTTCCTGAGTGAATTGGTCAATATTCACTAGTTTTCAATCCAGTTCGCGACCTAATCAAGTATGGTCTGTGCGGTGTTTTATTTTTATCTTTTTAAAATAGTGCTTGATCGTGATCCCGCCTGATGGTAAGCAGTGATGCAATCGTTGAGTGTAAAGCGCACTAGTTTATTAAGCCTATTCACTTAAAAAACTTAGGAATAGGAAGGATGACGGTAGTTGAACGAGGTGATGTAATGTTAAACCCAAGACCAACACGACCAAACGATGCTGCGCTAGAGGGAGATTGATCTGGAGACTCTCCACGACCAAATTCCCGAGACAACAACATTTGGCGCATCGTACCCGCCACACATCCCAACACAACTGCTCATACCCGTCCTCCGTACGGCTTCACCAGACACAATGCCGGAACACGACGAATCGCTTGCAATAAATAATGCTTTGTGAATTTTTTATGCAATAGGATTTTTTTTACTGGCGTAGAATATAAATGCTCTTTGCAAACACTATGTCAACATATTTACATAAATGATTTCAGAAAAATATTTCACAATAATAGCGGATAACGCCAATAACAGTTGAAAATGACGGCCGCGTGAACCATCTATGAGGGAGGTTTGAGGCAAAGTCATGTTGTGGCTACTATGCTGCGATATTTCAATGTTCTTTATGGATTAATTACAGAATTAACTTTTTACTACTTAAATCACGCGTTTTTATTTAGTAAACGACACTATAAATAATTTTAAAAGTCAAATGAAAAATGCGCGTGACTCATCTTAGCTTTCCCGTCAAAAAAAAAAAACGCTGGCTACTCTACGCCTGTGCTCCAGCAGGCAGTTGATTGCATGATAGTACAGTACTGTCATGCGATCAACTGCCTGATATGATATGCCGATTTATAACGAATATTCAGCCACGTGCTAAAATATTTCTATCGTGTACCGTCATAACTTTACCAAAAATGATGACCTATACTTACACACGTTCGATGTTATCCAATAAACCACATCCTAAATACGAATATAATTACGTACCCTCAAAAAATTCTCCTCATTTCCCGTCACGCGATTCTCGTTCTAAACGTACAAATTATAATGTCTATAATTGCTCACGCGTTCCTTCCACTCACACAAATTGTGGTGCTTTGAGTAACACGCTATGTTGCTTGTTACTGCGTTACGGAGTAGGTTTGGTAAAAAAGGAGCCACATGAACATTGCCAGTAAACATGCCAACTTCAACAAAATGCTCTTTGATGTGTATTGGATATGATTTGTTTAACAAACAAACGTTGATAGTTCGTAAAGAAAACGTTCGATTGTGAAACTTTCTTGACGCTCCGTACCGTTTTCTTGCTATCATTCAAAGGAAACATATGAAGGTATTTGATACACCTTTTGTGAAAACTAATCTCGGTTTACAATCCCCAGTTATACGAATGAGTAACGAATACAATAATGCTGTAATAAACACACCCGACCTTGATTTATTCAGCGACAAGCTAGCAGTATTCAAAAAAAAAAATCACACTATCCTTGCCAACTTAGTTTTAATTTTTTTTTATATATAGTTTGTTTTATAAATTATTATTTTTAATTTAAATTTTTGTGTTTTATATGTTCTTAACTTTGTTCTCATTATTTGTCACTGTTTGCTTCTCTATAGTCTGTCTTGTTTGTATTAGTCTTAGTGTAGCGTAATATATTTTTCGAGGCAGCAAAATATATAAATCAATGCTATGTACGCCGTAATTGTCATGTACATTAGTTCTTTAGTTATTAAGATAACTCTAGCATAAGTTTAATGTATGTGATGTGGCTGTGCTTTAAATAAATAAAAAAAAAAAAAAAAAAAAAAAAAGGAAAAGTTTCGTTTGAACAAGAAATTGAACAAGTTAAATCATTGGTCGGAAAATATAAATCTAAAAGATACTGAATTTTCTGTTAGATAAGCTGAAGAAAATAAAATAATATTGATCGGATAATAAAATAATATACTTATACTACATTATTTTTTGTTTAAACACGAAGCACGTGTCCAGTATTTTAAATTGTACAACATTTCAAAAAGATATAATGAACAACCAGAAAGTTATGAGCTTGCTATTCTACTTGGTTCATCATCCCAGCATTAATACCAGTCGCATCCGAAGCCTTTTCAGCTTTGGAGTCTGGGGACCGCTTTCACCAGTCCAACTGCTGATATGGCTAAACTTCGACATTTTCCGTGAAGCGACTGCCGTCTGACCTCCACAACCCGAAGGCGACATCGAAGCATTGCAGTTAGACCAATTTTTGAACTTTTGAGGGCTCCAACAACTCGTAATGACTGCCACTAGCTGTTCGTATGGCAACCGGTACCAACGGCTTAACGTGCTTTCCGAGGCACGACCAAACCAGTGCAAATATTCTATTCTACTTGGTTGTCCCAAAAAAAAAGTCAAAGCTCCGCTCGGGTGGGCGAGCGCAGTGCGTTGATCTCTGGCGTCTGCTGTTGCACGCGCGCAAGTACTTTAATCTATCGTAACCGCTCGGTTACCACTCTGCAACAATTTCTAAATGTATTTGGGAAACATATACAAGATGTAAAAATGATTGGAATCGATTCAGTTGCTTATTCTGAATAAATTATATTCAGACAAAAATTACGTTGTATTGCTGTCCATAAACTTCTAATAAAACTGTTACATCGATTGGGTTATAAATACACTATAAATACAGGTTTACTTCCGACGAAAATTTTATTATTGAATCGAAAACCTACCTTTGATAGATCCTACGCATCAGTTATATAAAGCAGTAATTAGCTATTGAATTTTCTACGTATTTTCGGAATTAATCACATCGAAATTGATTTAATTCTTCAATTAGAACCTTTGAAACTCTGTCTACAGGAATCAAATATTGGAACAAAAGTCGCCAGTTGAAAACAAGACATTTACAGCTTTGTTATTTTTAATAACCTGATCATTTAACTGGTTGTTCTTAAAAGTAATAAATCTACTATAAACATAAGACTATTCGAAGGTCAAACACTTATAGTAATTCTCATAGTCGTAAAATGTTCATAAAATTTCTTAAAGGTCCCAATTTTAAAACAACACTAGGACACGCTCCTATATTGTATCTTCTATTCTTTGTCATAATTTCATTAACATCGATAACACACTCCTAGACTCCTAATACGTGTGTTAGGAGGCTAAGAGTGTGTTAAGCCTTCCTTCTGTTAAGCAAATAATGCCTGATTATTTGATTAACAGGAGGCTCAAATCACCAACTAATCTAAAATAATTTGGGCTCACACTCACACAGAAATAACTCTCTTGTATCGTCGGTGCGTTTACAAACCTTTAAACTCACATACACAAACAGCCAGACCCGGAACAACTATGTAACATCACGCTGCGACCAATAGGAGCGGAGCATAACTAAACCACGCGAACGAAGTCGCTGGCGGCCGCTAGTGTAATATAACTTTCAACGATCACAATGTAGCAATGTTTTCTCGGCGGTAGGGCATAACATCGGCTGCCAGCAAAAGTTAACACCCACCAGACAGCCTTGCCACCAAACGATTCGTCGTGTTCCGGCATGATATCAGGTAAAGCCTTACGGAGGACGGGTCTGAGCAGTTGTGTTGCGATATGTGCGGAGTTTAGTCGTGGAGAATCTCCGCATCGATCTTCCTTTAGCGCAGCATCGTTGGTCGTGTTGTTGGGTTTAACATTGCATCATCTCGCTCAACTGTCATCTTCCTTCCTTTGAGTGAATAGGCCCTTAACAAACTAGCGCGCTTTACGATCAACGATTGAATCACTGCTTATCATCAGGTGGGATTGCTGTCAAGCACTAGTTTACAATCAATAAAAAAAATATCATTTACAATATTATATGACAGTTTTTGGATAATGCTGCTTATTACGTCACCATGACAACATTTCTGTCAAATTATTGAAGGCTGTGCCTATGAGCTGATTGTGGATGAATAATGAGTCCCGAACCAGAACAGTGCCTAACTGTAATGCAATGCTTATTCTGAACTGTAGGAATGAATGCAAATAAGTACGAGTACAAATAACAAGTATGAGTAAATGTACAGGATGACAGTGCAACAAACTATATACAATCTGTAACGCTTTTTACTGGATTTTCATCTTTATCGCTAAAGTATCAAGGCTCAAGATTGATTGGGAATATTTGGCAATTTCAGTAGCTTGCTGTCGTCTGTACATTACATTACAAGAGTTCAAGACACGATCATTTTTAAGCGATCTGATGCATTTAATCTATGATTGAACTTAAAGTTCAATAATTGATAATTAGCTATGCTGACGCTGTCACAAGGATAAGACTGATAAGGAGCAATGATAAACTAGCTTTCACTGATTGAGTACAGAGAGCGAGTCCATTATGAATCTGAACGTAGGTACTTTTCATACGAATTTGGGTATTATAGGTTCCTATTTCCATCTTAATTCCCATATTACTATGCAAATCAAAACACTCAAGCCTAGATTCTCCATGTCGTCAATAGACTGAAAACTTTTCGTGTAAGCGGTAGTCGGTCGTGTTGACCTACTTCGAATATTCTCGGCGCAGCGTCGAATCACACTATATGCTGGAAATATGGCTTTTATTTTATTTAATAAAGTTTCACATTAAAAACGTGAAGTTTATTTCTTTAATAATACTGAGCTAGCACGGCTACTTACTGCGTTTGCTTCTGGAATTTTTAAGAGCAAATGTTCGGGTAGAAGATATTTATATTGAAATTTAACAGGTATTGTAATATTGTTTTGTCTTAGTTTTTTTTTATAAACATAATTATAAACTAGTGATTGGCCGCAATCCCGCCTGATGGTAAGCAATGATGCAATCGTTGATGGTAAAGAGCGTTAGTTTATTAAGAGTCTATTCACTTAAACGAACTGAGTGAAAAGAAAGGAAAATGGCAGTTGAGCTATGTGATATAATGTTAAATCCAACAACACGACCAACGATGCTACGCCAGGGGGAGATTGATCTGAAGACCCTCTCCGACCAAACTTCCGACACAAAATTTGGCACATTGTACCCGGCACAAACGCAACACAACTGCTCAGACCTGTCCTTAGTACGGCTTTACGAGACATCATGCTGGAAAACTACGAATCGCTTAGCGACAACACTTTTTCTGATGGGGGTAACTTCTGCCAGCAGCCGATGTTATGGCCTATCACCGAGAAAAAAATTATAGCAGTTTTTTATCATTACAGTAACTCTGACTTTATCTAAAAAAGCTTCTTACCCAATACTGATTTCACAAATTAAATGCAATCCAATTCCATAATAATAGTGAACGTATCAGCACCAATCTCATCGAATATTCCATATAGGTACAGCGTGTTTAAAAAACATGACTGCATCCAGATCGCAGTCACGTCAACGCCTCCATCTGATATCGCAAACGTTACCTCGACTCGATTTCCATCTTCAAACCAATTGTTTTTCTTTCATCGTAAAAATAACGCAAAGCATAAAAACATCGCTTGATAAAACTCATGCTCGATAAGATAGAATAATTTAAATGTAATAAAAACCGGAAATTGGTATATGTAGCCGAAATCTGTGGTTTCTTGTAGTCAAGTCACGTTTGAGTTTCCATCGTTACCCATATTTACATTCCCGTTTACTTTATATTAAAACTTATTTTTATTAAAGCTTATTTATATTCAAGATTGGTTTTCTTTCATGAAGATGTTTTTGGTGACAGTTTTTGTTTCATTGAGATTTATGTTGTGTTTTATTGAAAACAGTCATTGTGCCTTTGGTCGAGGTTCGTTGCCTTATCTGTTTTTCTAGAAACTATTTCTCAAAGAAATTTAGTATTCAGTGCTTTATTGAATTCTTATTATCTACTCTGAACTTCGTGAGGCTTGGATTTGTGTATTAACGTTCTAATTTGACTATGACATTCGAGACCACTACTAGACTACAATTTAAGTGTCTTTAAGGCTAGAGTGAATAGGCTTTTCATTAACTAGCGCGCTTTACGATCAACGATTCCATCACTGCTTACCATCAGGCGGGATTGCGGTCATGCACTAGTTTATAATTTATAACAAAAAAGAAGTAACTAAAAAAACTACTTCATGTTTCTACCTAGATTTAAATGTTCCTTGGTATGTTTGATATGCCAACAGCGAACGCCATAACCTAACCATTTTGCCAACCCAATAATTATTGTAACACTCTAAAATAAATCACAAAACGACCGAGTGTGACCCCACTCGTCTACCACACTGAGGAAATGAACAGTGAAGAAAATTACCCACCAACTTACGTTTTTGTTCTCATGGTACATTCGACCCACAGATTATTTATAGCACGAACGCCATATCGCTCTTTTATTTTATAATTTGATGTTTGTAATATGAAAGATTTCACGCGATGTGTTTTTGGGCTGGTGACTTTGTTGTAAGGGAAAGTGAAGTTAATTGATTAGTTACTCATAGTTATTGATGTCGAAGAAGGGAAGGAGTTGGTTATTGTTCTGCCACAACAGACTTCAACAACCTTGTTAGATGAGCATCATGTCCGTAATATACAATTCTTTATGATACCATTGTTGCTATATCTTTTAAAATAGGCTTTCTAAGAATGACAAACATTAATACCAAGAGACAATCTTACAGAGCTCCACCAAGAAAGGCTTATATTTTCTTCTCAAGTGGCTCTAGACACTGCGCAAAAAGGTATTCTAGAACTAAAATCGAATATATGTGTCAACTACCAACCCACCTCCCCGCATAATAGAATACAGCCCACTACCTCTCACCAAGAGGAGGCCTATATATCACAGAAATGGGAACATTATAGCCAGATTAAGTTTTTTTTTTGGAAGACCTTCAGTTTAGAAGAGTGGTTAAAAGGGTAAAAAAACCGGCCAAATGCGAGTCGGACTCGCACACCGAGGGTTCCGCCGTACAAATGTAGCGGTTTACAATTTATGACATACTAGCTTTCCGCCAGCAACTTCGCCCGCGTGGAGTTCGGTTATATCGCGCTTTTTAAATTCCCCTCGGGAACATCAAATTTTTCCGGGATAAAAGGTAGCCTATGTACTTTCCAAGGGTCTAAAGATTGTCTGTGCCAAATTTCATCAAAATCGGTTGAGAGGTTTAGGTGGGAAAGCGTAACAGACAGACAGACAGACAGAGTTACTTTCTTTAGAACTTACAGAGAGGGTACACATTTTAATACTTTGGAAGTGACTCTCACGCAAACCGTTCAGTTAAGAACAATCGTAGTTATGATAATTTCGTGAGAGTCAACATAGTTAATATTTTTTATTTTATAATATAACTAAAATAGTGGGCCAGTACCTTGTAAAAGTTCTTTTATTAAAGTTATTTATGTACAACATTTTATAGTCATCATTCAGAAATCTGATTGAAAATAACTAATTATGTCTTAAATTTGAACAAAATCTGTAAATGGGGACTGAAAAAGGTGTGAATTGTATCATATTGAATTTATTTGGATAAGGATTAATAATAAGGAACAATTAGTGGGCTTTGATTTCGACTGGCATTTTAATTAACTTTTCAAACATAAAAATGTAATCATTATGAATATACTATAGTAGGTAGACATACGGTGTCGCTGACTTTTTTGTAGGTAAGGTCTACAATACTGTAGTACATTATTTTGATCTGTCTCATAGGGTTCAGCCAGCATTTGCAATGTAAGCTCAAAAAATGGGTTTATTTTGCGACATGTGTTAGAAACCTCAAAAATAACAGTACTTCTCCACTATTTAATGGATGTTATTATACATATAAACCTTCCTCTTGAATCACTCTATCTATTAAAAAAAAACCGCATCAAAATCCGTTGCGCAGTTTCAAAGATTTAAGCACACAAAGGGACATAGGGGCAGAGAAAGCGACTTTGTTTTATACTATGTAGTGATTACATTTACCAAAATATTTAGATTGAATGACGATTGTGTTGGTCTTTGTTTTGGTTTAACTAGTTACTGTGCCTAAAAATTTTAAAAGGTTTCGGGTTTTTCTGTTCATACCAAAATTCAAGATTCAATGTCAGCGGGAAGTAGTCTTAAAGTTTTGATTCCGTTGCGAGTAGTGGCGAATTTCAAAATATGCGGTATGATTATAGGTAGGTACCTACCTCAGCGTTTTGAATTTTTGCGTTGATTTAGAATTTTTCACAGTTTAGAGGCAATTAGATTTAAGAAGTTAATTTCCACTTTAATATCTCTACGCGTTCATGTGAAAAAGGGTAGGTAGTAAGGTTATAATTATTAAAAAAATATTTTATGTCATGTAAGCAAAAATAATATTTTAATATTTTATGTAACTTCAAATTTATCATTTTCACAATTTTTCCTTTATCTCTCTGTACTATACATATAACGGTGCTTCGTGTCGAGTTTCAAGATTCTGAGTTTACGGGAAGTACCTTGTAGGTTTTGATTCCTAGCGTGTGACGGAAATTCGTCTAAGGTGTCGGTATAAACTGCTGTATCTTTTGATCGCTTTAACTTAGAAATTTGATTTTTTCACTGCTTAAAGGGACAATAGCTAGGTCTATTGTCCCTTTAAGCAGTGAAAAAATCAAATTTGGTATAAATTTCAATTTGATACCTTTATTAGTTCGTGAGAAATAAGGTAGTAAGTTTCATTTTATTAAAATATTTTTATTATATTATATAACTAAAAAAATGAGATTTTCGCAATTTTTCCTATATTTTCAATGCTTCATGCCAAATTTCAAGATTCTGAGTTTACGGGAAGTATCCTGTAGGTTTTGATTCCTTTGCGAGTGTCGAAAATTTGTTGAAAATATCGAATAATCGGCTGTATCTTTTGATTGGCTTGGCTTAAAAGTTTGATATTTTCACAGCTTAAACGGACCATAGACCTAGGTATTTGGTATAAATTTCAATTTGATACCTTTATTCGTTCGTGAGAAATAAGGTAGTAAGTTTCATTTTATTAAAATATTTTTATTATATTATATAACTAAAAAAATGTGATTTTCGCAATTTTTCCTATATTTGCATTATATGATAATGCTTAATGCCAAATTTCAAGATTCTGAGTTTATAAGAAGTATCCTGTAGGTTTTGATTCCTTTGCGAGTGTCGAAAATTTGTTGAAAATATCGACATAATCGGCTGTATCTTTTGATTGGCTTGGCTTAGAAGTTTGATATTTTCACAGCTTAAAGGGACAATAGACCTGAGTATTTAATGTGAATTTCAGCTTGATACGTCCACGCGTTCTTGAGATAAAGGGTCTTGACAGACAGACAGACAGACAGACAGACAGACAGACAGACGGACAACAAAGTGATCCTATAAGGGTTCCGTTTTTTCCTTTTGAGGTACGGAACCCTAAAAACGAGCAATATACCTATAAATTTTACAAAATATTGTTTGACGCCACATGCTACCGGCTCGTTATACTAACGTTCCATGAATTCTACATCTCGCAAGCGGAGTTTACCATGCAACTAGCATACATACAACTTCCCAAATCAACCGTTGGGCAAGTGCCCGCCAGACACAACATCCGTCTGTCCGGAGCATCCTCCCTTTTCTACGGAGGATCAGTGAACTTTACTCCCTATTCAAGATGACTCCACACGCTCATATCCCATAAGTATTTTTTTTTTATAAATTATAACCTAACGCTTGACCGCAATCCCGCCTGATGGTAAGCAGTGATGCGATCGTTGATGGTAAATCGCGCTAGTCAAATCAAATCAAATCATTTATTATTTGTAAAACATAGGTAACAAAAAAATACAGATCTTAAAGACAAAATGTACAGTGCGCTATGTTTTGTCTTTGGTGAGACATACAAATATGTAATAGTCATAGTTTTTTAAAGTTCACAAATATAAAAATTAAATAATGTCAAAAAATTAGGTCAGAAATTAGAAAAAACTTGATCGTTCAAGAACTCGTCAACCGTGTAATAACATTTGTCAATTAAAAGTCTTTGTAAAGTTTTCTTGAACTCGGGTACAGGTAATTTTTTTATATGATCAGGTATTTTATTATATATTCTTGGAGCGATGCCAAAGAAACTTTTGTACATTAGAGCTGTTTTACATTTTGTGTGACACAACTGATTTAAATATTTAGCACGCATTGGAGTTTTTTTAACGTCTGATAATTTGACAAATAAGTGCAAATTAGTCTTCACAAATAATGCTGTTTCCAAAATGTACAGTGATGGCAGTGTAAGTAATTTAAGAGATTTAAAGGCAGGTACACAACTATCGGTTACTCTAATGTTACACATTGCCCTTATGCATCGCTTTTGCATTTTGAAAACCAGATCCCTATCAGTGGCCTGCCCCCAAAAAACAAGCCCATATCGTAAAAGTGAACCGACTAGTCCATGATATGCTGTTAATAGGGTTCCAACATTTACTTTTTTTGACAACTGGGATAGTGTATATGCAGACTGGCTAAGTCGCTTGCATAATTCTTCTGTATGAGGCTTCCACGTAAGGTTATTGTCAATCGTAATACCCAAGAACTTGACATGCCTAACTTCTTCTATTTCATTACACCTGTATGAAATATTTACAGTAGGGTTTTCTCGCCGCTGATAAAAATGCATTACCTTTGTCTTTTTCAGGTTTATAATAAGGTGGTTATTATCAAGCCAATCAATGATATCAGAAAGAGAATTTTTAATATCATTTTGATAATTTTGTGGGTTATCGCATTCAATTATGGCAGTACTGTCGTCTGCGAAAAGGACCATTTTTTTATGTGTGGCTTTTGGAAGATCATTGATGTAGATTAAAAAAAGTAATGGTCCTAAGACGCTTCCTTGAGGCACGCCATAATTTATACGTCTTGGTTCAGATTTATAGGTTGTAACCATTTTAGTCTTGGGACAAATTCTACTGACCTCTGTGCACTGATACCTTTCACTTAGATACGATTCCAACAGTTTCAGGACATTCCCTCTGATACCGTAGCTATGCAGTTTTTGTAGTAAGATCTTATGGTCTACATAGTCGAATGCCTTAGTCATGTCTGTAAAGATGGCGCAAATGGGATTTCTTTTATCTACTGATGATATTATTCTAGATATTAATTCAAACAGTGCCATATTAATTGTTATATTTTTACGAAATCCCTTTTGTTCGTTACAGAATAATTTATACTTTTCAAGGTATATGTAAAGAGACTGATGGATTATTTTCTCTATTACTTTTGACATTATTGGGATTTTTGCAATTGGCCTATAGTTTTTAACATTTGTTTTGTCATCTCTTTTATGTAATGGCTTAATAATCACACTTTTGAGACTACTTGGGAATACGCCCTCGGTAATACACAGGTTTATTATATGAGCTAGTGATGGTGCTATTACGTCCTTTACATATTTTATTACTTTAGTGGATACACCGTCATAACCAACAGTACTTGTGTTTTTAAGACTATTAATCGTTTTAATTATGTCATGGTTTGATACAGGCATCATGAACAATGATTGCGCTGTTATATTATTAAGTTTGTGTTTATTATTATATGGAATGTCACTTTTAATATTATTTTCAATGTCATCAATAAAATAGTTGTTAAATTCATTCGCAATGTCAACAGGATTTTCAATGAGTAAATTATTTCTTTTTATAGTACGAATGGATTCTTGTGGGAAGGAGGTTTTGGAGTTATTAATTATTTGCCAAGCAGCTTTAGCTTTATTTTCAGACGTATTAATATAATGGTTATTCTGTGCTCTTTGTGTGAGTTTTATAATTCTTTTGTATAGATTAGTGTAATTTTTTAAAAGTTGTTTGTTCTTACGATTACGGTTAAAACGGTAAGTCCAAAGTAGCTGTCTTTGTTTTTGGCTGCATAGTTTTATGCCACGAGAAATCCATTTTGTCGGTTTGTTACAGTTAATAGTTATGATTTTGTTAGGGAAACATAATTTATATAAAAGCACAAAATCCTCCATAAAATTGTCATAAGATTCGTTTGCATCGTCGGTGTTGAATACTTGTGTAAAAGACAGACATTCTAAATAAGATTTAAATTTTATTAAATTTTCGCGAGAAATTTCTTGTTTTTCAATTTTCCAAGATAGATACAAGATTTTGCAAGATAGTTTATTAAGAGCCTATTCACTCTAGCTTTGAAGACAGTCCCAGTCCCTCAATGTACGCGGTATAAAAGAAAAAACCGAAACGCTTCATCCGGATCGTAGTGGTGTTAACAACGTAAGGGTGGAAAGTCGCCGTATGACGTGTCGTCCGATGGCGGAACGGAGATGGGGGAATTAAATCATGCAATTCCCGCGCACACTCACCCGAATGCATCCTATAGAAGACCGAAAGGCTGGCTATTCTACGCCTGAAATTCTAGAATATGTAGAACTTTAATTGATAATACAATCAAGTAATTAGTTTACATGAGATCCAATCATGAAAGCCAATTTATATCGAAAGCTACTAAAATGCGACGTAGTCATATTTCACGTAAGTAAGGGTGTTTTTCGCTAATAATCGTAAGCTATTTTTTAATTATTTTGTGTGAAAAATGATGACAAAAAGATTTTATTTGAAAAATAATACATATGACAATTGATTCTTTGATATGCACCCTGATTGCGTAACATCCTATAATTAGTAACTAGCTGTGCGCCGCGTTTCACCCGCGTAAGCTTAGCAGAACCGAAAGAGCTCAGTTGATTTTAAATAAGCGCCTCTTAAAATAATGGCAGCACACATGTACGTCCGCGTTTGTTAAAGTTTTCACATTTTTTGTTCCTGCTCTGCTCCTATAGGTCATAGCGAGATGTTTTATAGCCTATGTTCTTTCTCAGGCTCTAGACTATCTGTGTAGCAAATTTCATTACAATCGGTTCAGTAGTTTTGGCGTGAATGCCGGGACAGACAGACAGATATACTTTCGCATTTATAACATAAGTATGGATTTGAATCATTTTGCAGCATACCTACTGCTAATCCATTGCTCCATGATATAAAATTATTAATATAAAATTGAAGTATTTTTTTTTCAGTGTCGAAAAAAGAACCGTATTGTTATTTTACAATAAATGTTTGCTAGACCCTTTTTTCATAGCAAAACTACATGAAACTGGTACTTCGGGCCCCTAGTCCCGAATAAATCGAGTTATCGAACAGTCTGGAGAGAATTTTAAAATAATTACATATTTTGTCCCCTCGAATGGCCAAATGGTGGTTCGACTAGCAATATCCGTTTGCACATCATAATTTTTCGAAATAGGATTTTAAAGGTTTTTATTTATTCTTTGGTATTTGTAAGCAAAGCACTTTATTAAAAATGACGAGTTTCTAATTATTTAGGGAATTCATGTTTCTGGTACTAAAATCAATATACTTTCTGAGAAAAGAGGAAACACTGACAGATCCAACTGATGGAAATAAAATCAGAGAAATAAAAAAAAAAACAAAAAAAAAAACTTTTTTCTGGGACTACCCAGAAAAAGAGTTTTTTTTTTCTACATTATACGTAAACTAGTGCTTGACTGCAATCCCGCCTGATGGTAAGCAGTGATGCAATCGTTGATGGTAAAGCACGCTAGTTTATTAAGAGCCTGTTCACTCTAGCCTTGAACACACTCAAATTGTAGTCCGACGGAAACACCGTCGTAGGCAAATTGTTCCAGTCCCTCTATGTACGCGGTATAAAAGAGGAAGCGAAACGCTTCGTCCGGATCGTAGTGGGTTTAACAACGTAAGGGTGTAAACTCGCCGTACGACGGGTCCGATGGTGGAACGGAGATGGGGGAATCAAATCATGCAATTCCCTTGCACAATCACCAAAATGCATCTTAAAGAACACCAAAAGGCTGGCTAATCTACGCCTATGCTCTAGGCTTTAGAGACCGTTTTAAGAAAGACAGAACTTAGACAGAAAATAGATAGACTTCTCTTTATTATGTACAATATTATTCTATATCTTGGCACATATTAACAACCGGGAATATTTATGTATTTTTCCTATTGTAACAACAAATTGTGCACCAGAGTCGGTTGCTGACATATACGAATATTAATAAAATAACAAAATAAATAAGTACACAATCACTTGGACGCGTTACTGTAATGTCCATGCCTGATTCGTGCCGATAGAAAAGAAAAAGACGGGAATAACACCCAATGTATCTTAATGGGCAATTTCAGGAAGTAGGTCTAATCCGATTAGCTGAACAAGATAGATTCTTCGTTGGTCACGGAAATATCAGTATAATGTCAGCACATAAACACTTGTAACATACAAAAGATAAACCCGTGTGGGCAGTCTTATGTCTCACCTACTCGTCGCCTACGTGTACATTTTTCTTGATTATTCACGATTTTTTATTATAAGATTTATGAATTAACGGTGTATTTATATGATACTTTGTGCCTACAAGTTTTTTGGGTTTTGGGTGAATTAAGTTATTATTTTTTTTGTCAGTTAAATGATAAATGATCTATAACTATGTTCTTAATTTCTGTAAATAGGTTTGAAAAAACCAACAGCTCCATGGCGTAGCGGTAGCGAACGCGGCCGCTGCGTAAGGACCCACGGGTTCGGTCCTCGCGCAGTGCAAATATTGGTATGCATAAATACGAATATTTGCGTTAAGCCGTAGGTCTCGGTTGGCATACGAACATCTAATCGAGCTCTCGAGAAAGTCCAACAATAATTGGTGTAGCCGCAATGCTTCGATATCGCCTTCGGGTTGTTGAGGTCAGGCGGCAGTCGCTTCACCGAAAATATCAAAGTTTAGCCAACACCCTAGATCAGACCTGTTGTCTTGTATGCAACAGAATGTTGGGTCTCAAAAAGGATGAATGAAAGGCAATCATGAAGTTGAGATGAGAATGTTAACAGGGAAGTGTGGTGTTACATGAGTGGATAGAATAATGATTACATAAGAGGAAGTCTCACCGGTAACTGAAAAGTTGAAGAAAGAAGAGAAAGTTAAAATGAGGAAAATGTTGTGAGGAAATTTTGAGTATGAATTTCAATCGCTATCAAAGAAATGGTGTATGGAATGTGTGATTGGTGATATGGTGAAGAAAGGGGTGAATAAGATGATGACATCTACAAAAAGGGATGTGGAAGAATAATACACATTTCGCCGACTCCAAATAAATTGGGTTAAGGGCAATAGAGAGAATATGAATATATTTCAGAAAGAGATTTTTTTTAATATTGGAAACTAGTGCTTGCCCGCAACCCCACCTGATGGTAAGCAGTGACGTAGTATCGTTGATGGTAAAGCGCGCTTGTTTATTAAGAGCCTCTTCACTCAAAAAAAAACATGTTGAGCGAGGTGATGCAATGTTAAACCCAACAACACGACCAACGATGCTGCGCCAGAGAGAGATTGTTCTGGAGACCCTCCACGACCAAACTCCCGACATAAACAACATTTGACGCATCGTACCCGGCACATATTGCAACACAACCGCTCAGACCCGTCCTCCGTACGGCTTCACCAGACATCATCCCAGAACACAACGAATCGCTTGGCGGCAAGACTTTTTCTGGTGGGTGGTAACTTCATTGGTCACAAATATTTATGTTTATCTAAACTATTCACTGCAGAAGAGCTATTATTATTTGTGTGTGTAATCTTTTCTTTTATCACAGAGGCAACAGCAAAAAGAAAACTGACAACGGTTCAGACAGTTTTTTCAATATCTACAAAGGAAAATATATACAGTATTCTTAACAGAGAGGCACTTGGTCTAATATATTATAAGTTCCAAGTATATACTTCAGCATTTGAAACGGTAGCAATGTGATATGTATGCAAATTGTTCAAGTAAATCACTGGGGTATTTACCGACCGGGGAGGTTACACGTTTTTGAGGGTACAATTTCAGTCCTGTATATTTAAAATTAAAGAGTTATCTAAATAGAAAATTTTGCCAAATGGTAGCTTGAATATTACGTTTTTGCAAAACGTAGTTTTTGATATTATAATAATATGGGACGTAAAAGAAAAATATTGTGAAATTTTGTAAACATTAAATTTAATAATTGAAGTAATTCTCTCTTTGCAAATCTAAAATGTAATTATTAGTTTTAATATTCCTCATGAATTCATTAATTTCTAAATTTGAAAAGCTAAGTTTCGAGCCGTAGGTACTACCAACTCCAAAGTTAAGTTTTATTTCGATGTTAATTGCATTAGAAATACCGCAGATAATTTTGAAGTCCACGAAAAAACTGGAATCGAGTTTGAGGCAGTTCGTCAAGTTTTGGTGTACCGTGACCCGAAAAACTTTTCAGACATTTTAATTTTATCGTTTCAAAAAGTTGTTAATAGCATTTTACGAAAACTCTCCAGTGTCTACTGATTGTAATAGAATTTAGTATTCGCAATAAAAGACAAAGTACTCGGCGATAAAGAAAATTAGTCGTTTCGAAGTTTTTATTGTTCAGTTTTTGTTCTGATCTTAAAAGTTTGTTCATTCGTCTGTGAGAGTAAAATATAAAATTTGTTTTTAATGAAAGTCTCGTATAAACGTCAAGGTCAGAAATATGCCAAATTACATTATGATTATTATTGCCAATTTAATGAAAACCTGTCCCGGGTTCCAGAGGCGGCGGTTCTCGTGTCACTTTACCGTTGGCGAAAGGAGGCGCGGGGCGAGCGGTTGATGCAGCGCTCGTTCCTCTAAGTCCTGGTAGCGTGAAGGTTGGACAGGTTTTCACGCTCTACCCCCGGCCGCACCATCTAAGCGATGCAACCGGTACCTAATCGGTCCCTGATATTTCAGATGATACTGGTATCCTTGGGGCATGGTTGCGTCAGTTGCTTTAAGTACCAGTATCGTATAAGCAGGGAGCCGGACACTGGGCGTCGTCACCACTTTGTCGGGGCGACATACGCGGGTAAAGGGTGTCGCTTGGGATGACGACAATATTCAGGTCGATGGTCGGTCAAGACGCGAACCACGTCAAGCGAACAACATCAGCTTAAGAGGCTTGGACGCGGTGGTTTCCTTATATAAATCTCGTGTACCCACCCAGCCCGCGAGGTTATCCATGAGAGTTTTCCATTCCAAAAAGTAAAGGTTAGATTCGACAGCGGGTTACTGGTGACGCGAGGATACGCGGGCGCGAAGTGAGCGGCGGATGCAAAGACGATTCGAGCAACAGCTTCGCGTGTTGGCGGAATGGCGAAGGAGATTTGCTTGGCCCGCTGCAAGTACACCAGAACCCCGTGTAAGTGTGATATGGAACACCGGGGTAGTTTTTAGTCAGTAATAGTCTTACAGACATCGTCCCCTATCCCAAAGCGGCGGACATCCATGATGATGTTGAATTCTAAGTAATGCTAAGTTGTCTCAGGATATTTGCCTTCGCCGTTTGGAGAGTAGTGGTGATGAAATAATTTACACAAAGTGCTTTTTCTTCTACAAAATCTTCGAACTTACGACACCCAACTCGCATCTCACGAGTTTCCACTGGGCCGCCACTGCTCTTTGTTATTTCTACTTATAATATCTAAGTCTAAAAATAAATTAGACATTTGTTTAACAAAGGAACTTGGGACATAAACGTCAAACGATCACGACATGCTTCTACCAAGGTAAGCAATTAACTGAGTGTCATTCATTGTTTAGAAAGCTGACCTAATAATTTTATATCGTCACTTAATTGTGCTTGTTAGTGGAGTTCGCGCTGCTCAATTTTGGGCCAAAGATGTTTGAACTTTTTGTGATCGGTACGCTAGAAAGCTAAACAAGATTGTACTTGCAACATTCGCTCGATGTGTTGTGTCTCGTTTTGTTTTGATATACAATTGCTTGCTTGCAATAATATACTACGATATAATATTATCATCTACATGGTATTGTTTTGTGTGATATTATTACAAGTTTACTTATTATGTACTTTATTACAAGGTAACAAAGTCAATTTTAACTATGGTGAGTCCGTTTAATTTAGATATAAATAATTCGAATATTTTAGTTGAATGAGGAGACGGACTCATAGATACATAAATATTTTCTAATATCATAAAGAGAGATAGAGTAGGTACATTTTTGTGTTGGTGTAGGTATATGTGGAAGAAAATACCGGAACAACAGATCCTGCTTAAAACACGTATTTCACTATTTGATAGGTATACCTAAAATTATTTTTGATGGATACAGTCAATCATGCAAGCCTGCTCAAAACTGGTTCACAATATATCTTAGAGAGACTCATCTTCAGAATACATAAATAATTACACCCGTGTGTTGCCGGGATGGGTGGAATATAAAAGGAAAGACACCGATATAAATAATCAAATTACCCCAGATCTAAAACTCAAAACAATTAACATTTGGACAAAACCCCGAGGCAATAATGGCCTGTCAATTACAACAAATATTTTCAAACAATTGCTACACTTTTTGCACAGCTATTAATACGGCATGTCAATATTTTTTTGCTAGTATTTTCTACATACAGTCCAAGGTTCCAAAATGACGTGGATTAAAATGAACCGGAACTTGATAAATACTGATGCTATCTTTAAACTTATACTAAGAATGTTGGGTGATCATACCGAGTTACTGCTAAACAGCCTATGACATCATTAAGTTCATTGGACGGAATTTCCGTTCAAACTGTTCTTCATTGTAAATATTCCATCTTAGAGATTTTAGGGATTTTATGTCAAATTAAGAAAAAATGTATCGCTTTGCCACTCTCCATTTGGAGTATAATGTCGGATTTGTAGCGTGTTTCCAATCAGTTGCGAGTTCAAATACTGCTATAATTCATCATCATCTGTCCAGTCTAGTGTATCGTTCTCGGTGGTAGGCCATAACATCGGCTGCCGGTAAAAGTTACCACCCACCAGACAGTCTTGCCGTCAAGCGAGTCGTCGTGTTCCGACATGAAGTCTGGTGAAGCCGTACGAAGGACAGGTCTGAGCAGTTGTGTGCCGGGTACGATGCGCCAAATGTTGTTGTGTCGGGAGTTTGGCTCCAGATCAATCTCCCTCTGGCACAGCAACGTTGGTCGCGTTGTTGGGTTTAACATTGCATCACCTCGCTCAACTGCCGTCTTCCTTCCTATTCTCTCGGGTTTTTTGAGTGAATAGGATATTAATAAACTTACACGCTTTACCATCAACTATTGCATCACTGCTTGCCATCAGGCGGGCATTGTAAAAAAAGCCTTTTCCCAACTAGGTATGTTGGGGTCTGCTTCCAATCTGACCGGATTCAGCTGAAGACCAGTGAGACCATGGAGCATCAGCTTATCTGAACTCCACAACCCATTTACTGGGTAATACGATACCCCTTGGTAAGACTTATAGAGGTCAGGCTTTCGAACTTCTGACGACCCGTAATGAATGTTAAAGATCTACAAATGACAATCGGGATCAACGGCTAAACGTGCTTTTCGAGGAACGAAGCGTCTCGGTATGAAAAGACGGTTACCCATCCATAGAGCAACCGGGGCAAGCGTAGCTTAACCTAGTCGATCGACTTCTGCAGCTGTTATTATTTGCCCACCAGCCACTGTGATGTGGCAATAAAGAACAAAATGATTATATTTGTTTTTTTTTTTGTTCTCACTCTCGATAGTAAAAATTATCGTGAGAAAACTTTGACATATGACTGGTAGGATATTGGAATGAGCAAGCATGTCTTTGAGATTATGAATAACTTGTTCTATAGTCATCGAATTACTGGCAACAAACGAGATGTTTCAGATATTCTATACCAGTGTTTCTAAACTAAAAAAAAATCTTTGTGATAACTTCTCTGTTTATCATTAAAACATTTTTAGTCTCCACTATAATATAATCTCCGAGTGGTTACTTGTTCTTGATTTCACTTTCCTGTCCTGTGCTGTACCTGTTACTGTCTCTTGTGTTAACCTTAAATTGTCCGTGGAAACATTTAATTGGCCTTCTTTCACTATCTTCTACCTCTATATATGCTAGCTGTAGTTTCCTTAAATTGTAAAAATAAATAATATAAACAAACAAATATGTACGGAGCCTGGGCCAGCACTATGTACACTTAATGTAAATATTAGTATATACTATAGTTTCTTATGTTAATTTCCTTTATTTTGGCTTAGTTTTTATATAAATTCAATTTAAGTCGGCCAAGGAGAATAACATAATACTAATATGTAAATATGGTGGTCAGCAAAAAGCGAAATAAGATTTTGACTGTGACATTTGATTGACGTGTCATGTATCTAAGTCATCTATCCTACCTATATTATCTACAATATGACTGCGAAAAAAACAAAACATGAATTCCGAACATACGGCTCAAAAACATAATCACTAAAAGCTCCGAAACCCAATCAACTCAAATCAACACTCACCACGAACACAACGGGAAAATAGAACTGTCAAAGTCGTCAATGAAACGTCTTAACCACTGTCATGGCTACCTTAAAAAAGAGTTATCTCACTAATAAACGTTTCAAATAAATAATTATATCCCTATACTTGTATTTTTATTCAAATTGATTTACCTAGTAGTGTTTTTATAAAAATAAAAATCTATTTTATTCATACAACATTAATTTTGGTTTATGCGAAACCCGAAGCACGTGTCCAATATTTTTAAGTAAAGAATCTATGTACAAAAGGACATAAATGAAAAATCACAAAGTTATGAGCTTCCAATTCTTCTTGGTTGACCCAACAAAAATATGGTCAAAGATCGGCTCGGGCGGCTGTGATGCGCGCGCAATTACTACGATATATCGTAACCGCTCGGTAACCACACTGCTACAATTTGTAAATGTATTTGGGGAAAAAATATAACACGGTGTAAAATTCTTGGAATCGATTCAATTGCTTATTCTGAACAAACTATGTATATTATACAGGTTTCGTAGAAACAAAAAATTACCTTGTATAGTGTGGCCCAAAATGAAACATCTCCTTTCTTTTGTTTCTTTGTAAGTGTTAACACGTTGTTAACACCACTACGATCCGGACGAAGCGTTTCGCCTCCTCCTTTAAACGCGGTATACGGTACATCGCGGGACTGGAAAAATTTGCCAGCGGCGGTGTTTCCTTCGGACTACAATTTGAGTGTCTTCAAGGCTAGAGTGAATAGGCTCTTAATAAACTAGTGCGCTTTACCATCAACGATTGCGTCACTGCTTACCATCAGGCGGGATTGCTGTCAAGTGCTAGTTTATAATTAATAAAAAAAAAAGTGTGTTAATTACATAGTTTCTAATAAACATACATTGTTACTAACACGATACCTCTATGAATACGAGTCAGTCTAGCGCAAACGCAACATCATATTGAATTTGACGTTGCGTTTGCGTTAAGCAAACAACGCACTGTAGTTACACATTCTAATCCGTTAGCATGTTGGATTGGCTTTACGCTGCCTGCCCGGGTCTATTTAACTACGCCCTTATTACGAAACGCAATATCAATCACAATCTAAATCATTTTAAAGGACATTGCTAATTTATTTATTTATTTAAACTTTATGCACAAACATTGCACAGTGGCGGACTTAATGCCTTAGGCATTTTCTACCAGTCTACCTTAAGGTGATGCAGAGACAAACATGGTAGGTGTAAATAAATTAAAATTAAAAGAGAGAAAAAAAATATTTTAATATATATATATATATATATATATATATATATATATATATATATATATATATATATGTATATATATATATATATATATATATATATACAATATGTTAAGAAAACCCTGTCCGACCCGAAAGGATAATAAAGGTTAGGTAAACACATGACCAAATAAAATATGAAAATTTACATAATCATCATAGTAACAATACTAGTGAATTTTGAAATAATCTTTTTTCCCCGCGAATTGATTCCAACTTCCCCAAAATTTGGTAAGTTTTAAAAAGTGACAACATTATTTTAGGCGGTATAATTCTGAGCCAATAGCGATGCGGCCGCGTGCCGCATGCCCTGCCCCTCTTCGCCCGCGCCTGTATGGTCTGCCGCACATGTTTTAAGTGACCTCTTTTTGCGAAATAATATTTATTTTTTTAGGGGATTTTTTTTTAACTTTAGCCCGGCTTTGTAGGCATTAGTAGAATCAGTTATCGATACCTAACAATACCTTCACGGATCGGACAGGGTTTTCTTTACATATTGTATATATATATATATATATATATATATATATATATATAAAATATAAACAGTAGAGAGAGATAAAAAATTATAGATACAGAAAAAATAAATAAATTATATGTGGGATGAATCTGCCAATTTCTTACGTAGATATTCCCGAGCTTTAACTTTAAATGTGTACCGACTTGTCAACGTCCTGATATTCTGAAGAAGATCATTCCAAAGGAAAACCGCCTGGACAAGAAATGAAGATCAGTGCGGTGAGAAGGACATCGTAGAAGACAATTATTGGAAGAACGAAGATTTTTTTTTTTTATTTATCGCTACACATATTCGCAAGTTCTGCTCTGCACTACAAAAAAAAATGCAATGAATGTTGTTTTAATTGAAAAAATACGATTATCGCTCAAACACGTGTAAGTTATACATAATCAGCCAGCGGGACACAGGCCTCCTCTCGATGAGAGGGAGCGGGCCGTAATCTACCACGCGGGCCCAGTACAGGTTGTTAGATGTTACATGTCTTCGAACTTTTTGACTCTAGGACATTTCGGTTCACGCTGTTTTCCTTCACCAAATGCTACATGCATGTAAATGCAAACATCAAATCTGAATGTTACTTTAAGAGATTACTCCTAAAAGAAAAATACATTTTTATAATATTAGTTTCAATCAAATTAAAAAAAAAAAAAACGTAAATAACATTTGACAACAGTTGTCAACTTTTTTCGACCAAATTCTTCTCAATTTAATCTAAAAGGTCCAAGATTAATCGTTTATAAACATTTTCAATTATTTTCTATTTCCATTTTCGAGTTTAGGGTAAATATTGTTAGGTACAGAAATAATTAAATTTAATCCCTATTACAGTAGTGCTGGAAAATTGCTTTCAAGAGGAAATATTATTACAGTTGATATTTTAGTCTGGTAAAGTAATATATTTGGTTTTTATTAGGTTTTGCTTTCCAATTAATTTGGATCGTATTAGGTAACCGTAAGCTTCACTAGGAAGCTCTATGATATTAAATTTATAAATGATGACAATCACTACCACAGATTAAATAAAACCTCTTTTTTGTGCTAGTGTTAAAACCTGTTGATTCGAAATGGTATAAATATTCTCGTATGAAATGAAAACAGTAGGTATATTAGTGCAATTAAAATGTGTTTGCTGAGCAATTAGATCATATGGTGGACGGGACTGAATAAAAAATCACTGGATGAGTTTTCGTTATAACGCGGACCTTTTTGGAAGCGTTCTTGCGCGGTCAAAGAGGCGGAGTGGAAGCTTCTAGAATCATCTAGATTCTAGAAGCTTCCACTCCGCCTCTATAGAAGCTTCTTTTAAAATTATATGACGCGTGCCCCTTTTATTTTTGAAAGAGTTGTTTGACGTGATAACGTTTTGGACGACAGCTGGTCAAGCTACCCGAAACTGTCAAATATTCCCAATCAATCTTGAGCCTTAACGCTTAAAGGATAAAGTTGAAAATCTAATAAAGAAATCTGGCAGATGGTAGTAGCTACACCAAGCTACTACAATCTGCCAGATTTCTGTCGTCTGTACATAATTTTTACAAGTGTTAAAAGTTTTAATAAAGTTTATTGACTATAAAATGTTATAATGCACACAAATGTTAAAACACGAAAATAAAATGAAATGTTTCCTGACGTAGTTGATATTCAATCAATCAATTCAGTGTGTTACAATCTACTGTTGGACATAGATCTCTCCCAGGCTCTACAACAGCACCATGGTATCTGCCTGTTGCAAGCAGTCCGTCCCAAACACCATGAAGTATTCCTTCTACCCAGCTGGAGGGCATCCCATACTACGCTTGCTTATACGCAGTCTCCAGGACTCGTCTGGGTCCTTCGATAAACACGGTCAGTGTGGCTACCATGGGTTTTCATTAATAAGACTCGATCATTGATATCAACCGCGTTTGACTCATTGATTGTCCAGCTTCAAGGTTGTAAGAGCTCTCAAAAAATGAGAGCGCCAAACGCGCTCGATGCGTATGACCGAGACTTGAAATGAAAAGTCATGGTAGCCACATACGTCACTGCCTCTTCAATTTACACGCTATGTCGGTAACTTCAGGACATTCAATTATTTTAAATTAATTTAATTTCCTAGCCTGCTTACTTATTCCCTTTGAATGCATCATTCCAGACTCACTAGAGTGAACGCTTAATTAGATCTAAGCGGGATCACATCATTGTATCATTGCTATATACTATCCTGCCTTCGTCTTCCGTATGCCGTAGACTGCCATACTATTTTCATCATTTTGGTCAAAATCGTCCATCTGTAATATTCCTTAATGATGTAATGATCTCGTTTGTGAATCAGCGAGGCATTTCCTGTCATTAATGACTCAATCCTTAGAATGATCATCATACTGTGTTAGATAACCTGTTTCGGGTATAATTTTGAGGTTCTATATTATTTATAATGTCGTTAATCATAATTTTATGCTAATGCGATTGAGGACTAATTTATAGTGTTACTAATTATGCGAACATCTTCATTATTGATTAATAAAATGTTGAATATTTCTAATCAAAAGGCTCTTTGCCTTAGGTGTTTAATTTTTTCCAAGTCACACAAAAAACGAATAGAGTTCATCTCCAGCATTTGTGAGAAGCAAGATAGTATAAAATCGTGTGGAAAAAATCTTAAATCGATTAATTGGTTACAAAATCGATTATTAAACTAGAATAATAACAAGTACAAAAAGTATTTATTTTTATTCAGAACTAGCTTTCCGCCCGCGGCTTCGCCCGCGTGGAGTTCGGTTATATCGCGCTATTTAGATTTCCCTCGGGAACATCAATTTTTTCCGGGATAAAAGGTAGCCTATGTTCTTTGTCAGGACCTAAAGATTGTCTGTGCCAAATTTTATCAAAATCGGTTGAGAGGTTTAAGCGGGAAAGCGTAACAGACAGACAGAGTTACTTTAGCATTTATAATATTAGTATGGATTGATATTTAATTACATATGTAATTTTAGAAGGATACTGGACTATTATTATATAATAATAGTCCAGTATCCTTCTAAAAGTTTCAAACTGATAATAATCTGTCATTAACACCACTATAATTATTTATAAACTTATTTTCCCATCACCTAGTTAGATACTCATAATAATCAGTTGCTTATTATGGGTAAATTTTTATGTTAATTGTATCTTCGAATATACGTTTCTGTTAACAAATAATTATGGCAAAAAAAAAGGAATATAAAGACTACGTCGGTATTACTTTTTTCTTTAAACTGCCAGAAGTTCGATATTATTTATCGAATATTATTTTTTATTACGCAGAGCTGAAATGAAATGCGAGCGTGGAAGAGGTACTTGGGGAACATTTTGAAAGTTTTACTTACAGATAAGACTTTTGTTGTACAAGTCTAAACTGACAATCCAACTGAATTTTGAACCCAAAGTAAATACTAGGTCTTCAAGTTTTGAACACAAAGTAAATACTAAGCCTTAAAACTCACTGTCTACACAATGTTCTGGAACAATATCAACCAACCAAAATATTTTAAGGCAGTCGCCATCCAACGTTCTCCGAGGACTTCCAACAATAGCCAGCTAAACTCGGCGGTGCAGTTATAATAAAAGGCTTTGCATCGTGATCCTTGGCACGAAGCTACTTCTATATTTATATTACGTCACTCATGTTGTGATTCTTTCATAAACTACTAAAGAGAGGGCAGAAAACTTCGCTAACAGATTTTGATGTTGTCAGATTTGATTCATATAGGGTTTTTTTTTTTTTTTTTATAAATTATAAACCAGTGCTTGACAACAGTTGGTCAGTAATCCCGCCTAATGATAAGCAGTGTTGCAATCGTTGATGGTAAAGCACATTATTATGTTTATTCACTCTAGCCTTGAAGACGCTTCAATTATAAAATGACGCTGCAGGAAAATTACAAATTGCCATTTAGCATGCATTACGGTATAATCTCTGGAGACTTGTATTATATCTAACAGCATTGTAACAGTGTTTTCTTCAAAGTAAATAATTTGAACTTGAATAATTTCGGCTGTCAGCCCAAGTACCTTCAGACTAGAAACTATCCACGTTGCATGGCTATGTTAATTCTTTAATAGAGGCATAAAATACAGGGTGTAAAGTTCACTCATCCTTCATAGAAAGGGGAAGGTACTCCGACCAAACGGGTGTTGTGTCTGGTAGGCACTTGTCGGATAGTTAATATTGGGAACTTGTATGCATGCTTCTTTTTCATCTTCTTCAGCCGATAGAGGTCCACTGCTGGACGAAGGCCTCCACCAAAGCTTTCAACGAGGACAAGTCTTGAGCTGCCCGCGTCCATCGGATTCTCGCGACTTTCACCAGGTCGTCGGTCTACATTGTTGGGGGCTTCCCTACGCTGCGTCTTACCGTACGTGGTGGTTACGCAGTAAACTGTGCTTGCAAGATGAAGGATTTGTATGACGTCATTATGACTCGTTGTTCGCATGTGGCGTTGTAGATACTGCTATGCTGGCACGTGAAGTGACGATGTATGTATATTTTAACTAGCGGCCGCCAGGGACTTCGTTCGCGTGGAGTTAGTTGTGCTCAGCCCATATTGGTCGCAACGTGATGTTATATAGCCTAAAGCCTTCCTGAATTAAAGGGTTATCCAACACAAAAAAATTTCAAATCGGCCAGTAGTTCCTGAGATTAACGCGTTCAAACAAATAAACAAGCTTCAGCTTTATTTATTAGTAGGTATAGATTCATCATCATCAACCTTTTTATCGTTCCACTACAGGGCACAGGTCTCCTCTCATACAGAGAAGAATTGAGCGTAATCACGACGCTTGCTCAATGCATGTTGGCGATTTCTGACTTAAAGTCCAGGTTTCCTCAAGACATTTTCCTTCACCTTGTAATCAGTCATGGTGTCCAAGATATACTTCCTACTACTACTTACTACTGCCGTCATCCTTCCTATTCCTTAGTTTTTTAAGTGAATAGGCTTAATAAACTAGTGCGCTTTACCATCAACGATCGCATCACTGCTTACCATCAGGCGGGATTGCAGTCAAGCACTAGTTTATAATTATTTATAAAAAAAAAATACTTAGAAAGTACATATAACAGTAACTGAAAAAATACACAGGTACTTGCCTGACCTGGAATCGAACCCGCACATTCATACTTGAAAGGCTAGTGTATACGACTTACGATTTTAATTCATAATAATGATTAGACTGCAAATCCCGAAACTTCCGAAAACAAAACAGCAAATTCAGAACCTCAGAAAAAAGTCGCAGTATTACAACAAACGATGGATGGAACTTTTTAATGATCATGTGGTTAGAATGAAGGTGACTACCGAAAGGACGCCTAATAATGAGAAAGAAGTATGGAACAACAAGACACGTGGCACTAACCCCAATTAAATTGGGATAAGAACCGAAGAATAGGTAATGATGAATATTGAAACAAAAACAACCCGGTACTTCTACATTAGTTTGGCCATACAACACACACTTCCCAAGCTACAACACCGAAACATAAAGTAGTACTTGGTGTACCTCGGACTTTGCAAGCAGTGTAACACACCCTTAAGCTGAGCGTGTTCGCGGCTCAAAGCGCTCTTATTGAGGCTTTTCGCTACACCTGGGAGACTGTACCGAAGTTCAGAGAGACTGTGTATGTTGTGTTAAAACTACCTTTTTTCCTCGTGTACAATAACATATTATTAAGGCGTTTGGAAACTTGTCTCTAATACATACATAGATTAGTAAATGTATATAGATTAGTATAGGCAGCCTCCGTGGAGTAGCGGTAGCGAACGCAGTCGCTGTGCAAGGAGGCCCGGGTTCGATCTCCGGCAGTGCAAATCCTTACTAATATTATAAATCGGAAAGCGAATTTGTTTGTTTGTTTGTTCCGCTTTCACACCGCAACTACTGAACCGATTGCTTTGAAATTTTTCAAACGTAAAGTTAGAAGACCGGATTAAATAATAGGACACTTTTTATCCCGGAAAAAATGATTTTCCCGAAGGAAATCTAAAAAGCGCGCTATAACCGATCTCCAAGCGAGCGATACCGCGGGCAGACAGCTAGTATATGAATATTTGCACTGGTGTGGTCGTGCCTCGGAACGCACGTTAAGCCGTTGGTCCTGGTTGCCATACGAACATCTAATGGCAGTCGTTGTGTGATGTTGGAGCCCTCAAAAGTCCAACTATTGGTCTAACTGTAATACTTCGATATCGCCATCGCGTTGTGGAGGTCAGACGGCAGTCGCTTCACAGAAATTATCGGAGTTTAGCCTTAGCCGAACCCCATGGAGGCAGACGATTATGACTTTAAGTGTACACGCGGCCTTTATGTTAATTACATTTTGTGAGGTCTTACAATACACTAATAGTAAATTAAATAATATTACAACTAAACGAATAACAAAAAACATTTGATTAATTACTTTTAGTTTGTAGACAAGTAATTGTAGAAAAAAATAAACCATGCAATCATTATTTGTGGAAACATCCTTAATAATATTATAAATCCGAAAGTGAGTTTGTTTGATCCGCTTTCACGCCATAACTGCTGAACCGATTGCTTTGAATTTTTTCCAACGTAAAGGTAAAAGTCTAGATTAAATAATAGGGTACTTTTTATCGCGGAAATATATGATATTCCCGATCTCCACGCGAGCGAAGCCGCGGGCGGAAAACTAGTTTATTATATTACGTACTCGGCGTCTATAATTACTCTTTTCAATTGCCTTTGTCCGCGCTGGTGAACTAATTACCTGTCAGTATGTAGACAGTGATGACACACAGTGTACTAATGACTTCGTAGTGTGTACAATACAATGATCATTGGGAAGTGAATTTTGATGGACGTAAGACATAATTACTAATAATCATGGAATTAAGAGACCTAGAGATAGTTGTTCTGTGTCTTTCTGTGTGCGTATGTGAGTACAAATGTCTTTAAACGCACCCACGCTGCAGGAGTAATTCTGTGAGTAATTCGAGTCATCATCATTATCTCAGCGTTGATCCCAGTCGCATCCGAAGCTTTTTCAGCTTTGACCTGGGGTCCGCTTTACCAGTCTAACTGCTGATTTTGGCTAAACTTCGATATTTTCCGTGAGCCCTTACCGTACTCCACAACCCGAAGGCGATATCGAAGCATTATAGTTAGACCAATTGTTGGATATTTTGAGGGCTCATCGAGGGTGGGTGGTTACGGGTACGACTGCCATTAGATGTTTTTTTTTTTTTGTTAGGATGGGAAATCATCAACTGACTTCTCCCGCTCTGGGCGGAGCGGAAGGGCGTGTCAGACTTTTACTGACTAAAACCCACCCGTGTTTCTTCACTTGCCTGTGGGACGGCCAGGGCCACGGTTTCTTGTTTAACCAACCCGCAACCCTAACCCAGGAGGCATCGGTCTTCGTGGACCCCGTCACGATGTGCTGACATCTCTTTGAGGCGCGCGTGAAACAGGACGCGCCGTCGACTCGGGCCTGGTCCTTACCGGGCGGCGAGCTGCCCATTGCTCACCGCCCGGCCGTTAGATGTTCATATGGCAACCGGGACCAACGGCTTAACGTGCTTTCCGAGGCACAACCAGCCCATTCCAAATGTTCATATTCATACATACAAATATTTGTACTGAGCGGGGATCGAACCCGTGCCTCGCCGTGGAGGCTGTGAGTAATTCGAGTAATGTGGGGTAATATTAAAAATGGGAGTGATATTTCTTAACGGCTCTTGAAAATAGGTAGACTTTAATAGTTTACTACTTATACCTAGTTCTCCATCGTTATAACTATGTAGTTTTATCACCACTGTGAAACTGGTACTTATTAGATTGCCAAAGCCTTATTAAACTAACTTACGTTCAGCTTGCATTAATCGTATTTTAGCTACTTCCAAGAAAAATATGGGGGTTTATAAATCCATACGGAGCGACACAGCTATCTACATCTTCTTCTTCTTCAGCCTATAGAGGTCCACCGCTGGACAAAGACCTCCCCAAGGCTTTACACGATGACCGGTCTTGTGCTGCCCGCATCCATCCGCTTACCGCGACCTTCACCAAGTCATCGGTCCGGTGCGTGGCCGCCACTCCAGAATCTAACTGCCCCATCGGCTATCCACAAACCTACATGGAATTCTTGTTAAAACTCCATTAGACATAATCGTTACAATTTACTTAATCGGAAACATGTCCAGCTTTTACCGATTATAATGAAACACCCAACACGAACAATATCGACACAACAATTAATGGTTCTAAAAAAAAATATATCTTCCCACACATCACCCACTCAGTTCGGATACATTTAACATTGTAAAATTGTGTTAATTCAATCAATACGTAGACTTGAGGTGAATAATTGGTAATGTTTCGGACATTACGAAACTATAGTAGACCGGTGTATAAGTTTAACTACCTATAGTATACTAGCGCCCGCCCGCGACTTCGTTCGCGTGTAGTTAGCTATTATGCTCCGCTTCTTTTGGTTGCAGCGTGATGTTATACCTATCAAATGCAAAAATAATTTTTCAAATCGGACCAATGGTTCCTGCGATTAGCGCGTTCAAACAAACAAACAAACAAACCCTTCAGCTTTATATATTAGTATAGTGTATTATTGAAAGAGTTCCAGGATAGATATACTTATAAAACTAGATGCGTTAGAATTGGAAGAATAAAACTTAGGCTATTTACACAAAATAACTATTATTAGCATAATTATATAAATCGATCTACATAACGACAAAATCGTTGATTATTTGGTCAAAGACAACTGTTTGTGTTCCTTTGTTGTTAACCGATCATGTGGATGGCAATGGTGGTTCTGGTTTATCTGTTCGGGAGCTACGATGACACAGACAGACAAAACATCTTGAGGAAACCTGGACTTTAAGTTTGAAATCGCCAACCCGCATTGAGCAAGCGTGCTGATTACGCTCAATCCTTCTCTGTATGAGAGGAGACTTGTGCCCAGCAGTGGGACGATAAAAAGGTTGACGATGATGATACACGGAATCTCACTTCCTACACAATTCAGTTGGGAGACAAAAACTTGCAGCCATGTTGGCCTAGTAATCTCAAAGACTTAAATAGCGACATTACCGACACACCATCGACCTTGAAACCAGCCAACGCAAGACAAATAACAACAAAACAACGAAGGTATTGTCCGCCATTGTAAAAACAGCTAATTGTTTCTACACTCTTGTGTACTGACAGTCCGTTCGGGCATCGATCAGCGCCCACATAGGGCACTATGGTACAATGTCTTTGAGACGGACTTAAGAAATTAATTTACGTGTGGTGTGAGTAAAAAGAACGAACGTGAAGATTTTTACATTTCTTTACAGTAATAAAGTTTGTTTCAGGTTTTCCTATGTGTCCATAATGTGGGGTGTTTCATAAGGTTTCAAAATAAATTATTTTTATTTCACAATAACCTCCATGAGACGCTTTTGCTTGACTACAATCCCGCCTGATGGTAAGCAGTGATACAATCGTTGATGGTAATGAACGCTAGATTATTAAGCATATTCACTTAAAAGCTTAGTGAATGGGAAGGAAGACGGCAGTTGAGCGAGGTGATGCAATGTTAAACCCAACAACACGACCAACGATGCTGCGCCAGAGGGAGATTGATCTGGAAACCCTCCACGACCAAACTCCCGACACAACATTTGGTGCATTGTACCCGACACACATCGCAACATAACTGCTTAGACCCGTTATAAGTACGGTTTCACCAGATACTTCTGAATCGTCAGGAGCTAGGTGTATGGTTCCATTTCGCATGGAGAAATGGAGTCATCAAGACACTTCACATGTTGTACGCATGGCAATACATAAGGACACAGAAGAATCTGCGTAAGTAAGGATCTTGACAGGAGGCGTATTTTGTCTGTTTACCCTGGAGGAGGATGTAGATTTTGTGTTATGGTTTGAGTTTCGGCTAAACCTGTGTGAACAAAGTGACTCATCGTCAGTCCATCTCCAGACGCTTCTCGGGTTTGTCACGTTATATGAGTTCATATCATGTTCATATAATTTACTATTTTACAATGCATAAATATGTGAGCTGTCACTGCCTTTATACCTTGGGCTTGTATTTGGGTAATAAGTTTCTACTTATGTATATTTCCATTTTAATGATATTTTATGTTTTTGGGTTTTGCTTTGCTGGTATTTTGGCGTGGCTAGCTGGTATATGGTAAATAATTTCATTGTTGCTGTATCTTCTTGTGTTCATTACTATATATAGTATTGTATAATATCATATGTTTTTTAAATGAACAGTTAGCTGTGCTGCTGGGGAGTTTGTTCCGCCACTTGTTTTTCCCCGCGAAAGCATTAGGAAGTGTCGATGGGTGGGCGTTTTGGGGGACTGTCTTATGTAATATTGACGTCCAAAAAGTGCTGCTTCTCAGCCTAATTTGAATAAATGACTTTTGATTTTGTCTATGGCGCTTAGATTTCTACACAACCACTGTAGTCTCGACTCCCGGAGGTGATCGCGTTATTGACAGTCCCGCTTCTTATCTCCTGTCCCGCGTATTCAGCCTGCTGGTTTAGCCGAACCTTCTAAGTTCTAGATACTGTACGCTACCGCTCATATATTAAACCATTGTCAATTGTAGAAGATTGCACAACAGCCTAATAATGACTGTGATTAAGGTATAGTCACTATATGCAAAAAAGCTATTATATTGGTACACTTGGAGTCAAGGTTGCATGTGTCATTCATTTGATTGATACTCAAGTCCGGTCAGTAATGAAGACTATTTTTTTATAACATAAGGAGCTGTGCATATGGCGTAGCTATATTTGATCGAACTATCCACTTTTGAAAGTTTCCGTTTGGTTGCCATAATCGCTGTGGCAGGGTGTACAAGGCGGAGGCCTTACCTGGGAGAGGCTTTTGCCTGCCAGAAAACCGCGTTAACTTGATTGCCTGTTAAGAAGCCAGGAAGGTCATGGCAACTTTAAAAGTAAACTGTATTCTTTTAAACTTGTTCCTTCGCCTTTGTGTCAGTGTTCTACATCGAACTGTGAATTTGAACAGTCCGCACATCACATCTTGTGGGAGGTTATTCTTTGGCAGAATGAACGCAATATTATGTTGGATAGTGTACAAGTTACATCCGGAGTTGTTTATTATACGGACCTTGTAGAAACTAGAACTAATGTCCGTGCGTTCAGGCGATTTTGCCATACCTATTATTGGAATCAATTGTAGCAGCAAATACCTACTTAGGACCCATTAACTTAATCAAATGTTATTCCGTGGTGCTTGGCAATCTGGGCTTCTCCCAGTTGCAATAATGTCCCTTTGTGCCGATTGGCCTAGTTCTGTTCTGTCTCCTGCTTATTATGGAGGGAAGTGGAAAAAATATATTTTTTCTTACTCCTCCGCTATTCTTTTCTGATTAATTTCGTTGCGGGACCCAAGACCCAAGTTGAATCGTTTCCCCGGGACTCGTCCAGCTTCATTGCTCGGCGTTTTTCTGGCGGTCTCCACTGTTGATTCTGGCTTTCAGGAATTGCAGTGGGTTGGGAACAGTGTGGCGGGTTTTGCCTGTTAAGAAAAGTACAACTACTTCTTTTTCACGAAATTTTAAAAAGAAAAGAAAGCAGAAGCCTTCAAATTTGTCAACTAAAGTTACCATGTATGCACAGCACCTTATAGGTTTCGACAGTTTGTTTTTATGACTATAACGACTATAACGAGAGGTATTGTTGGATAAGCCCTTGAGGTTACGTTTACTGATTTCGAGCATTTCATTAGTTGTGTATACACAAAACTGATCTGCAATCGTATATACATATTTGCCAAAAATGTAAATATGGAAAAACAACTTTAAATAATAATATACCTAAGTTCAGTTTACGCTACAACTTCAAACATATTTTTATTTTTTTAAAGAGTGCTAGTCACACTAAAATCTACTTTATAGCCATTGGGGTAGAGTTGAAATCAGTTTAACTTAAAAACATCAATTTGAAATATTTAGAATAGAATTTACGTTCTTCTTCTCAGCCTATAGAGGTCCACTGTTGGGCAAAGGCCTCCCCTAAGGCTTCTCATAATGACCAGTCTTGTGTTGCCCCCATCCATCGGTTTCCCACTACATTCATCAGGTCATCGGTCCACCTTGTTGGGGCCTCCCTACGCTGCGTCTTCCGAGTTTACGTCACGATGTTCTAATTGTCGCAAATGTTACTGTTAAAAAACTTGTGTTTGTGTTCGATTCAAATGTCATGGGCTGTTTTCTATCTGGTATTTCTCTAGTAAGTTTGATAGCAATATAGAGATAAACCCTATGGCTAAGGTTTGTAATGTTGTTTCCATGGTACGGAGATAATTACGCCTTCAAACTCTGTTATAGGGTGTTCTATTGGATATTTCTTATTATGTAGGATTTAAACGTACCTTTTTTCTTCAGTCGAATGGTTTAGCAGTTTTCTTTTTTATATTAGTTATTACAACAACAAACTGATGTAGCCAATGCGTTCGGCATGCTTGAAGACGATAATAAATAAAAAAGAAATAGGACGAACTTTGTTTTTTATAAATTATAAGTTAGTGCTTATCCACAATTCCACCTAATGGTAAGCAGTGATGCAATCGTTGACGGTAAAGCGATACTAGGTAAATGATGATGAAGCTTGGTATAAGACCATGCTTTCTATCTTCTACGCTTTAGGTAAAATCATTGAAAATAGAAAGTGGAAAACAAGTATATTCTCAGTCTATAGAGGTCCACTTCTGGAAAAAGGGCTCCCCTAGGAGGTATTTGCCATAATCCTCACGCTTGGCAAGCGGGTTGGGGATCGCAATTGATATTTCCCAAGAGAAGCGCTGCTGCCCGCTTCCCTAGTGAGAGTTCCCTTGGTAGCCTCTTACGACACCCACGGAAGGATATGGGGGTACTATTCTAAGCCCGGTACCACACGGGACCCAGGTACCACACGAGAAAAACAAGTATAGTGTAAACAATTTGGCTTGGCTGGTTGTGTTTTGGATAAGTTCTAGTATCATTTAAAAATCAAACATTAATCTTGAAATTGTGTCCTTAATCTCGAAGCTTTACTAGTCAGGAAGTTTTTCTACATAGTCTTTACATGATCTGATCGAACTAGTCCCGAAACTAAAAGACACTTAGACCTCTCAATTTGTTTCGGCCTTGTTCCTCATAGCAGTCAAATAGGAAACTCCGAAATTGGAACTGCATTATAGGCTGATTATTATGTACGCGTTGGACAGCCACTAACTTAAGAAATTATTATGACTTTTTGACTTTAATTATCCCTATTATAATGTAATCATTTATTTAGTTAATTTTATTATTTTATTTTTCGTATTTGTATGCCTATAATAGGCTGATCATAGCGCACTTTATCCTCAAATATAAGCAACCACTGTATCTATACCTAGGTATGTATCACAAATAAAATATTTCTGATTTCTGACAGCCTCCGTGGCTTAGCGGTAGTGAACGCAGCCGCTGCTCAAGGAGGCGCAGGTTTGATCCCCACACAGTGGAAATGTTTGTTGCATAAGTATGAATATTTGCACTGGTTTGGTCGTACCTCGGTAAGCGCGTTAAGCCAGTGGTCCCGGTTGCCACACCAATATCTAATGGCAGTCGTTACAGGTTGTTGGAGCCCTCAAAAGTCCAACAATTGGTCTAACTGCAATGCTTCGATATCGCCTTCGGGTTGTGGAGATCAGACGGCAGTCGCTTCATGGAAAATATCGAAATTTAGCCAAAATCAGCAGTTAGACTGGTAAAGCGGACCCTGGACTCCAAAAGCTGAAAAAACTTCGAATGCGACTGGGATTAACGCTGAGATGATGATGATATTATATACGCGCTGATTTTTTATGGAGTATAGAAACAAAATACAATTTATACAATGCTTTTCACCTTGTATAAACTCTAGGGTACGAATGAGACCATCTATCAAAAAATCAACTGACACATGAATTATTATTTCAATTATATTGTTTTGTTGTTTTCATTTATCACTCAAATAATATTGAACGTAGTTACGATTATTAATGTAAAATATGACAACCTTTCATGAAATATGACAAGGTCGCATTTTATTACCTCTAAATATTAATTTGGTTCTTTTTCATAAAAAAATGGAATATTTATCAATAGAATTTAAATACTTACATATCTTAAATCTTCGAAACTATGCTCTTAACTAACTAAGCTTAATAGGGTATTTGACAAAAAAAAAGTAATTAGTCCGTCAGACAGATTTCCAAAAAAATACTGGACACGTATTTTTTCTTTTTTTATATAAACAAAAAATGAAGACGACACAGCGCGTTGAAAACTCGTGTGACGTCACTGCACGCTACACTTTTTAGCGACCAGTGACGTCTCCAGCCACCACTCCTGATCTTTGATTTCTTTAAATTTGTCAATTTTTATTGATTTGATAAAACAAAATATATTGTTACGGGCTAGGGGTACTTAAACGCCGGTTAAGGGTTACGAAGTTTATTGGCAACGAAGGTACAGTCGATTGTAGGCAATGACAAGTAGAATGTCGCTGACGTTGTACCGAAGTCTTCCACTATGTCCACGAAGTCCGTGTTGTAAACACAGAATAACACTACAGATGTAACTTCCCGTAGTACTCACAGTTCTCGTTACAGTTGTCGCAGTAGGTATTCTCGAAGATCGCTTCTTAACTGTCGCTGTTTTCGTATCGCTAGTCGAGTGTAGACTGACTGTGCGCTGGCGTCGCGGCGCCTTATATAGCCCAGCTGATCGAACATTCCAGATTCCTCAGACGTAATAATAATAGCACATAACTTCGAGGTCACTCGGAAGTACCTACGGTAATTCCCGGAAACGGGTTTCTAGAAATTTCGATGTCGACACTTTGTTGACAAAACTGTTGAGACCTGTACCATTCGATAGGCCGTCCTAAGTCTAGCAATGCGTTTTATTATTGTACCTAGAAAATGTCTAGATCTGGAGGGATAGGACTTAAAAGTGACACACTGCATGTCACGCGATATTGAACCTTATGCCATCGACATAAGGTCCATTCGTAACATTGCCCCCTTCTTAGTCATGCTCGTCCCGAGCATGATTTGATCCATAATAGCGAGCTAGGCGGTCTACGTGTACGATTTTCAACTTCCCCCTAGGTCCTTTCTTAATCCGGTAGGTGACATCGTTTATTCTGGTTACTATCGTGTACGGACCCTCCCATTTGGCCTGGAACTTTGGACTCTTTCCTTTCCTTCTAATGGGATTATGCAACCATACCAAAGTTCCCTCTTCGAATCCGGGCACGTTAGCTTTGCGGTCGTATCGGATCTTCATTCTCTCACTGGTTTTCAGACCATTCTCTCTCACTAGCTCATGTATTCCATCTAATTTACGCCGCAGGTCGGCCACATAGTCGACGGCTAGGATAGGAGTATCGGGAGGTGTTCCGGTTAGTGCATCTATGGGTAGTCTAATTTCTCGGCCGAAGTTGACTTTCGCCGGTGTGCAGTTTGTGCTATCATGTGTTGCTGAGCGGTATGACATTAAAAAGAGTGGAATGTATTGGTCCCAATCCCTTTGGTGTTCTTCCACTACTTTGGCCAAATGATTCTCCAACGTCTGATTGAATCTTTCGACCATTCCATCTGACTGTGGGTGATACGGTGTTGTACGAGTCTTATGTATCCCGAGTAGTTGGCAAACCTCTTGAAATAGTGAAGACTCGAAGTTTCTACCCTGGTCAGAGTGTAGCTCCAAGGGAACGCCAAATCGACAGAACACCTCATGAACTAGTTTTTTGGCGACTGTATGAGCTTCTTGGTTAGGTACTGCAAAAGCTTCTGGCCATTTGCTGAAATAGTCTTGCATGACGATGATATACCTATTCCCTTCTTCAGTAACAGGGAATGGCCCAGCTATATCGACAGCAACTCTTTCCCATGGTGCACCAACATTGTACACTTTCAGCCGACCTCTGGCCCTCGTTTGCGGTCCCTTTACTGAGGAGCAGGCTACACATTTTCTACACCAGTCCTCTACGTCTTCGCGGCAATGCACCCAATAGAATCGTTTTCTCACCTTTTCCAGGGTTTTCTTTACTCCAAGATGTCCTCCGGATACTCCGTCGTGCACCTGTCGCAGCACTGACGCGACTTTATCACCGGGAACAACTATCTGTAAGGTGACCTCCTGTCCACTGGGTGATTCCCATTTCCTTTTGAGAACTCCATTATCAATTATCAGGCTGCCCCATTGGGCCCAGTAACTTTTTGCTGTTGGGCTAAGCGCTGATATTTCACTCCAAGTGGGCCTTTGGCCACGTTTCTTCCATTCGATTACTGTCTTCAAGTCACTATCTTCCTTTTGTGCGTCTTCCAATGATTGATTATCCCAGTCTTCGTCCAAAGCGTTCACCTGGATAATCCTTACGTTCTCTTTCTTTTCCTGTTTGGCACAATGTCGGCAAGATTCTTCGCAAGGTCGTCTAGACAAAGCATCAGCATTATTGTGTGACTTGCCTTTCCGATGTTCAGTGACAAAGTCAAATTCTTGCAGCTGCTCTATCCACCTTGCTACTTGTCCTTCTGGGTCTTTGAACTGGAGGAGCCACTGTAAGGCAGCGTGATCGGTACGAAGTGTAAACTGCCTCCCAATCAAATATTTCTTGAAGTGTTGTAGGGTCTTAACAACGGCTAGAAGTTCTCGGCGGGTAACACAGTAATTTCTTTCTGGCTTGGAAAGGCATTTGCTGAAATATGCAATCACGACCTGCCTATCTCCTTGTGTTTGAGAGAGAACTCCTCCAATACCAACATTGCTGGCATCCGTGTCTACCGAAAATCGACCTTCCCGACTAGGGTAACCTAATACAGGAGCCTCACACAAGTGAGTTTTCAGTAGCGCAAATGCCTGTTCGCAGTCAGAGTTCCATTCAAATTGACACTTTTCCTCTGTTAAACGATGCAACGGCTTCGCTAACTCGGAGAAGTTCTTCACAAACCGACGGTAATATGCACACAAACCCAAGAAAGAGCGTACCTCAGTTTTATTACGAGGCGTAGGCCACTTCGACACGGCTTTTATTTTCTCAGGGTCTGTTCGAATTCCTTGCGCCGAAATAATGTGTCCCAAGTATCCAACCTCTTTCTGGAATAGTGTACACTTACTAGGACTGAGTTTTAAATTCGCTTCACGCAGTTTCTGAAAGACTTTCTTCAAGTTGCGTAGGTGCTCTGCGAAGTTTCGTCCCATAATGATGATGTCATCCAAATAGACCAGGCATGCATCACCAAGCAACCCCACCAAGATGCGCTCCATTAGGCGCTCAAATGTAGCTGGAGCATTGCACAGTCCAAAAGGCATGACATTGAATTGCCAGAGACCGTTCCCAGGACCAGTGGTGAAAGCGGTCTTTTCTTTATCCTGCTGACAGATTTCCACCTGCCAGTATCCACTTTTGAGGTCAACTGTGGAGAACCATTTCATGCCACTTAGCAAGTCCAAAGTGTCATCTATACGTGGCAGTGGATAACTGTCCTTTTTCGTGGCATCATTCAACATCCTGTAGTCAACGCAAAACCTTGTACTGCCATCCTTTTTCTTGACTAGGACAACTGGAGATGACCAAGGGCTGGTAGACGCTTCGATAATCCGATTTTTCTCCATATCTCTTAACATTTCCGACACTTCCTGTTCTCTTGCAAAGGGGATACGACGTGGTCTCTGTCTTATCGGCTGTGTATCGCCCGTATCTATATGGTGTTTGACGAGCCCGGTCCTTCCCACGTCACTGTCGGTCTTAGAGAAGATGTCATGGAAGTTATGCAGCAGTTGCTTAACTTTGTGACTTTCGAACTTGTTTAAATTACCCTTACAATTTTCGAGTAGTGTCGATACATGTTCCTGCCACTTCTTATCACGTCCCTTTTCGTGCGCCTCTGTTTTTCTCAAAGACGCTACATGATCGCAAACACCCACCATGCAATTCTTTTCAAGAATTATTTCTTTGTTACTAACGTTGATAATTCGTACTTTTGGTTTATCGGAAATCATCATCAGTGTCCTTGCTGTTATCCAGTCTGGGTGATCTCCAGAATCTTCTATTATAATGCAACGTTTACGGCATCCTATTGGTGATAATCTAATTTCTACTAAGGTTTCTGATCTTGGCGGTAATACCGTTCTCCTTACACAGTGCACTGACCCCTGTTTTCCACCTTGAAGAAATACTTCTTGTTCTGTAAAACTCAATACTCCTTTTGCTACATTAAGGACGCACTGCTGTTTCTTCAAAAAGTCCAGTCCTATTATGCAATCATCTGTAATATTCGCTACTAAAACAGGGTGCGTAAATGTCTTATCACCCATTTTCAAAGTCACATTCGTTTCACCAAGGACGAGTACTGGTTGGCCGGTGGCGGTTTGTAATCGGCATTGTGAAGACCCTGTTTTCCATGCTATGGTCCGAGGAAATAGCTCCGGTCGTGCAATAGTTCTTGATGCACCAGTATCCAATGTGAAACTGCATGACTTACCATTCAGTTCTCCTTCTATAATAAGACTGTTCCCGTCACCCACTTGTGATACTGTTATAATGGGGGCTTCATGTCGACCAGCCAGCACTCGCCCCATAGCCCTGGCTGTTCTTAGTTTAAATCCTCAGCTTCCACCTGTGTCCCAGAAGTACTTCTTCCCTTAGACTTCCTGGGACAATTGATCCGAATATGCCCTTTTTCACCGCACTCGTAGCATGTTGGCCCTTGTCGGGGTTTCATTTGTGCGGTTACCTCACGAATACGGTGGTGTGGTCGGCCGTCTTGGCGTACTGCTTCCACCTCCAGAGCGTGTGTCAAGGCTGCCTTCAGAGTCTGATGGTGCCCCAGACGAACCGCAGCCCTGACTTCCGCATCTCGAATTCCATCAGTAAAAGCTTGCACCGTAGTAGCATCAATTACTCCCGGCGTTGAAACATACGCCCTCCGAACAATACGTTCTATTTCCGATGCCCATTGTTGCAAACCCTCACTGCTTTTCTGTGTGCGGTCGCGGAGTTGAGCCCTGTAGACATGTTCCAGGTGTTTCTCCCCATATCTAGACTCTAACGCTTCCAATAAACAGGCTAGGGTATTACAATCGCCAGAAATATTTTCGAGGATTTGGACCGCCTCACCACGCAGGGCAAGCGTAAGGGCGGTTACAGCTTGATCGTCGTCCCAGTTGTTGCCTTTTGCGACCTTTTCAAACTGTAGACGGAAGGCCACCCATGACGTTGTTCCATCAAAATGAGGTACCTTGAAAGTCGGCAAAGCACTGGGTACCGGTACCACACCTTTAATAACTCCTTTTTGTACCTTCTCATGCAAAAATTCTACTTCCTTCCCAAACTCCATGATGGTATTGTCTAGTTTATCGAAACGCGCATCATGTTTGTCTATACGAGCGTCTTGTTGGTCTATGCGCGTATCTTGCTGGTCCATACGGGCATCTTGTTTTGCTGTTTTTATTTTAAGTTCGTTGACCTCTTCTTTGGTTTTTTCCCATTTTTCATTTAATTCTAATACCAGCTGCTGGGATTCCTTTATTTGTGCCTGGGTTACCGCCTGAGATTGTCGTATTTGTGCCTGGATTTCTGCCTGAGATTTTGCCTGAGATTGTTGTATTTGTGCCTGGATTTCTGCCTGGGATTTTGCCTGGGATTCTGCCATACTTTTTATTTGCAACGTCAAATGGGCCAGCAACGCCGATAAATCGCATCCGCTGCTTCCGGGAATAGTGCTGGTACTAGGCGCACTCACATTCGTCGGTGTTACGACGGCCGCATGTTCTACGGGTGCAGGGACACCAAGCGATTCTTCCTCTTGACGCGCCAAATCCATCGCTGCTTGTCGTCGCGTGCGAACTCTTTCGTCTTCCCTTGGCGTGACCGGCATGCCGCTTCTGACACCAATTGTTACGGGCTGGGGGTACTAAAACGCCGGTTAAGGGTTACGAAGTTTATTGGCAACGAAGGTACAGTCGATTGTAGGCAATGACACGTAGAATGTCGCTGACGTTGTACCGAAGTCTTCCACTATGTCCACGAAGTCCGTGTTGTAAACACAGAATAACACTACAGATGTTACTTCCCGTAGTACTCACAGTTCTCGTTACAGTTGTCGCAGTAGGTATTCTCGAAGATCGCTTCTTAACTGTCGCTGTTTTCGTATCGCTAGTCGAGTGTAGACTGACTGTGCGCCGGCGTCGCGCCGCCTATATATAGGCCAGCTGATCGAACATTCCGGAATCCTCTAGACGTAATAATAATACTGCATAACTTCGAGGTCACCGGCCATGTAAGTACCTATGGTAATTCCAGGAAACGGGTTTCCAGAAATTTCGATGTCGACACTTTGTTGACAAAACTGTTGAGACCTGTACCATTCGATAGGCCGTCCTAAGTCTAGCAATGCGTTTTATTATTGTACCTAGAAAATGTCTAGATCTGGAGGGATAGGACTTAAAAGTGACACACTGCATGTCACGCGATATTGAACCTTATGCCATCGACATAAGGTCCATTCGTAACAATATCTACGTATCCAATACTTATTTTTCTAAAATCTGAATCATCATCATCATCATCTCAGCGTTTATCCCGGTTGCATCCGCGGCTTTCGCGTTGGAGCCAGGGGTCCGCTTTCCTGCACATTCTCCTCCATTTCGCACGATCTTTAGCATCCTGTGGTATGAGCTTGTTGGCATGCATGTCATCTCTTACAACGCCAAGCCAGCATTTCTTTGGTCTACCCCGCTTGTTCCGGCCCGGCGGAGGCGCCATGGCAAGACATTTGTGACCCACGTAACATGCTGGTTTTCGTAAGACGTGACTGTACTAACGTAGGTTTTCTAAAATCTGAATGACGGACTAAATAGAATCATTTTTTTTACCCAGGAAACATCCCTATTAACTAGGCTCTCAATAAACTAGTGTGCTTTATCATCAACGATTGGATCACTGCTTATCACCAGGACCGATTGCGGTCCAGCACTAATTTACAATAATATAACAAAAAAACTATCCATTATTGGAGCACATATTCCAGGATTTATTGTAGATACTAGCTTTCCGCCCGCGGCTTCGCCCGCGTGGAGTTCGGTTATATCGCGCTTTTTAGATTTCCCTCGGGAATATCAAATTTTTCCGGGTTCTTTCTCAGGGTCTAAAGATTGTCTATGCCAAATTTCATCAAAATCGGTTGAGAGGTTTAAGTGCGCAAGCGTAACAGACAGACAGACAGACAGACAGATAGACAGACAGAGTTACTTTTGCATTTATAATATTACTAGCTTTCCGCCCGCGGCTTCGCCCGCGTGGATTTCGGTTATATCGCGCTTTTTAGATTTCCCTCGGGAACATCAAATTTTTCCGGGATAAAAGGTAGCCTATGTTCTTTCTCAGGGTCTAAAGATTGTCTGTCCCAAATTTCATCAAAATCGATTCAGAGGTTTAAGCGGGAAAGCGTAACAGACAGACAGACAGACAGACAAACAGACCGACAGACAGACAGACAGAGTTACTTTCGCATTTATAATATTAGTATGGATAGTATGGATTATTTTTAATTACAGAATATGTCCATACTATTATGGGTATGTTTTATGTAGGTAGTAGCTGTGAAATATCAAAACAAAACATGTATAAGTCGTTGTTCCACACTTATAAACAGTAACTAAAGCATCTAAGTAAGATTAAATTTAATAGAAGATTACAGACCATTAACTCTCTGTAGGAAGTCTAGGAACTCAGGGTTAATTCCTAATTAGATAGAAAGCCAGCAATCTCCATAATATAGACTAGAATCATAGACTAAATAGCCTGTTGATACTTATAAACGATTTACACGAAGCTATAATAACGTTTAAAGTGTAATTAAAATGCTTTATGGGAACATGTTGAGTTTTAGTTAATTATCGTGGTTTATTAAATTAATAACCAGTGTTTGCAATCTGATAGCGTTTGTGATAATACAAAGGTTTTGTAAAGCGTATTTAATTTGTTATTTTTGCTATTAGGTATATACGCTGCTCGGAAATTGTAAGACTTTTAAAAAGTAGTCTATATGCAGGAAGAAACACGATCACAGTAATTTGAGGCAGCGTCAATGGTGCATGAGCCAGCTGGACAGCTAAAAGACATGGCGAAATTTACGTTTTGTTTCAGGATCTCCGGCTGGATAACTCAATTTACATACATGAAATTGTACAGACGACAGCACACCAAGCTACTACATTCTGTGAGATTTCTGCCGTACATAGATAACGCTTTTGTGTGTGTGCTTTTTTAATAATTATAAACTAGTGCTTGAATGCAATCCAGCCTGATGGTAAGCAGTGATGCAATCGTTGATGGTAAAGCGCACTAGTTTATTAAGCCTATTCACTTAAAAAACTTAGGAATAGAAAGGATGACAGCAGTTGAGCGAGGTGATGCAATGTTAAACCCAAGACCAACACGACTAAACGATGCTGCATTAGAGGGAGATTGATCTGGAGACTCTCCACGACCAAACTCCCGACACAACAACATTTGCCGCATCGTACCCGCCACACATCGCGACACAACTGCTCAGACCCGTCCGCCGTACGGGAAAATATGAGTTTTTAGGCATTATTATAGCGTATTTTAGGACACACAGAAATTTAGCACTGTTATCATAATTTCATTATTGTTTATAACAGCATTGGTACTCCTTTGTGTTACTGTGGTTAGTTCTGTTGTTGCAATTTGTTGCGTACTAAATTAATAACTAGCGACCGCTTTTGATTTGCATAGTTTACGACTTGACAGAATGGTGATGAAAACAGCATTAATATGTTGACTTAGAGACTGAGAACCGCGGTGGCAATTAATACTCGGTGGTAGGCCATACCATCGGCTGCTGGCAGAAGTCACCACCCACCAGACAAACTCTAACCGCCAAGCGATTCGTCGTGTTCCGGCAAGATGTCTGGTGAAAAGCCGTACAGAGGACGAGTCTGAGCAGTTGTATTGCGATGTGTGCCGGTTACGATGCACAAAATCCCACAATCGCCAAAACGGTGTGACGCATTGGTTGTATTGCTGGGTTTAATATTGCATCACCCCGCTTAACTGTCGTCTTCCTTCCTATTCACTCAGTGTTTTTGAGTGAATAGGCTCTTAATAAACTAGCGCGCATTGCCATCAACGATTGCATCACTGCTTACCATCAGGCGGGATTGCGGCCAAGCACTAGTTTATAATTATAAAAAAAATCTTAACCAATTCTCAAATACAAGGAGAACTTAAAAGTAACTATCTTCTTCATTATCTACTTAGTCTTTTCCCAACTCTGCTGAGGTGGGCGTCCTTATAACCGGAGCCAGCTGAATATAAATATTTTACATGGAGCACCTATCTATCCGGCCATAACAACCCAGTTAGTAGGTAATCCGATGCCCCTTTGTAAAACTTGTTGTCAGATTCTTAGCCTTTTAGGCCGCTGCCTCGAATCTTGCGGGCAGCGGGGCGGCGGCGGCAGCGGCGCGGGAGCCGGGTGGGCATCAAATACCCCTTCTCGAAACTAGCAAGCAGATCGCGCGTCACTATAGCCGCGTAGTGTTGTTTTCACGATTGTGTCGACGAGATATTTGTGTTATTCGCGAAAGAAATGTCTGAACAATGGCAGCAACATCTTTTTGATTCAAAGTTATTCCTAACGCTCGATCACCGCTCGCTGCCCGCTTTCTACCCGCAAGATTCGAGCGCGAGAAGTACACCGCTCGCTGCCCGCCACCGCCCCGCACCCGCGCCGCTGTTTTCGAGAACCCGGACCGGTTCTTCGAGTTGATTTTACGCATAAGATCCTGCCGCTCACCCGCCGCCGCCGCCGCTGCCCCGCTGCCCGCAAAATTCGATACCTGCGGCCTTACGACCCGTAATGACTGTAAAAGATCTACAAATGACAACCGGGACCAACAGCTTAACGTTCTTTTCGAGATCTCTTAAAACCAAATTTATGAATTACTTTTAAAGAAGGTAGGTTACTCGTTGTTGAACAAGGTAGGTAGTAGACAATATTTTTTTTATAGTGTTATGGGTACGGCCCAGTGGTTAAAACACCAGCCTTTCAAATATGAGTGTACGGGTGTAACTTTTCTAAGTTATATGTACTTTCTAAGTATATCTTGGACACAAATGACTGATTGAAAGGTGAAGGAAACTATCTTGAGGAAACGTGGTCTTTAAGTCCGAAATCGCCAACCCGCATTGAGCAAGCGTGGTGATTACGCTTAATTCTTCTCTGTATGAGAGGAGACCTGGGCCCAGCAGTGGGGCGATTAAAGATTGATGATGATGGGTACATAAATAAATAAAAACATAAAAAGTCTTTTATTTCATGTATAATAAAAAGTTAAAAAACTAAAACCCAACTACGACAAAAAACGACGCTGAAAAAGTATAAAACAAGATTTTCAGAATACTGAACTGAACAAAGTTGCTAATATAGTTGCAAGTAAATGGACACAGTAGACTCTACCAAGATGCCTTCGTTGTACCACGTTAACCGCAGTCACACGTTATGAAAGTGCTACGGTAGGTATATGTAACGTGTGACTACGCCTTTCCAAACATGAAAATTTATCTCTAAATAGTGAATATTGCATACTTCAGAATAGTATCGTAAGACATTATGTCAATTTACAACGAAGGCATCTTTGTAGAGTCTACTGTGTCCATTTACTTGCAACTATATTAGCAACTTTGTTCAGTTCAGTATTCTGAAAATCTTGTTTTATACTTTTTCAGCGTCGTTTTTTGTCGTAGTTGGGTTTTAGTTTTTTAACTTTTTATTATTTGTACTATTTTGGTGTTAAAGTGTATTTGTGGCGCATGATATTAATAAAAGTTAAATTGACGAACTAAAAACTAGGTAGTTAACATACGACATCTCTTTTGACTTATGTATCGGCGTATAGTAATATGTAGAGATGTCCTATTTTACTATTTCGTAGCGCTTGGAGCGTAGCGCGTATAGCAATGGTTTTCCCGCATGAAGCTCCCGGTTTTTCGTAGTAGCGACGCACATTTGCGTCGATGGCACCGAATGGGTCATGAATTAGTGGATGAGGCCGTTAGTATACCTAAATAGATTGGATGTTTTTCTAACGGTGGTAGGCCATAACATCGGCTGCCGGCAGAAGTTACCACCCACCAGACAAAGTCTTGCCGCCAAGCGATTCGTCGTGTTCCAGCATGATGTCTGGTGAAGCCGTACAGAGGACGCGTCTGAGCACTTTGTGTTGCGTTGTGTGGCGAGTACGATGCGCCAAATGTTGTTGTGTCGGGAGTTTGGTCGTGGAGAGTCTCCAGATCAATCTTCCTCTGGCGCAGCATGGTTGGTCGTGTTGGTCTTGGATTTAACATTGCATCACCTGGCTCAACCGCCGTCATCCTTGCTATTCCTAAGTTTTTTAAGTGAATAGGCTTAATAAACTAGTGCGCAGGCATCAAGGATTGCGTCACTGCTTACCATCAGGCGGGATTGCAGTCAAGCGCTAGTTTATAATTATTAAAAAAAAAATTATATTAAGAGGACCTGGGAAGATTTCTTAATCTATCTAATTCTGCTAACGATCAACTGTCATGTGGATTTTTAAGTAATTTATTATGATCCAAGGCACTTATAAATAATCCCTCTATGGTTTTAACTCTACTGAGAGCGACATAGGCCTGTCCTTTAGCAAACAATGACTTTCCTAGATCTGTAACTTTTTATCTAGAGTACAACCTTCTAATTTATGTACAGTACAACCCCAAGAAAGAATCAGCGGGAGCATTTTACGCTGAATTTGCCCAGAACCCCTCAAGCCGCCAAATTCAGTGAGGCAAGGCTCGATTTTGATAAGTCCGTTAGTATCTGCTTTTATTTTATTTTTATTTTATGTTTAAGATAACTGAGATCCACTGTGTTAGTAACAATAATCTTAACCTATGTTAGTAACTAATACCTAATTAATACAAAATTACACACAAACAGCACACTCCACCCCCGCTCAGTATGCTCACCGGTCCCGCAACACATGGAGTTCAGTGAACCTACCGAGCAGAACGGTGTCAGTTCTGTCGCCAATCATCCTCAGAACGCTATTCGGGCTCCCCCGCACTCGCCGCACAACCGACGCAACTTTTTTACGCATAATTGCATAGAAGTCATCTACGCTGGCGTCTGCAAACATACCGGATGCACTGCAATAACGAGGGAGCCGAAACAGGGCCCTGAACACATTATTATATTGGACGCGCAAGGCATTGTAGGCTTTCTGGGTAAAGTGCGCCCACAGGCTGCCCGTGCAGAACGTCTGGCAGAATGCCTTGAACATAGTTACTTTTACAGGAGCACTACACCGAGCGAACCTGCGCGCCAACATATTACCACGCACCGACAATGCCCTGCGCTCCCTCTCAATATCCAAATCGTCACACAAATTTTCATTTAGTATGTGTCCCAGATATTTAAACTGTGCAACACGATCCAGAGGTACACTATTAAGTAATAAAGGTGGTATAAGGATATCGCTTTTATGTTTACATTTAAATAACATGAACTCGCTTTTACTTTCATTGTACCTCAGACCATGCTCCACAGCATACTCCTCGCATACCTTTAGCAGCTGCCTGAGGCCACCAATTGAGGGGCTCAGCAGCACCATATCATCAGCATAACTCAAATTATTGACGCATATGTCATCAATATGACATCCAACATGCATGCTGCTGAGCCTCTCAATCAGATGGTTCACATATACATTAAAGAGTCGCGGCGAAGTCAGCCCACCCTGCCTGACGCCACACTCTAAAGAATATTCATCCGAGTACACATTTCCCCACCTTACTGTATTAAGCTGCTCATTATACCAGTAGGCGAGGATATTCACTAAATCGGCTGGGACACCAGCACCTCTTAACTTTGCCCAAAGCTTATCATATGACACCAGATCAAAAGCCTTGGACAAATCCAAGAAGCATGCATATACTGGTGTTTGCCGTTTTACATAATAGTTCACAGTGTGTTTCAGAGAAAGTATTGCACTTTCAGTTGACAACCCCTCCCTGAAACCGAACTGTGTATCCTGCAATGTTACAAAATGATCAAGTTTCCTATCCAATAACCCATCAAACACTTTTCCGATTATAGTAGCTAAAGAAAACGGCCGGTAGTTACTTCTGTCAGATATATCAGCAGTGACATTTTTCATTATTGGCACAACCACAGTTCTCATTAGATTAGATGGTAAATATGAGTGCCGTATACAAAAGGTATAAAACATGGCTAACACCCTATACAGGTGAACTCCCCCATGCTGCAGGTGCTCAACACTGAGCCCGTCATGACCCGGTGATTTTCCTCTTTTCATATTTCGAATAATGTCAGCCACATCCTTACTCGAAAAACGAATAGGCTTTTCTACCGGGTAACGTTCAGTATCAGGCACCGACATCAAGGACGATCCCAACCGAAAATGATCCTTAAACGAATTTGCAATCATTTTAGCATCACTGATGCCATCAATGCACACAGGCAAACTAGCCTTACCATTCAAACGCTTAGTACCCATCCAGAACTTTTTAAATTTCTTAGCAGAATGTTGTGAGGCAAGTATATCCATTTTTATCTGTTCCTGGTTGTTCTGACAGTACCTTAAGCGTGACTTAAATATTCGTCGACTTTCACACATTTTATTATACAATGATCCACTAACTGGTTTCCCACCTAAGACATACAATTGATGGTCCAATCTAGCCTGCCTGTGGGCATCTCTGACATGTTTGTTCCAACCATAGACACACTTAGCATTAGTCTGTTTCCTAGGAAAGAGACTGCGACTGTTTACCGATGCCAGACTTAATATATTAACAATATTGTTATATAAGTTGTCAATTACAGCTCTGTGTTTTATGTTTTGACAGACACTATCAGCACATTCATGAAGCTCATTAGGAAACATAACCTTTCTAAAGTTATTGTTGCAAATTTCATGATATTTCTCAATTTCTCCTACTTCTCTTACCCCCCATTCAATATTATTATGTAGATAATTGTGAACTTCTACTTTAGCTCTAATAATTTCTAAATTACAAGTCACTTGTAAAGGAAAATGATCTGACCAATATACGTCATTGAGAACCATAATATTCACCACAGACTGCCATGCTGCATCAGTCACCACACAGTGGTCCAGCCAACGCTTACTCCCGTATACTTCACTTTGAAAAGTATACGTTTCAGATGACATACCTAATTTTACTAGATCAGCACAAATCCAGTGATTATCTTTACAAAAATCAAGTAGTTCATTACAAAATGGAGCACCAGGATGTGCATTGAAATCCCCTAACATAAATACCACCTCGACACTATTGTCTTGTATAATTGCATTCAACTCACCCAAGCACTGAGTAAATTCCGGCAAATTCACAGTTTGGTCAGTCGGCATATATACGCATATAACTAACACTTCACGTCCAGCTCCGGTCACTATTTTAATCGCTACTATACGCTCACTTATACACTTCACCACAATAACATTGCGAAAGGCACTTTTCCGCCACAGTATTGCAACCCCACCGTGAGGTCTGCCTCGTAGCACTCCAGCTGTCAAGTCCACCGCTGACTTCCCCGTGTACCCGAAGTTTTTGTCAATATCGCCCAATACTTGTATCTCGTAGGGTAGCAGCCAAGTTTCTTGGAGGGCTATCACATCCGCCGATTTACATAAAGTTCGCACACATTCCATACTCCTTTTAATATTTTTACAGTTATAACTGACTAACGTACTATCCATTTATTTGAATGCAATCTTTATCGGAACTCCGTGGTCTAAATCGTATGAATTTCCTGAATGATATCCCATCAGGCCACAAGTTATTATCTAAAAATGTATCAATTTTATTTATTGAGACGAATATTTTAAAAGAATTGTACGGCCTTTCTTTCTTCATGATAACTTTTTCAAGAGTGACTTTTTCCTGAGTCTTGTTGTATATATATTCACATATATCGGTCTCTAGTGTGTCTTTGTTTACATTGGAAATAAATAAAGGGATCTTTGTTTCCGCCGCTTTGAACTTTGTTTCAACACTGGTTATTGCCTTTCCCATTTTTCCAATGAATCGATTCTTGTATCGTCCACGTTGCACCACAGTCCACTCCTCTGTTGGCATGTTTTGTTTCCAAACACCTGCCGACTTGACTATATCCGCCATCGTTGGTTGCGACGTACACGATGCAGTCGCCTGTCTACACGCAGCGGTGTCTGGGTTTGGGGACAAAGCTTTATTTGAACGTTCCACTGATGCTGACAAAACATGCGTACGCGGGGACGCCGCCACCGCCGACTGTACCACAGGTGTTCTAGGTGTGAAGGAGATAGTTCCATTTACACATGCCCGATAATGAGGCGACGGCGACGACATCAGCACGTCCCGCCCCGAAGATTTTTTCATAATGTCGGTATTTGATAAATTATGTGATAGACCTACCGGCCCACTGTCCGAAAAATATGCACCTCTTTTTTCCTTGTTAATATTTGGGTAATTAACCAAAGAAGTCATTTTCAGATTTTCTAGGTCTATACGTACTGTTTCTACCATGTCTACTGTTGCATAGTTTTCCTTAACTGCTTGTATCTCACTACGAAGTATCATAATGTCCTTCAGTAACATCAATATGATCAAATGATATTGGAGGCAATTTTTGTAAGTCCCGAGCAACGAAGGTGGGAATCACATCAGGATCGATTTCCTTAAACAGACAGATAATATCCTCCAAGTCTCTTTGCATTTTACCATCTCGTCTTCTTGATTTTTTCCTTTTAGAAGTCGTTACGGATTCAAAAAACAATGCTTTTGCTTCATCGATATCTGGTTCAGAGAAGGCAGATATGCACACACGAACTATAGACTCGTTATCCATCACATCATGTTTATTTTGAATGAATGCTAATACTTCACTTATAAAATAATTATATTGCAATTACAACACTTCAATTTATTTACCGCCATTGTTTACAAAGGACGCGTACGCCTGTCAGCGCTGTTAGAGCGAGACTCCTTTGACTTTTATGAATGCGTCTTCAAATTGTATGAGAACAGCGCTTGGCTGTTCTCCTGTTCCAACTGATCGCGCCGAAGAGCAGGCCATTCGAAGGCCTTCACCACTCCCATCGCTCCGTTTATCAAACCCTGGTTTACATTCAAATTTCTACGAAGCATTACTAGGGATTATGTCCAAACATAAAGTACTCGTGAAGCTCTTTTAGATGATACCAAATACGGTATATTTATTTTAATTTTGTATTAACATAGAACTTCTTGTCCGCTAGAGGGCGTAATACTAAATTTGGTGACAAGCTTTATAGCTCATAACCAACAGAATATCAAGGCCCTTCTAATGGTTCTGCAGTGGTCTTATTCTGTAAGTAGTAAAGAAGCTATCTATGAACGAAAAGATGTGAATTATATGCAATCAGCCGATGAATACAGGTAAAGTCACAAGCAAATGCTAGTAATATATATATATTCAAAATGTGCAAGTTAAGCCCTTTCAAATGATACCAAACACGGCATATTTATCTTAACTTTTTTTTTTACTCTGTATATTTTGTCCGCTAGAGGGCGCCACGTTAGATTTTATGAAACTCCATATAGCCTATAACCAGCAGACAATTAAGACGCTTCTAATGATATGTCATTTATCGAATTCGAATAAGTAGTTTAGAAGTTACGAGGGAACAGATGAACATACATACATACATACATACATACATACATACATACATACATACATACATACATACATACATACATACATAGCCTGTCAAAATCATAACCCTCCTTTTGCTTTGCCGTAGTCGGGTAATAAAATAAAATTAATACTTGATAAATTGATTTCATATTGATTGGAAATCATATATGTAAATACATAATTATATTATCAATCAATTATTAATATTACTAATTACAATACAATATTGTTTATATTCTTTTGTTTATAAGAATATTATTAATTAGATTTTAAATATTCATTATTAAATAAAAATTATTAAGTAGGTACTATTGGGTAGGAAGTCGTGAAAGTTCTTCCATATCCATTCTTGAAGGCAGGTCAAAAACAATTACATATTAGACTATTTATTTATGTACTGTTATGTTTCCAAAATACAGAGTCGGTATTCTAGTTGTCTTTATACTTAGTAAACAATCACAATTGATTTAAGTGTAAATTGAAACGCATGACTTAATTCCACCACCTCCGTTCCATCATCGGACGACCCGTTGTATGGCCCTTTGCCGTTTCGCCTCGTCTGTTATAGGCGTACGTCGAATGACTGAATCAATTTGCTAGCGGAGGTCTTTTGTCTGACTACAATTTAAGTGTTTTAAAGGCAATAGTGAACAAGCTTTTAATAAACTAGTACGCTTTACCATCGACGATTGCATCACTGGTTACCATCCGGCGAGAGCGCGGACAAGTCCTAGTTTCAAAGTTAAAAAAAAATGTTGTGATATGCCACCACATTTTTTACCACATAGAACCAAAGTCACCGACATAGCTCTGCGAGTCGCTAAACTTATGTGGCAGTGGGCAGGGCACATTACTCGTAGAACCGATGGCCGATGGGGTAGTAAGGTTCTGGAGTGGCGGCCACGTACTTGAAGACGCAGCGTAGGGAGGCCCCCAACAAGGTGGACAAATGACCTGGTGAAGGTCGCGGGAAGCCGATGGATGCGGGCAGCACAAGACCGGTCAACGTGGAAAGCCTTGGGGGAGGCCTTTGTCCAGCAGTGGGCATCAATAGGCTGAAGAAGAAGAAGAAAAAGAAAAGCCTATTAAGATAATGGCCTGGAATGGATTCCCTTGTTCACAAACTAAATTAAATTTAAGTTAAGTGCATCTTTTTCTTTCCATTTCTATAAGAAAAGGACAGAAGATAAAATGTCAGTTTAGACCTGTCAAATTAGTGCACTCCTGACGTAAGCTGCGTATTTTTATTCGCCACGTTTATAATCCCGTCTAAACTGTCTATGGCGTATCTTAATGTGACAGGATTAAACTAAAGTGTTATCTTCTATCCTTTTCTTAACGAAATGGACAGAAAAAGATCCATGTATGTTTAAATTAGTTCAGTTTATGAACAACGCGAATTAGTTGCCTTTATGGTTTTTTATAAAAAAATAATGTCATGTCATCATCATCATCCCAGCGTTAATCCCAGTCGCATCCGAAGCCTTTTCAGCTTTGGAGTCTGGGGTCCGCTTTACCAGTCCAACTGCTGTAATGGCTAAACTTCGACATTTTCCGTGAAGCGACTGCCGTCTGACCTCCACAACCCGAAGGCGACATCGAAGCATTGCAGTTAGACCAATTGTTGGACTTTCGAGGGCTCCAACAACCCGTAACGACTGCCACTAGATGTTTGTATGGCAACCGGGACCAACGGCTTAACGTGCACGACCAGACCAGTGCAAGTATTCATATTCATGCATACAAATACTTTCACTGTGCGGGGATCGAACCCGCGCCACCTTGCACAGCGGCCACGTCCGCTACCGCTACGCTACGGAGGCTGTCATAAAAAAAAATAATGCCATGTATCTCCATTATATCATAAGATATGATTTTTTGTAGGTACACAATTTTTTAATAGAGTTTAGGTTACACTATACTATTTACAAAATTTGGAAATTTCTCTTGTGTATAAAAATACGAGTCATCCATTCCCCTTTTTTGGCTATTCCTTTATTCCGTTGGGCCAGAATGTTTCAGTCCGTAGTTCATGTCACATTGGTCTTTGCTGGCACTCCATTCAACTTGTTGGCGACTGAATTATTAAACTCCATCAGCGGAATACTACTAAAACTATAATGTCACTTGGATAAAACCGTAGCTTTATATCGCTTTATAGTTTGTTAGCTAAAATATAAATAGAACACAGTAAAAAGGAGAAAGGATTGTGATTTCAATGGTAATGATAAAAGGACTGTTGTAGTGAAAACTGAAAGGATTTTCACTATTTTGTAAGTATTCAATCGTTGCATATGAATGTGTTTTCAGACCTGTGAGACTCTCCCCTCTTACGTAGGTGGATAAGAGTCTAGACGCGCTTTAGTTAATTCATAACTAACATTAGGTTAAGCTTTACTTTTACTAACATTATATGAATATTTATGTACAGAATATGTAAAGAAAACCCTGTTCGACCTATAAGGATAATAAAGGTTAGGTAAACCCATGACCAAATAAAATATGAATTTTTACATAATCATCTTAATAACAATACTAATGATTTTTGGAATAATCTTTTTTTCCGCTCGGACAGGGTTTTCTTTACATATTGTATAAGTTATACGAAACATTTTTCTTTTGAATTTAAATAAATGGAACAGTAGGTATAATTTTTGATTTTGCAGTAAATGGCATCGTTGCGTTGATCTAGTGGTCAGAACAACAAACACTGCATAAGGTTCCAAGTCTAATCCCTGGTCGTCTCATTGGGTTCTACCATCAGAAAATTTTCTCATTTCGGAACTTAGCTCAGTCGATAGTAGATAAGTAAGTAAGTAAGTAAGTCATTTATTTTGCAAATATGGGTACAGTACATGGTGATAGAGTGATAATTGATAAGTTCAGCCATATTTTACCAATAGGCATGCAAAAATTATAATTTGAAGCTAACAATACTGGAAATTCATATTTAAACTGCTGAATAAATTAAATAATTTGATGTCATAACTTGATAAAAATTACATAATAATGTTACAATATGCCGAAACCAATTATTAACAAGCACGTTACATAAACAATTATTATTGAAAACACAAGTTAAGAGTCCTTAACAATAAAAATGTCATAGAATACAATTTTAAATATGATGTCGAAGAAGTGTAAAAGAAGAATATATATACATATCAAGCATTATATACGAGGAATGTCTAATATAATGAAAAAAAAAAAAAAAATCAATTACAATAAAAAATAATAATAATAATTAGTATACATCATGATTAGAAAATGTCAGATATAATAATAATAAAAAATAAATGTCAACTGTAATGAAAATGTCAAATAATATGTAAAAAAAAACCCAATTAAATAAAATAGTAACAACAATAAAAAAAAAAACATTTTTATATATTCAGATCTCATAACATTTTATCAAAATTTTTCTCCGTAAGGAATTCGTTGACAGTATAGTATGCTTTATGCGTTAGAAGACTTCGAAGCCTGTTTTTAAACAATGATAACGGTAATTCTTTCCATTGCCTAGGTAATTTATTGTAGATAGCCGGAGCCATGCAGTAGACACTTTTCCGCATTAGTGCCGTTTTGGCGGGGTGGGAACATAGTACATTATTGTCACGTCTGTTACGTGGTACTACATCGGCCATACGTTTAAAACGATCTGGGTTGGACTTCACAAACACAGCTACTTCCATTATGTACAAACTAGGTAATGTTAATATTTTATGCTGTTTAAAGTATGGCATGCAACTATCCGTGGATTTAAGCATAAACATCGCGCGTAAACACTTCTTCTGTGCTTTAAAAACTGTTTCCCTTTCGGTTGTATTTCCCCAGAATATTATACCGTAACGTAAGTGGGATTCTACTATGCCATAATAGGCAGTAAGAAGTGCATCTATATCAATTATTGGGGATAGTGAATGTAGAGCGTACGCGGACTTACTAATTCTCTTACATAAAGTATCAGAATGTGCTTTCCAATTTAAGTTTTTATCTATTACGAGTCCTAAAAATTTTGTAGTGTCTACTTCTTCTACGACTTCATTGTTGTAATGTATATTAGGGCGCGTGCTGGGAATCCGCTGACTGAAATGTACAGCTTTTGTCTTTTTTAAATTTATTTTTAAATTGTTTGCCTCTAACCAATTTACAACACTCTTTAAACACTTATTAATGTCCGATTCATACGTTACCAGATTTTCACATGGTATTGTCATAGTGCTGTCGTCTACAAACAGTGTTATTGGGTGTTCAACCCATTTAGGTAGGTCATTTATGTACAGGATAAATATGAAGGGACCTAGTACGCTCCCCTGCGGTACTCCATACTTAACTTTACGCTCTGAGGATCGATATATCTCTTCGATGCCAATAGACTCGCATTTTATGACATAACTTTTAAGTATTATTTGCGAAATCTGGGTGTATTAGGTACACATATGTCATACCCGTTGGGAAACAGGCGTGATTAAATATGTGTTATATTCATAGCAGAAAAAAATCTTGACCTCCACCCACAATCTAACATTACCATATTATATTAATCTGTCTTTAAGCATCACCCACAAAGGTTAATTAAACCTAGTAGATACTGTCTCGACATAACTGAAATTAATTGAACTAGAGAATTTATATAAAGCGATACTTCTTCCCTTGTGACAGGCATTAGTCTGGCGGGATGGACCAATTTGGGAGTGGAAGCGATTTTTGAAGATATTTATGAGCCCAATATTGGAGTGAATAGACTGTAGGTATTAGGTACGTAAATATTGTCTTTACTTTTTGGCCTGAAAGGTTTCGTTTTATGGAAGATGGAAATAAGGGACGGAATGTGTTGATCATAATGAAAGGTGACAATATAAAATGATGACGTAACTCATTTATGAACACAGAGGAGTATTCTTAATGTCGAAGTTTAGCCATATCAGCAGTTGGACTGGTAAAGCGGACCCCAGACTCCAAAGCTGAAAAGGCTTCGGATGCGACTGGGATTAACGCTGGGATGATGATGAGGAGTATTCTTATTCGCCAGGACTGAGGCCAGATACCGTAGCCCTGACGCATAGGCAAGTAAAGAAACATGGGTGGGTTTTATATATATTTTTGTTTTTCGCCCTATCGCTCCGCCCATAGCCGGAGAGGTCATTTGATGATTTACTATCTACAAAAAATGTTCTTGTAGCGACAGTGAGATACTAGTCTGCTGTTTTTATATATTTGTCATTCCAACACGATTCCATTGTCATTGAGATTAAAAGCTCGTAATCTGAAAAATTCATAATGATCGATCAATTATCTCAGTCGTCTCGTAATGGAATGGTGATAGAATCGTATAATAGGTTTTGTAAAACGCACCCACGATACAGGAGAAACTCCTGGAGTGGGACAACGTTTTCTTTTCTTTTTTTTTTTAATATAGTACGTAAATTACTGGAAAACTTTTTTCGCTGTACAATCGGAACATACGAAAATGGATGGAAGTACTTATTACACTACATCCTTACACATGTGTGATTGTGTGCGTGCGTAGATTTGTAATGTAACCACGATATTCTTCCACAATCAGTAGAATTAATTTAATAATAACACAATGTTTTATTCATAATAAGAAAAAATACAGTAGTATGTGTATATTCGGAAAACGGGTCTGAGCAGTTTTGTTGTGATGTGTGCGGGCTACAATGCGCTAAATGTTGTTGTGTCGGGAGTTTGGTCGTGGAGGGTCTCCAGATCGATCTCCCTCTGGCGCGACATCGTTAGTCGTGTTTTTGGGTTTAACATTGCATCACCTCGCTCAAGTGCCGTCTTCCGTCTTATACACGATTACGTCTCTGCTTACCTTTAGATAGGATTGCGGTCAAACACTAATTTTATTTAGAATTAAAAAAAGAAATGGATATAAAATAATATTTTAAATAGGCGTGTTTCGTGATGTGCGTTAATTCCGAGAAACGATGTCCAAAAAGTACTAAAATCTATTAATAGAAAACAGTTATTTAGAAAAATACATAAAAAATATTAAATAATTATATTCTCCGCTCCAACTTTCCATTTAAGTCGCATCTTAAGATATTGGACGCCAAAACCTTCTGTCAGCGATACGATAAAGCCAAGAATAATGTGGGGTGATGAACGAGTGGGCTAGATCGATACCCACGTTAAATTTAATGTTTGAAAAATTGCCCGAACTCACTCCAACACCTAATTTATTGAACAATTAATGGATGAAGAAATTGGAGAAGAACTGATGAATTTTACCCGTAATTTGTCACCGGATTTAGATTGTAATTGTTTTGTATGAAAAATTGGCTTGAAAGTGAAATTATTATGAATTGGAACTAATTTTTAATGTAATTCGTTACGTTAATGATGAACCTGTCAAACAATTAATGCAGTGGAGGACACTTTTAATAGCCACATTTAAGTTGCAAATTAAGTGAAGCTTTTTGTGCTGAATAATTGCAACACCGCTTCGCTTTTACAGCTCATAATAAAAACGATGCTGTGTTTAATCAGCGTCATAGTTACTATTTATGAATTTTAGCGTTAAATCTTGTAACCCTATGTCTTTTTGTCACCAAAAATATACGTGTTAAGAGATAGTAAAAACTATTTTTCTATTTTGATAAATCTTTCATTAATTATATCGGACAAAGGAAGTGCCTACACAGCTTGGTTATTATAAATCCCTTTATCAAATACCATCCTCCTACGCAATGATCAAGTAAGTGCCAATAACTGTCAAAGAATCAAGTAACCAGTACAAAATTACTTTCCAACCTCTATTGTTACTGATCCGGCCACCCACTGTGTTACCGGAGTGTTCAACTAGGAGAAGATTTGGCTTAAACACGATCGCAGCGCCCTCATTGGTCAGAATTCCGGCCGTGACGTTTGATTCCATCAAGCAGCCAATGGGAGATCTCTTTGGCTGCTGCTGCCTGCCTGCTGTTGGCGGGTATAAGAAGTGTGGAAGTGTCCTCACATTTTTGTATGCTCTTCCAAAGTGTTATGTGATATTATTCTGTTGATCGGATACGTCGTGAGTTATTCAGTTATAAAGTGGCGTTGTTAAACCTTTAAGAAACACATGTTTTATTGTTATGTTCACTTTTTTAATAGCGCTTTAGCTTGGATGGTATTGACTTTTTAGTAGTAAAGGGGGATTTACTTAAGTGGTTTGATTTTTTAAATTTTATTCGAAAATCTATCACTGTCAACTTAAATTTTAAGCTACATTTTGAATTACTTGGGGGCAGAGACTCTTTTTTAACCAGGATTATCATTTTGGATAATTAATTATCGACCTTAAAAGCATTAGGTCCGAGCTATACATACCACCTACTGCTTCTAACGCCGAGTTTTATCGTAATATTCGCACAACATCGAAACTCGCGTGGGTGAAACCGCGGGCTCAATTAGTATTATATAAAGTACCATAGTCGTTAGTACTTTATTTATCATTGCGATGTAGTCTATTTGCTAGTTGGTAGGCCCTAAAATCGGCTGCCGGCAGAAGGTACTACCCACCAGACAAAGTCTTGCAGCCAAGCGATTTGTCGTGTTCCGGCATGATGTCTGATGAAGCCGTGCGGAGGACGGGTCTGAGCAGTTGTGTTGCAATGTGTTCCGGGTACGGTGCGCCAAATATTGTTGTGTCGGGAGTTTGGTCGTGGAGGGTCTCCAGATCAATCTCCCTCTGGCGCAGCATCGTTGGGTTGTTGGGTTTAACATTGCATCACCTCGCTCAACTGCCGTCTTAATAAACTAGTCGCTTTGCCATCAACGATTGCATCACTCCTATCATCAGGCGGAATTGCAGTCAAGCACTAGTTTATAATACTTAAAAAAACAAATAAACACTTTTAACTATCGATTTATCATCAACCGAATTGACTTCCATTGTTATTATGCAGACACCCATTTCATATCTTCAAATCCCTCACAAACACTGACAGTGTCCAATAGACCTTTATCGTATTTTTCCACCGATCGTATATTTTTAAACTAAGTAACTATAAAAAAATTAATACGCATTTTTGAACGGAACCTTTAAGTGCTAGCGACGACTGGCAACCCCACCTCAAGCTCACTATAAAAGGCGTTGCTCGTGTCTCTCTTTCGACAACGGACAAACTCTGTGAGACCTATATTTTCTATATTAATTAATAGCAGCTGCTGGCTCTCGTTTGACATATTGTTGTGTGCTCAGTGATTATTATTGTGTTCCTATATTATTTAATAAGTTCTGGTTGTAAATGTAATTTACTGTCCTGACTTGTTTCTTTAATAAATACCACTTCTGATCGCTAATATAAGTAGTAACATTATAGAAGCACCATCTTTGCTAATCATTTTGTACTCACTCGGCTTAAGTCACTTCTTTTAAGTGCCTACCCTCAAATATCAAGAAAACGACACTATTAATCGTGGTTAATAAACATCAGTGTACCAAATTTCATCGAAATCCGTCCAGTAGAATGAGCAAGAAGAAAATACCAATACAAGAAAGAGTCACAAACTTTCGCCTTTGTTATTAATAATTATGATAAAAAGCCACACGTAATGGCGTCATGATTTTGACGAGTTAATTCCCACCACATTACACAACTTCACTCAAACAATCATTAAGTTCTGTTAGTTGTAAGTACGCTACCATTATCACACATTTCAGAATCACAGATAATATAAGGTCAAAATAGCTCACAAAAGGAAAATAAGAGAGAAATCACTTTACCGTGAACAAATAACTGTGTGTGAAATAAGAGATGCGGCGTCTGTGCCTCTGTGCCTCAGAGGAGTCTATTTTGGTGTCTGATGCTATCATGACGTTTGGGTGAGGGCTCGCCGATAAGAGGGAGCTGTTAACTTGAACAATAGATAGTACAATAGACAAAGAATGCTTTGATATTTGTTTTTAGGATTATTGGTCTATATTTTCATAGGGCGACGAATGAACTTTCAGTCTATTTAATAATGAATTTTTAAAATATTTGTATTGTTTTTAGCAAAAAAGAATATAAGTACTGTTGAGTTATGCATAGACCTCTATACTGAAACACTACCTACTAATTAACAATTTTTGGCAGCAACTGGCTAGTTTACTAAAAATTTTATTTAAACTAAAAATCCAAAAATAATGAATGCATTTGAAGAGAAAATCTTTGAAAATTAAAAAAAGGAATATTTAAAAATCTAGGCCAGCTTCCAGACACACAAAAACGATAAACACAGTCTCATTTTCATAATAAAACTAACAAAAACAAGTCAGATATTTCTACCAAGTTTATCGCCCACTAATCTCTAACACAAACTAGATGAGACACTTCGCTCCGCTTCCTCTCACCACAATGCCTCCACCTTTCTGCGCAGAACAAAATTGAACGCATAACTTCTCTTTAGCTGGGAAGCAGGTGGGTGAATGTCCATTCCTCTCGAAATTCGGAGGGCATATACCTCCGCTGTCCTCAGATGCGATGCTGAAATACTGTCCTTGCTTATTGGAAACTAGCTCTTGTCATGTTACACAAGAATTTCAGAGCCATAAAGTAAATTGATAGAAGGCAGGAACTGAAATTGAATTTGTACGTAAAATATGAAGTACTAATAAAATATTTTAAAGTACATGATGTTTTAAAGAAAGTTCAGTTAGATGGTAAGGTAGATGAGGCAGATGTAGATAAATGGGATGACATCAAAAATGAACACTAAGATGATGAATTACCTAATGTAATCGAAACAAATGCTGCAAACACAAGCAGGTGATAGTGAACTAATTGCCCAGACAACAGCAGAAATTTTTATTAAAATCTTTTGTCCCAACCCCCAAAACCAGTTCCAACAATCTCCAATCTAACCATCCAATTTCTCCAATACTAGCACTAAAAACTTAATCAGAGCAAACATCTTGGAAGCAAACATTCATCTATTTTCTGGCAAAAATCTTGTCTCCACTCAACCCTTTATGGCAGTGTGAACGAAAAATTTCACGTCGCCAAACATCTTTGGGACAGACAAAAACTGCATTCAATAACGGAATGGCTGACGTCCCGACATGAGATTTGAAACCGTATCTTATTTAGAAATCAGAAAGCGAGGAGGGTGCCATTCAAAAAACGTACAGAGAACGCAAACATAAATCTACGTTTGGTTCTCGAATGAGATTTTTGGAAAGAATATTATCAAGATGTTTATTTTGAATGGAAAGCGTCAGTTGGAGGTATGAAAGTTTCTGAATAGACAATATAGAGATAATGTAGCTATTATGCTTAATCGGTAATGATGATGTTGCAACGATTAATGGCTCAATAAAGTTTTCGTGACTTATTGATTAAGAACAATCGGTACGACTCCACACGACAACCTTTATTGTTTTCTGTTTATCATTACATTCACTTTTATGTCGTGTCACAAAAACTACAATAGCCATTTGATTAAAAACCATTGATATTTAAAGTGACAATTATTAAATTACGATGATAAACTTGTCATAGAATCCAAGGGCAATTTTCGTAATTAAACATGTTATAATTCTAGTCGCAATTATATCTTAACGACAATATTAATGTCAAAAACTCTTTTAAGATATCACGGATATTCTTAACAGAATAAGACATTATCAGATATTGAACGCTCTTATAATAAAAAGTAAGAAAACTAAAACCCAACTACGACAAAAAACGACACTGAAAAAGTATAAAACAAGATTTTCAGAATATTGAACTGAACAAAGTTGCTAATGTAGTTGCAAGTAAATGGATACAGTAGACTCTACCAAGATGCCTTCGTTGTAAATTGACAATAATGTCATACAATACTATTCTGAAGTAAGCAAAATATTCACCATGTAGAGATAAATTTTCATGTTCGGTGTTACACGTTACCTACCTACCGTAGCACCTTGACAACGTGTGACTACGCCTTTCCAAACATGAAAATTTATCTCTACATGGTGATGCATACTTCAGAATAGTATTGTATGACATTATTGTTAATTTACAACGAAGGCATCTTGGTAGAGTCTACTGTGTCCATTTACTTGCAACTACATTAGCAACTTTGTTCAGTTCAGTATTCTGAAAATCTTGTTTTATACTTTTTCAGTGTCGTTTTTTGTCGTAGTTGGGTTTTAGTTTTCTTACTTTTTATTATTTGTACTATTTTGGTGTTCAAGTGTATTTGTGGCGCATAATATTAACAAAAGTTATATTGATGAACTAGAAACTAGGTACTTGACATATTACATCTACACCCACATATAACAACACAAGCTCGAAGGCATATAGTGCAGAGGACATTTTAATGGGAGTTTTAGCCAGTTATCAAACTGTTTCCACCTTCACCGCGTGGAATTACTCCCAGCTTATGTCGTTTTCATTAGTGCATTTATACATATTCTATTAATGTTCACACTGCTCTACATTGCATAAAGCGATTCACAGTTCCCGTGATGCGCTTTACTCTTATCGCTCATATTTAACATTCTTAAAGCATTCTTGTAATTTGTACAAGCATAAAGTACTCGTGGAGCTCTTTCACGTGATACCAAACACGGTATATTTATTTTAATTTTATGTGAACATAGAACTTTTTGTCCGCTAGAGGGCGCAATACTAAATTGGTGACAAGCTTTATAGCTTATAACTAACAGAATATCAAGACCCTTCTAATGGTACTGCAGTGGTCTTATTCTGATAAGTAGTAAAGAAGCTATGAACGAAAAGATGTGAATTATATGCAACCAGCCCATGAATACAGGTAAAGTCAAAAGCAAATGCTAGCAATATACGACATATATATATACAACATGTAACATAAAGGGTATATACATAACAAAGGCATGGCATCTTTACATGATATCAAACGATATTGAAAGGGTTTTTTAATCCTATCTCTTTATGTTAGGAAGTTATGAGGAAAAACACCGCCTGTGATAGGCGTCTGTCATACTAGTCGCACAGAGATATTGAAGACATTTATCGGATTTTGGCAAGTAACGTGACGGGTAACGAGTAGGTATTAACGTATGTAGTGTGCTGCCACGTTTGTTATGATTAGTTTTAAGAAACACACGAAACCGAAAATTTGGTACCAATTTTTTGAGTATTTTATTTTGAGTTGAAACCCTTCCGATATCGTTTGGTATCATCTAAAGATGCCATGCCCTTGGTATGTATATACCCTTTTTGTTACACGTTGTATATATATATATTCAAAATGTATAAGTAAAGCGCTTTCAAATGATACCAAACACGGCATATTTATCTTAACTTTATTTTTTTACTCTGTATATTTTGTCCGCTAGAGGGCGCCACATTAGATTTTGTGAAACCCTATATAGCCTATAACCAGCGGACAATTAAGACGCTTCTAATGATATGTCATTTGTCGAATTCTGATAAGTAGTTTAAAAGTTACGAAGGAACAGATGAACATACATACATAGCCTGTCAAAATCATAACCCTCCTTTTGCTTTGCCGTAGTCGGGTAAAAATTAGTTCTGAAAAACAAAATTACCCATCAAGATTTAGGAAGAGAGAGCACTGATAGAAACAAAGGTCTTCAAATTTGAGCTCACTCTATTGTAAGAGCCACATTTATACGGGTATTTCAAAACATTAAAAAGTTTCTGAAACCCGTAGTAAAGTCTGAGTCAATCTTCCCAAAGCCAGTTGAGCCACGGGTGAGTAAACACATCTCAGAGTACCCACAAGTACCCACAGCTGTCTAACTCTCCTTACGACTCGTCTGTGAACATACATAAATCGTTTCGGTACCTATTCTAGACGAAAAAGCGGCCATATACAATTTAGACGAAGGATTCCGTACCACCGTACATTTTTTTGAATACAACACTTGGGTACAAAATCACTTTTTCTGTATGTATACTTCCTCCTAATTTAGTTTACTATGTTTTTATTACAGTGGTCTTTATCATACACACTTTGCGGAAATCAGTTGTTTTAGTTGTACAAGATGTAGCCCTGTCTCATACAAACTGACCTGAGCCTTGGACCCTCAAAACTAGGGTCAGTTTTGCCATGGAATGGAAGCTGAGATCTTTGTAGGATCCCCAGGCGAAATGGTATGTGAGAAGATAATTGGCTCTTAGTTTACGGCGATATGCAATTCTCTTGGCAATAATAACTAGTTATGAATGTTTGCTTTTAGAAAGATAGTATCTCTATGTAGTAATATGTACTCTAATGTTCTGTTTGTGCAGTAGTGGGCATCGTTAACAATAAATTTCCTGGTTGTTAAGTTCAACAGTTGGTCCCGTTTTTACCCTTTTGGGAAAGGACTCCTTAAAATACAGTTGCTTTCAGTTTAATTAATTTAGTTAAAATTAAAATCTATGCAGACAAGTGAAACAGTTCAGTTATGCTATAATGAATCTCAGTTAAATCGAGTTCCGTCTATACTCCCAGCATTCCCCTGATTAGATACTTTATTTATATATTTTTTTATATAGGTATATTATAAACTAGCGCTTGACCGCAATCCTGCCTGATGGTAAGCAGTGACGCAATCGTTGATGGTAAAGGGCACTAGTTTATTAAGAGCCTATTCACTCTAGCCTTGAAGACACTCAAATTGTAGTCCGACGGAAACACCGCCGCTGGCAAACTATTCCAGTCCCTCGATGTACGCGGTATAAAGGAGGAGGCGAAATGCTTCGTCCGGATCGTAGTGGTGTTAACAACGTAAGGGTGGAAACCAGCCGTACGACGGGTCGTCCGCTGGTGGAACGGACATGGGGGAATTAAATCATGCAATTCCATCGCACACTCCCCGAAATGCATCCTATAGAACACCGAAAGGCTGGCTACTCTACGCCTGTGTGTGTATTCTTCAAAAATTCTTGCATGGTACACGATTTTGTAGTAGAAAGGCATAATTTAGTAGTTACTACGGTACTGGTAATATCAATATTATATTTAATCATGGTATTGACTATTATTTTTCATATTTGTTCCACAGTATTTTATACCAGACAAGGTCTAGACTTCGTCGTCTTGAAGTCGTGGTGGCCTAGTGGTTAAAATACCAGCCTCTCAAGTTTGAGTGCGCGGGTTCGATTCCAGGTCAGGCAAGTAACAATGTAACTTTTCTAAAGTTATATGTACTTTCTAAGTATATCTTGCACACCAATGACTGAAGGTGAAGGGAAACATCTTGAGGAAATCTGGACTTTAAGTTTGTAATCGAAAATCCGCATTTAGTAAGCGTGGTGATTATGCTCAATCCTTCTCTGTATGAGAGGAGACCGGTGTCCAGCAGTGGGACGATAAAAAGGTTGATGATCATGAAGCTCTAGACATGAAGACTTGTAATTGGCTGCCTGACTATAATACTGCTATTTATCACCATTGTATTTAGCTGTGAGTTTTCCAAAGTCCATAAATAAATAAATAATTATACCTACCTACATGGGCTCTTTCCTATGAGTAGGTGCACGGTCCCATTTGACGTTTGCTATGGAAGAAATAGTGTGAAGAAGAAAAGAGAAGAGCCGATCATAAACTTCACGAACTTTAAAACCAACTACATAATTGTAGCTTGTACAAAATTTTCATGTAATAACTCCGAAATAGTAAAATTTCAATAATAAATTAATAATAAACATATAATAAAATTTCAGCCAGCACTTGATTAAACCTTCAATATACATATTTATTTAATACAAATAATCATTAAACGTATCTTAAAATTTTATTTATGAACTAATTACAAATCAGAGCATACAAAATTTCATTGCACCTTTTCGTGTGTGTTTTATTGAAAGTGTATTTTTGTATTTCATTTTCCTGTTCAATTTTCAAGAGGTAAGTTAAATACTTTTTGAAAAATAAAAACACCAATTTTATTATTTACTTGTATGAAATTTTACTAAAAACAACGGAAATATAATAGCGTTGAAAATAAGTATTTTATACCTTTTTAATAATACCTCCTAGAAATTAAACATTTTTTTAAATGTATACATACACGTTATGTATGTAGTTATTGCACTACAAAGGTTTTCAGAATAATTTTCGAAATGTTAAAGGTTTTCCTTCTCCATATGCGCTCATAGGAAGCATCGTAGGAAGATTTTCTTGATAAATAGGAATTTTTATAGGAATAATTGACTGAAAAGTCTGAAGTGAAGTGTGTGAGTTAAGTTTTTGTTTGATTAAGGAAATTTCTAATAGAAACTTGAGACAAGTCTTAACATACCAAGTTATCGTATAACGTATCTCACAAAAACAAAACCCGTGTTCATTTATCGTATCTTGCAAGAAAGAACAATGGATCGAACACTTCAATGAAGATCTTAATAACTCTGCAAAGTTTGCGAAACTGTACGCTTGTGTGTTCATGAGAACTTTAGAATCTTCTTTATTCCTGTGGGCGTTTTAAATTTCAGATTTCCTCATTAAACGGCTAGCAAGAATTCTAGCTAAATATTAGCTGTTCAGGAAACCAGTAAAGTTTCTTATTAATTTAGTTTTCAAACTGCATTTTCTGATTATTAAAATATGTATAATAGCTTATAAGGAAACACGATTAAAACATAATCTAGTTCTAGTTTATTACAACGGCATAACTGCACATTAAAACCTTATTAAATTCAAAATATAAATGCCCCGTACCACGAACCTACATAACTCGTACCAACGTTAAGCCTTACAATCAAAGGCGAGCAGTGAGCAATTTTGCAACAGCTATGATACTTAAATTCTCTGCTAGTGCTATGTTGGAATCATTATCAAAACATTCTGGAAAGTTCACCTGTGTCGTGTTGAATGCCTCTGTTTATTAGTATTAAGGCTTTTTCACACGGTTCATTAGTATCTAATTCTATCAACAGTTTTCGAGGCTTCCTTTTTTTTGTTCTAGATGGGAAAACATCAATTGACCGGAGACCTCTGGGCGGAGCGGATAGCCTTGTCAGACAGGCAAGTGAAGAAACACAAAACCCGCAGCCGTGACCCATGAGGCATCGGTCATCGTGGACCCCGTAACGATGTGCTGACAGGCTTCCCTTCATTTCAGTTCTATCTGGGACGGGTCTTCTTGTACAGCTACGCCAAGACGAACTATCCTAGATTGTTATAGGTTTAGTTCTGCGCTTTCATCTTTCTCTCGATACTAAACCACGGCGAAGGTTTCTTAGTCCTACAACTATTATGAGAAATCATCATCAGCCCCTACTCGTCCACTGCTGGACATAGGCCTCCTTCATGGCACGCCAACAAGCTCGATCCTGAGCAGTTCTCCGCCAGCCACTACCAGCCACCTTTTTGATGTCGTCGCTCCATCTCGCCCAAGGGCGTCCCACGCTACGTTTTTCGAGACGCGGTCTCCACTCGAGGACTCGTTTACCCCAACGGTTGTCGGTCCTGCGGCATATGTGACCAGCCCATTGCCACTTCAGTTTGCTAATCCTCTCAGCTATGTCGGTGACTCTGGTCCTCTGTCGGATCACCTCATTTCTGATGCAGTCCTTCAGAGAGACGCCCAACATAGCTCGCTTAGCGACTTTAAACTTATGGACTAGTCTGACCGTTAGTGTCCACGTCTCGGCTCCGTAAGTCATGACGGGTAGGACGCACTGGTTGAAGATTTTTGTCTTCAAACATTGGGGTATGGGCGACGAAAATACCCGACGAAGTTTACCAAATGCTGCCCATCCCAGCTGGATCCTTCTATTTGCCTCCTTCTCGAAGTTGTTTTTCCCTAATTGCAACGTTTGCCCGAGGTATACATATTCTGAAACAACTTCGAGCGGCATTCCATTTACGGCAACCGGTCCCGGAGTGACCCGTTCATTGAACATTATTTTGGTCTTATCTAAGTTCATCCGGAGACCGATGCGTTGGGAGGAGTCAGCTAAGTTGGCCAGCATTTGTTCCAGCTCTTGCTGCGTTTCCGCCATGATGACGATATCGTCCGCAAATCGCAAGTGTAAGATGTACTCGCCATTGATGTTAATGCCCCGACCCTGCCAATCCAGCATCTTAAACATATCCTCGAGGGCATTGGAGAACAATTTGGGGGAAATAACGTCCCCTTGTCTCACTCCTCGCTTAAGAGGGATATGTCTAGTCTGCTGGTTCTGGACTTGGACGGACATTGTGGCGGCGTCGTAGAGACTCCTCATCACTTGGATATATCGCCAATCGACTTGGCATCGCTGCAAAGATTCAAGAACAGACCAGGTCTCGATGGAGTCAAAGGCCTTCTCATAGTCCACAAATGCTAGACACAGGGGCTGATTATACTCTTCGGTCTTCTGTATAATCTGCCTCACTGTGTGTATGTGGTCTATGGTACTAAATCCTCCTCGAAACCCGGCCTGCTCAGGCGGCTGGAATTCGTCGAGTCTACGCGCTAGTCGGTTCGTGATCACTCTCGAAAACAGCTTGTAGACATGGCTCAAAAGCGAAATGGGTCTATAGTTCTTCAGTAAGGTTTTGTCACCTTTCTTGAAAAACAGAACCACCACGCTTCTGTTACATGCCTTAGGAGTTCTCCCCGAAAAGAGAGCAAAATTAAATATACGCTGAAGCTCTTTTAGCACAGGCGTACCTGCAGCTTTCAAGAGCTCCGAGGTAATCCCGTCTTCTCCCGGGGCCTTCCCATTTTTAAGCTGTCCAAGAGCTACCACGATCTCGGCTAGGCTGATCTCATTCATTCATTCATTATGGTGAAAAAGGGTGGAAAATATTTAGGAAAAACCAAGTGCAATAGCACCAACAATCAGGTTATAATGGATTTAATGACAAGCATTCTGTATAGATACCTTCCTAGATATCTGCAAATCACATTTTTTTTTCTGGGTGTAGGCCATAATATCGGCTGCCGGCAGAAGTTACCACCCACCAGACAAGGTCTAGCAGCCAAGCGATTCATCGTGTTCCAGCATGATGTCTGGTGAAGCCGTACGGAGGACAGGTCTGAGCAGTTGTGTTGCGATGTGTGCCGGGTAAGATGCGCCAAATGTTGTTGTGTCGGGAGTTTGGTAGTGGAGGGTCTCCAGATCAATCTTCCTCTGGCGCAGCATCGTTGGTCATTTTGTTGGGTTTAACATAGCATTATCTCACTCAACTGCCGTAATCTTTCCTATTCACCCAGGGTTTTTTTTGAGTGAATAGGCTCTTAATAACTTCTGCCCTACCGCGCTTTAACATCAACGATTGCATCACTGCTTACCATCAGGCGGGATTGTGGTCAACACTTATTTATAATTATTAAAAAAATAAAGGTTTAGAAGTAATAGCTCATATTTATAAACACTATTTAACTATCGATTTATCCTCAACCACATTGACTTCCATTGTTATTATGCACACACCCCTTCATATCTTCAAATCCCACAAAAACTATAACCATAGACCTTTATCGTATTTTTTTCACCGAACGTTCAACATTCGCTTGCTAACTAAAGTTTATGTTGATTCTGTCTCGTGTAACGACGCCTTTATGGTTAGTGCTTGTACCACGTTTATCTAAGCTATATATTCCGGCTAACTGTTCAGTTAAGCGCGCCAGTTTAAGTTAGTATACGTTTATAATTGAGGGAAGTCATAGTTTAGTTTCTCACATTCTGTTACGTCATAAGACTATACTATGATAGGAGTAGGTATTTACGTTTTGGCTTTAGTGTTCTGCTAAAGGGACGAGAAGTTTATGTTTGTAGGAAAACATTTTAGCGTCCATTAGGAGCACTTACTGATTACCTCAGCACTTACTCTAATGCTCCGTTTATATAATTATAGTAGCGATCCAATCAACTTGGTCTCAGTCCAATGCCGGACAAGGGCCTCTCCAAGACTAAGCCACAACATAGGCCCTTGTCTTCCTACGTCTGCATTCAGTCTGTCGCAGCTACCTTTTTAAGGTTGTGAGTTCACCTAATTTGGTGCCATACTACACACTATTCCAGCCAATACGCGGTCAGAATAATATCTAGACCGTTGTAATGCTTTATTTTTGAGTTCTAAAACTCAAGTTTTCAAAGTTTCTATAGACAGGCACATTATAGGAACTTTAACGAACGTTCCAACAAAGTTTGCTATCTATTCCCTTACTTCTCTTAATTTTAACTTTCCCTTATCGTCACCAAGCTTTAGATAAGTTTAGTACGATGGAATAAAAGTTTGACGTAGAAAATCAAAATCATAAGTCATTTATACATATTAGGCTGAGAATCAGCACTTTTTGAACGTCAAAATTAAACAGACAGGCGAAAGAAGAATTAGCGTTTTGCCTTCCCTTTGATACCGCGTACATCGAGGGACGAGAACAATTTGTCAGCGGTATTTCCGTCGGACTACAATTTTAGTGTCTTCAAGGCTAGAGTGAAAAGGTTTTAAATAAACTAGCGCGCTTTTCCATCAACGATTGCATCACTGCTTACCATCAGGCGTGACTGCGACCAAGCACTAATTTATAAAATATATAGAAAAAGAATTAGCGCAACAAACTCCCCAGCAGATAACAACTTAGATAAGAATAGACAGTCTCTAATCAGAAAAGCGCTGGGAGCATGTATGGGACATAATTTGGCAGAACTTCCAAAGTTAAGTATGTGAACCAATTTGTCTGCACCGATTGGAATTCTTCTTGGATGGACAACAAAAGTTTGTACTAAGAAAGTGATTGTATTTTTAGAGTTTCATACCCATTGGGTACAAACGGACACTATTACCAGTTTTTTTTTAATAATTGTAAACTAGCGCTTGACTGCAATCCCGCCTGATGGTAAGCAGTGATGCAATCTTTGATGGTAAAGCGCGCTAGTTTATTAAGCCCAATCACTTAAAAAAAACTTAGTGAATAGGAAGGAAGACGGCAGTTGAGCGAGGTGGTGCAACGTTAAACCCAACAACCCCTATTCGATGGACCCCGAGGCGGAGGCGCGCGCGAATGTCAGCGCGCGCCTCTGAGGCGATGCACGGGGTAGCTTAACACCCCACTACCCCGTGCAAGAGACGAGGCCCGGACAGACCGGGCCAGCACGAGAGTGTGGGGCTGCGGAAGAATTTAGACTCCCGCGGTCCCACGCGCGCTCGTGATAGAAGAGACACCGGGGTAGTTTTAGTCAGTAAAAGTCTGACAGACCCCGTCGCCCACCCTAGGGCGGCGGACATCCTATGAGGATTTCCACCCCGAAAAAAAAAAAGAGGTGGTGCTACGTTAAACCCAACCACACGACCAACGATGCTGTGCCAGAGGGAGATAGATGTGGAGACCCTCCACGACCGGGGAGTTCCGACACAACAATATTTGGCGCATCGTACCCGGCACACATCGCAACACAACTGCTCAGACCCGTCCTCCGTACGGCTTCACCAGACATCAGATAGAAGTATCTGACTGCCACGAGGCTGTATCTTATAAATCAAAATCAAAAGTCATTAATCCTATGTGCTATTCCTCATTATCCCCATTTGTATGCTAACTTTGATCTAAATCCGTTTAGTAGTTTTTGTTTGAGTAACAAACATCCATCCATCTCTCCCTCTCTCTCCCCCCCCCTCTCTCTCTTTCTCTCTCTCTCTCTCCATGTTTTTATAATTTGTTTACAAACATTTGAAACTCACATACACAAACAGTCAAACCCGGAACAACTACTTACCTGTAGACCATACAAATATTTAGTCCTTGGGGGAACTAACCCGCGACACGCAGCGCAGCAAAGCAGTCGATCTCTCAGCCACTGTATCAACCGTGTCGTCAAAAAAATGCAAGTCAAATAATTTCGTATGGAGAATAAATAAAAACTCACTTGGCTGGTTATTAATAATACTATGAATGTCCGTCTTAGCCGCCGTAGTTAAATACTTCCGACTTTCAAAAAAATTGCGATGACACAATTGACAAAGTACTTAATGATTATAATTAGCATATCAAGTACCAACTTGTCACTAAACGCCTACAGGCGCCACTTTTCATTTGAAGTAAATCCTATTACGTGCCAAAAAGCGCTGTGACGTCGACAGCTGTCAAGTTTAACATCAATTAGTAATCCGATTAATACAGCATACATTAGCGATTGAAAATTAAATCCGATTTTAAATAAGAGCAGTTTTACTCTTAGAGTATATTAATATTTCAAAAGATTGTTACGACATCATTAGGCTGATTAATTATGAGGTAGAAAAGGTGGTGACGGTTCATTTATCAATCTACTTAGCTTTTTAGCAACTATGTCGATTGGCTTCCAAACTAATTGGATGCAGCTGAGTACCAGATTTTTATATGGAGCGACTGCTTATGAAGAGGGCTATGCTTGGAGTTTAGCTGCATGATCAAATCAGAAATGAGGAGATCTGCAGAAGAACGAGAGTACCCGACATAACCCGAAGGATTGCAACACTTAAGTGGCAGTGGGCTGAGCACATTGCCCATAGGACCGATATCCGATGGGGCCGACGGGTTCTCGAGTGGCGACCACGCACCGGAAGCCGCAGAATGGGTAAGTCCCCGACTAAATGGACCGACGACCTGGTGAAGGTCGCAGAAAACCGCTGGATGCGGGAGGCGCACGATCGTTCGTCGTGGAGATCCTTGGGGGAGGCCTATGTCCAGCAGTGTACTTCTTTCGGCTGAAATGATGATGATGATGATGACTGCCTATCTGTGCTCCTCAACCCATTTACTGGGTAATACGATACCCCTAGATAAGACTCGTTGTCACACTTAAGGAGCACCTGATATTCTGTCAAGTCCGTCATGGATCTATAGCACAGCCGGGACCAACGGGCTAATATACTTTCCGATTTACGGAGGCTCTTGGTAACCATGGCCAGAGCAGCTTAACTGGATCAATCGACCCATGAGTCTGTTAGGCTCCTCTTAGGTGACGGTGACGGTTCATTATTCTTAGGGAATATATGGAAGAGAGCAATGCTGGCCCCGTAGCAACGACTGCTCCTTACGAGTTGTTGGTTATAGATAGCTGAACCTTTGGTGTCGCTGGCAGTGATAGAGAATCGGACGGATAAAGACTCCATTTGTGAGTCCGTGATGGCCAAGAATGAGGCCGCCGAGCGGGATCGAAAGATGGCTGATCATGCTCTTGTAGGAGGCCCCGGGGAGGACACTGACTTTAAAGACGCCGAAACAAGTTTACCAACCGAGGGTACCTTTACGGCGGGTTTGTTTCACGCGCGCCTCAAAGAGATGTCAGCACATCGTGACGGGGTCCACGAAGACCGGTGCTTCCTGGGTTAGGGTTGCGGGTTGGTTAAACACGAAACTGCAGCCCTGGGGCACGGGCAAGTGAAGAAAGACGAGTGGGGTTTATCCAGTAAAAGTCCGCTCCGCTCAGAGTGAGACAAAAAAGGTGGGTACCTTTGGGAACCAGACACAATTTTTTAGAACTCTATTGTACCAAAGCTTTATACCATATGAAGTATGGTATAAAGCTGTGTGATTTATCCTTTTGACCTTTAGGTAAAGTATATTCGTAAGGAAACCCTGGGCTATTAGTAGCAGTTTCACTAAGTCTATTTATCCTTCTGTACATTAGGTAAAGTACTACAGGACTAGCATGACATAGTAAGACACTAGCTTGTGTGAGAGCCCATCACGTTGTGCCGTAAAATGAAATGTAGGATAACGGAGTACAATGTAGGGTCGGTAACAGTTTTAGATGAAACATCTAAGACATTGTCTACATGTGGATCAATGTTGGCTTGAAGTAGGTATGTTACACATATTTACCTTACGTAGCCTGAAGTAAATGTAAAACTCACACCACGGGAAATTTAAACAGAAAACTTTCTTTACGTTGCCTTTCAACTTTCATTACATATATTTAACTTCTTCATACATAAAGGGTGTATCTGACATCGACGCACAAACGAGTACCATGGACCCAGTACATGATTCTGAACCCCCCAGTGGAGGAATTTTTCGTCGGCTTTTTCATGATTTAAAAAAAATGTAAGTCGTTTTTTTCACTTTAGACCGTTCATAATTGCTACACTTTTATAAGCCAATAAGATTTTAAAGTAAAAATTAATTAATTCGCTAATTACACAAAAAGCGCAATGAAAACAAAACTGGAAAAAATATCTTATCAGCTGATTTAATAGAGTTCACATCAGGGATCAACGTCATACCTACAAACCCGCACGGCGGCACGCTTGCAACGTTCAAAGGCCGAGCCGACAATTTTTTTTAAACACTGTGAATTCTGTAACCCTTCATTAACGACATAAATGACTATCATCATTTTATTCGTGGCATGCGGTCTAGTCTTTTCGCGAAGTTTGCGTTACGATGTCAGATACACCCTGTATACAACGTTCGTTTTTTTTTATGCGGAACATGAATATAGTTTGTTCAGAATAAGCAACTGAATCCAATCCAGTAATTTTTACACCATGTTATATTTTTTCCCAAATACATTTAGAAATTGTTGCAGAGTGGTTACCGAGCGGTTACGATAGATGGATAGAGCCACAGCTGACGCCAGAGATTTTTTTTTTATTACTTATAAACTAGTGCTTGACTGCAATCGCGCCTGATGGTAAGCAGTGATGAAATCGTTGATGGTAAAGTGCACTAGCTTATTAAGCCTATTCACTCAAAAAAACTGAGTGAATAGGAAGGAAGACGGCAGTTGAGCGAGGTGATGCAATGCTTAACCCAACAATACGACCAACGATGCTGCGCCAGAGGATGATCTGGAGACCCTCCACGACCAAACTCCCGACACAACAACATTAGGCACATCGTACCCGGCACACATCGCAACACAACTGCTCAGACCAGTCCTCCGTACGGCTTCACCAGACATCATCATCAGCCGGAACACGACGCATCGCTTGGCGGCAAGACTTACCACAATATTTTTGTTGGGACAACCGAGTAGAATAGCTCATAACTTTGTGTTTTTCCATGATATCTTTATGAAATTTTGTACATAGATTCTTTACATAAAAATACTGGACACATGTTTCGGGTCTCGCATAAACAAACAGTAATGTTGTATAGTAATTAGTACTCACTGAAACTAATAATTAACCAGGATAGTTCGATATTTTAGGAGTATAATAAGAAAGCGATGAATATATTCAAAAGGGGCTCAAGGGCTCGTGGCTTGCTGATAATAGTCGCATAGGTCGATCGATTAGGTTAAGCTATGCTTACCGCGGTCAGTGTATGGATGGGTGACCACATGTGCCTCGGAAAGCACATTAAGCCGTTGGTTCCGGCTGCCATTCGTAGATGTGTGACAGTCGGTATTCACTGTCAGAAGTCTGTAAATCTGACCTCTGGTCTTACCAAGGAGTATCGTATTAACCAGTAACTGGGTTGTAGAGGTCAGATCGGCAGTCGCTACATGTTAAATACTGGTATTGAATTGAATCCAATTCAATAATACTCATGAAAGGTCATTCTAAAATCAACTTTTTTTTTTTTTTTTATATGATATAAACAAGCGCTTGACCGCAATCCCGCCTGATGGTAAGCAGTGATGCGATCATTGATGGTAAAGCGCGCTAGTTTATTAAGAACCTATTCACTCTAGCCTTGAAGACACTCAAATTGTAATGTGACGGAAACACCGTCGCTGGCAAATTGTTCCAGTCCCTCGATGTACGCGGTATAAAAGAGGAAGCGAAACGCTTCGTCCGGGTCGCAGTGGTATCAACAACGTAAGGGTGGAAACTCGCCGTACGACGGGTCGTCCGATGGTGGAACGGTGATGGGGGAATTAAATCATCACTTAATCTTTATTGAAATAAAGTTGTTATTTGTTTGGCATGAAATGGCAACATTACACAGTGCTGCCATTTCCTTACCAAGAATCCTGTAAAAGTACACACTTTTACAGGATTCTTCTTCAGCTAGGACATTTTCTATACCGTAGTCGTGGTGGCCTAGTGGTTAAAACACCAGCCTCTCAAATACGAGACAGGTACGATTCCACGTCAGGCAAGAACCAATGTAACTTTTCTAAGTTATATGTACTTTCTAAGTAAATCGACATCAATGATTGATTACAAGGTGAAGGAAAACATCTTGAGGAAACCTGGACTTGTCTGAAATTTCCAAACCCGCATTGAGCAAGCGTGGTGATTTCGCTCAATCCTGCTTTGTATGAAAGGAGACCTATGCCCAGCAGTGGGATGATAAAAAAAATTGGTGATGATGATATACCGTAGCATAAGTACCTACATTCTTTGTGCTTCCGTGGACTGTTTCTCTTATCACCAGCACCACGACAATAGTCGAATAAACACAACCACGTGGGAGTCAGTGCACCATAAGTGTCAAAGATAGTTTATCTGAAAGCATAATAATGGTACAATAATATCGCTGTGGGACAAATGTCACGAATTTTAACAATACTAGATAAGTGGAGTTATGAATAAATGTATGGAATTGTGTAACTATTATTGTTATACTGCGTCCCTCGGTTTCACCTGCTTATGTTTAGATTCCGTTTGAATATCGGCATAAAAACTTTTTTTTTTGTTTATAAATTATAAACTAGCGCTTGACTGCAATCCCGCCTGATGGTAAGCAGTGACGCAATCGTTGATGGTAAAGCGCACTAGTATATTAAGAGCCTATTCACTCTAGCCTTGAAGACACTCAAGTTGTAGTCCGACGGAAACACCGCCGCTGGCAAATCGTTCCAGTCCCGTGATGTACGCGGTATAAAGGAGGGGGCGAAACTCTTCGTCCGGATCGTAGTGGTGTTAACAACGTAAGGGTGGAAACTAGCCGTACGACGGGTCGTCCGCTGGTGAAACGGAGATGGGGGAATTAAATCATGTAATTCCCTCGCACACTCCCCGAAATGCATCCTATAGAACACCGAAAGGCTGGCTACTCTACGCCTGTGCTCTAGGCTTTGGAGACCAACTCGAGTTAGATCAGGGTCACCAATCAGCCTCTTTGCACGTCTCTCCACTGAATACAAAGTGGCCAGGTGACACTTGCAGCACCAGCCCAAATGTGGCTGCAGTACTCCACACACGAACGGACAAGGACAAGGAGGTTCTGAGAGTACTGTGTCGTCTGGACGTGAATAAGGCTAGTGGTCCGGATGGTATACAAGCGATTGTTCTTAAAGCATGTGCGCCCGAGTTGTCTCCTGTATTGACCCGATTGTATCGCCTCTCATTTAGGACTGGTATAGTGCCCAAGTCCTGGAAGCTTGCTAACGTGCAGTCCGTGCCCAAGAAGGGTAGTCGTGCCGACCCTGCCAACTATCGGCCGATTTCAATCACCTCCATACTTTGCAAAATTATGGAGCGTGTATTGAACTCGCGCCTCTTGGCATACCGTCCGATGGTGGAACGGAGATGGGGGAATTAAATCATGCAATTCACTATCGTATTAATTTATTAGTCCTGGTTTTAAACTATCTGTTTACCAAACTTCATCCAAAATCGTACAGTAGTTTTAGCGTAAAGGGTAACAAACAGATATCCAAAATTTCATGATTTAATATTAGTACGATAATAGATTTGGCTATAGCATAGGTAATGATATGTTGGTTATGCTACATCATCATCAACCTTTTTATCGTCCCTTTGCTGGACACAGGTCTCGTCTCATACAGAGAAGGATTGAGCGTAATCACCACGCTTGCTCAATGCGGGTTGGCGATTTCAGACTTACAAGTCCAGGATTCCTCAAGATGTTTTCCTTCACCTTATAATCAATCCAATGACTGATTATAAGTATATCTTATGTTAGTATTTCTATAACTTAGAAATGTTACATTGGTACCAGCCTGACCTGGAATGGAACCTGCACGCTCATACTTGAGAGGCTGGTGTTTTAACCACTAGGCGATTATGTTACATAATATCTAGAGGTTAATCTGAGATGGGTGGGTTGGAAAATATGGTCACACATCGAAAAGCACATCAAGCGGTTTAAAATTTTGAATATTTTTTACAGCACTAAATATCTCAATAAAACTCAACAACAGATCCAGTAGCTATCATACAATACATTCGTCTGAACACGAAATAATTGGCCATTTGTCACACAAACAGATAAAATATTGTAAAACAAAAAAGTACAACAAAAGTACGTGTAACAATAGTTTTTCTTATTTAGGTCGTGTTTTGTGGGCGGCTGTACCTCGCTGTACGAGATTAGGTTTACCACCTGCGGTTGGCTACTTAGTACAGATGATTACAGAAGTATTTTTAATTTATGTTAATAGAAAAAATATTTTAATGTTTCATGCACTCTTTTTTAATTGGATCTGTAAGTTGACAATGAAAATAAGTATTCTTGTTGAAGTAAAATAATTACAAAGCTTTGGCAAGAATATATAACTATTAGTTATTGCCGTTGGAATAATTACAAATGTGAGGATATTTGCTCTTACTTAACCATCTACATATTTGCTACTAGCGGCCACCCGCGACTTCGTTCGCGTTTTTTTATATGCTCCGCTCCTACTGTTCGTAAATGAAACGCAACGCAAAAAGAATTTTTCAAATCGGTTTAGTAGTTCCTGAGATTAGCGCGTCCAAACAAACAAACTCTTCAGCTTTACTATATATAGTAGCTTTCAGCATATAATACTAGCTTTCCGCCCGCGGCTTCACTCGCGTGAAATGCGGATATATCGCGCTTTTTAGATTTCCCTCGGGAATATCAAATTTTTGGGGATAAAAAGTAGCCTATGTCCTTTCTCAGGGTCTAAAGATTGTCTGTGCCAAATTTCACCAAGATCGGTTGAGCGGGAAAGCGTAACAGATTGACAGACAGAGTTACTTTCGCATTTATAATATTAGTATGGATACCAGGCTGTACACCTCGATCGCCATAGTAGAAAGAAAAGTTACTAAATATGCCATATTTCAATGAATAACTACATTTCATTAATTTTATGTTTCTCAAATAAATTACCATCCTACAAACAAAATACAGAAGAAACATTTCATTAAACAAAATGAAACAAAACACTGTCAAACAAGTTACGACAAAATCCAGGAAGTCGTGCGCTATGAAAGTTATTGTACAAAACTGTTGTTACTCATTATAGACCGTGTTTATATGTTTCCCGTCTTGATCCAGATATAGTTTGTTTATTATGCATTATGGAACACATGGTTTGTTTATGACGTAAACTTTCTACCGAGGTTGAATTGAAATAGAAATTATTGTCCATATTGAGAAAGAATGTGTGTCTTTTGACTAGGTACATAAATCAAACGTGATTCCAACAGGAATTTAAAATGGCAGGAATTGGATTTTATACAGTTTTTTTTTAAAACACGCGGTGAGTTTAAATTTCGACCTGCAAAAAGTCTTTCAATACTATTCATGAAATATTTTTCATTCAGGCATTATGAGTACTAGCATTACACTGAAACATGCATTTTTGCATGATCAGGCTATGACAATGTTTCTACTGACGAGATACTGGCTCTGTAAGAGGGAATGGGCCGTAATCCAACACAATTAGATCAATGTCTCTCTGGCGCAGTATCGTTGGTTGTGTGTTTAACATTGCATCACCTCGCTCAACTGGCGTCTTCCTTCCTATTCACTCAGTTTTTTTTTTGGAGTGAATAGGCTCTTAATAAATTAGTGCGCTTTACCACCAACGATTGCATCACTGCTTACCATCAGGCGGGATTGCGGTCAAACACTAGTTTATAATTATTAAAAAAAACGTGTACCCAAATCAAATAGGTAGGTAGATATTTTTGTTCTAAAACATGCCGTTTTTCTCCGGATGTAAACATTTACCGTTTTGAAGAGTAGTCGTAATTAAATAATATACAAAAAGAAGAGCCACAATTAACGAGTGACAAAAAATAATTATGTGTCATTATGATCCAAGTTTGAATAACACCAAACTTGGATCACAATGACAAATTATTGTCACAAAGGCAAGCATTTAGAAGTACAGATATTGAATTACTGGACAGAGCCGGTATGGCCGAGATGTAACGGCTTTTTGTAAATTATTTCATCATTACTGCTCTCAAAACAATGAAGGAAAATATCATGAAGAAACCAGCATGTCTTAGGACCAAACCTTTGAAAACATAACGTCACAACTGCTTTACTGCACCTAGCAGTGGAAACACTACCAGGATTGATTATGCTTAGACTTTACGAAGCCATTTAAGCCTGTTTATCATTACTGCCCACTAAAAGGTACGTAATAAACGAAAACAAGCGAACCAGTTCCAAAGTCGGCTGCTATCAAATTATTTCCAAGTCAACCTGTTCATTCGTAACCATTAATCAATGTTTAAAGTAATATTAATTTTGTAACGCTACACAAAATATTCTTATAACAGTTCTACTAGTTGTGGATTGATAAACTGTGTAACATTTCTGTATTATTTTTTAGTTTTATTAACGAGATTTCTGGTTCTATTACTTGGAACCGTAATGAAGATGATTTAGTAGTTATATTGTTTGTTGTATGCCACAGAATCTTAGTATGTAATATCACGGAAACATCCAAAATTGTCTTGCAAATCAATATTTGGGACCAGTAAAATATTTAGCATAAGAAAATCTACAATGTGCAGATCGAGCAAAAAATCACATAAAAATATCAGAAATATTCTCGTTAATATTATCCAAATATCATCATCATCTCGGAGATAATCTCAGTCGCATCCAAAGCTTACCAGTCTGACTGCTGGTTTTGGCTAAACTTCGATATTTACCGATATTATCCAAACATAATATTATTAATTCAAATATTACTCTCTAAACTTGGCCGCAGTTGAGTAAAAATAGCCTGATACAATATATAGAATATCAGGTACTAAACAGTACACTGCCTCTTGCCGCCAAACCTACTCGTGTCAAAATCCTAATCTTTACAACACAAATCCCATTTTTACTACAATATAATCCGTAACACCCAAAACATTCGACATTTAAATTCTAAGCTCCGAACTTTGCATCCAATGTGAGATTATGACAAATGGACCATCGGTTGCCACACCGCGTGGGCCACGAGCGGTCACAATGGTCTGACCCCAAGCCATAGTGCGTCGGTAATATCAACTATCAAGATTATGTTTTACGGGACTTTTTATACAATAAAAATGGAAATGCGTTTCTCTTCGATTTGAATGGCAACCTTTAACAAGGTCGACTTTTTGTCGCGTGATGTGGTTTTTGTTACAAAGTGAGGAGTATTACTGACATGGGAATAAGAATACTTTAAAAACAATAGCGTTTTGATACAGTTACGAAACAATATTATAGGGGAAACATGGAATCTATTAAATAAAGATTATGAAAATTATGTTCATAATAGACAAGCAAATCACTCAACTTATAAGTCGAGAGATTTCTCTTATATAAGAAGAATCCAGAGAGGAGCTTAATATTCAAACAGCTTGTGTTATCGAGCCAATAAAATAAGACAACACTTTTCTACAGCTTGCTATACTTACTTCGCTAACAGAAATATTTAATAACGTTTGCAATTTTAAGTTCTCTCAGCAAAAATTTCTTATTATGCATATAAAATATTTTATCCACCCATTGTTTAAGAATGTAGCGAGACAATGCGCTTGGAGTATTGTTTAAAAATACTCGTGTTTCAAATTGCATTCGTGCATGCACACAAAAACATTGTAAAATATATTTTGTTCGTTCAAAATCTCGTATAAAACGTATCTAGCAAACCCATACCAAAATTCATCTATTGGAAACGTACATCTTCCGGAACCGTATGCATTTACCTGTGCAAAAAATGTTCGTTCTTTTTTTAAAAAACAATCTTGATTACGTCACAGCGTGCAACAAACCGCCCATAACCCACGACCCGAAAATCAGCGATTTGTTTTTTTCGGCAAAGCCCCAATTGGCGTTCGAAAAGTTCGACGGCAAAAAAAAAAGAAAAACAGCATAATGGGCAATCGGGAAGTTTCAAATACACTCAACCCAAAGCACCGCTGAGATAAACGATTCAAAACGTAGTAAAAAAGGGGGGGAATCTCTCCGAAGTTTACCTTAACGGTCGACAGGTGTCCTCGAACACTCCGCCGAAAGTTTTCGGAATTAGCAAAGTGAGGGTTAGATTTTTTTCGGAAATTATGCTACCTCTTCTAAGATTCCCGGTGAAATATAAGTGTTTTCTTAAATCACTTACTTGAAAAGTTTCTTAACTGGAATTAAAAAGTTGAAAGGTTTTGCTGCGAGTGCCTATTTAGGATTGGGAGCTGTGGGCCGTGTTTTTAAAAAAGCTGACTTAAGTAAGTTTTTTAACGATAATCTTGGATAAAGTCTTGCTTAGATAAATGTTTTATGAAATACAAAATGAATTAAAAGAACAGCTGTCTCAACGGAACGTTAAGTCTAAATCCTTTTTTTTTTTCTAATCAACGCGAATACTTTTTAATAGAGATTGTATACACAAATTTAATAATAACTATATATTTATTTCTAATTTTTACAGAAAGTTCGTATTGTTGTAAACAATCATCATCATCATCAACCTTTTTTTTTATCGTCCCAGTGCTGGGCACAGGTCTCCTCTCATGCAGAGAAGGATTGAGCGTAATCACCACGCTTGCTCAATGCGGATTGGCGATTTCAGACCCAAAGTCCAGGTTTCCTCAAGATGTTTTCCTTCACCTTCAGTCACTGGTGTCCAAGATATACTTAGAAAGTACATATAACTTAAGAAAAGTTACATTGGTACTTGCCTGACTAGGAATCGAACACGCGCCAGTGGTTAAAACAACTCATACTTGAGAGGCTGGTGTTTTAACCACTAGGCTACCACGGCTGTAAACAATAATTTGGAGTATTTGTAAATATAAGGAGTATCATAAATGAACAATACATATACCTATGTATTGTTCATTCTCTGGATCCTAAACTAGGTGAAAGCTGTAACTTAGGAGTCAGTGATTCTCAGGAAGATACAAAGCTATAATTCTAGTACATTCGGGACGGTTTAACAATACCTAAGCAGAGTGGTGGTAGTTGTTACATGTATATCTATGCAATTTAGGACAACAAGCATTTGGCAATGTACATGACCTTAAGTCGGAAATTCGATGACATGACATCTACTTGTGGCCCAGCCGTGGGACCATTTTTTCCCAGCCTGAACTGTAAGAATCTTTGGCAAAAGCCTCTTATTCCTTCACTCTGATTCACGAGCTTAGGTATTCGTTCTGCTGATTATGCTCTGGATTTGTGTCGTGTCGAGTATGGACGTACATGTTTTATAGGATAATTGATATATATTTTTGCGATTAAATTATTGGTCCTATGGAAAAAGTTGTTTACTTTGATCATCTCTTTATATTCATTTATACATGCCATATAAAAATTCAAGAAAAAAGCTGTATAGAAATATAGGTAGGTACACAGGTGATGCTTGTTTCTTAAGAAATCTCTTCCAGCATACCGCGACAGGACAATAGATAAAGCGATATTGAAAAATGTGAAAGAGTAAAAGAGACAAAAAATACATAAAATATGGAAAGCAATTGCATCAATTTCAAAATCTTTCTCAGGGAAGTAATTGAGTCTAGTTAAACGATAGACCAAGCTTGGGGTGTAGGATTAGCAATTCGTTTCAGTTTGGAAGATTACGACAGCCACCGGTTATTCTAACGAAAGACTTGTTACCGATCGGACAGTAAAGTGGGAGGAATAATCGGTAAGTATCAGTTAGTATCAGTCAGTCCATTCATTGCCTTATTAGTATAATGGTAGCATTTGATAGTTAGGAGTTGGATTAAGTTTACTTTGTACTAAGATTCTCCCGTTTTTCGTTTTTCAACGTAGCTTTGAATATTTTGCTCGATTAGAAAGTATCTGTATGCTTTTTTGTGTCATATAAACTAGTGCTTGACTGCAATCCCGCCTGATGGTAAGCAGTGATGAAATCGTTGGTTGTAAAGCGCACCAGTTTATTATGAGCCTATTCGCTCTGACCTTGATGACACTTAAATTATAATCAGACAGGATGAATACAATTTGCCTGCTATGGGAAGGCAAATTGTTCCTGTCATTCAATGTACGTGATAAACAAAGAGCGCGAAACGCTTGTATTTGTATTCAGCAACTTACCCGCTATTGGTGACGTCAATTTGACTTATATCATTGGCGACGCCGGTCTTATGGAACAGGATGTTCGACCTAAGATTTTGCCAATAATTAATTATACATATAATTATATGACGTAAAAGTAAAGTAACTAACTTTACTTTTAATTTTATACATGTATATTATACTGGCAATGAAACATAAATATTTCACTTTCGTATTATATATATATTAATCGTAACTTATTTACAATGATACTCAGAACATTAAAAATCAACATGTGCTTTTTTGTATATTTTATAAAATTAAAACTAATAACATTCTTATATATTTATTAATCAAAATGTAAGCAAACTGATTTATTAAATGGTTACATAATAACCATGATGAAAATAACAGTAAATGTAGCAATTATTTTTGCTACTGTTATAAAGTTTTAAAAAAGTATGAACATTCAAGTTTAAATAGTTTACTTACCAGTCTCACGGATCGGGTTGAGGCCTATGCCAAACCTATAGTAGACACAAACTATGCCGTATGAGACAAAAAATTCTATTCACAAATATGAAGAGAAATAACAATACAAAACTACATTCACAATATTGCTTCAAAAACAACACATAAATCAAAGCAAACAGACCAAACCAAAGCCGAATCTAAAACTATTTCGAAAATCAAATATTCAGCAAGTTTTTATATAAAAACTGTGTCAAAAGCTTTACTAAAAATATAAAAACTACAAAAAAGTCTTGATTATATGTGCTCCCGCGTTAAATTGAATTTCTGATTGGTAGAAATCAAAACAAAGCTGGAAACGGTTCACTGGCCGGTAACAAAAATAGGCCGGATTTGGCGTAGCGTTTACACAAACAGCCACCACGGAGAGAAAAAATATAAAAACAGAAATGTCAGGAACGAATCTATCTCATATTCGGGGAACGGTATGAGATATGTTGTTTGTTTTGAAGGCCTTTCTATTGTATTGTATAATATAATAAAAAAGAAGACTCAATTCTGAGAAGCTAACTAATACAAAAGTTAGACATTATTGTAATCGAAGTGCGAATGAATTACATGGAAAAAATACACAATGGCGCCGGTACCTTGTTCAGAAATTGAACTTAATTTTAGTTTAGTATATCTTATTCTTCCTATAATATTAAAAAAAGGACAGAATATGAATATAACTTTATTAGTGTCAAATTAGTCAGTTACTAACCAAATTGACATATTTTTAGTCGCCATATTTTTAATCACACCGAAACTTCTAACAGAGCTTTTCAATATGAGAGAACTAAACCAATATTAATTTTATCTTCTGTCTTTTCTTATTGAAAAGACAGAAACTGATGCAATAGGCTTCAATTTAGTTTAGTTTGTGAACAAGACAATTGGTGTCAGTAGGATTTGTGTGTGTTAAATTACGTAACGTTGAGATAGTTCAAAACAAGGCTGGTGGAATTTGACATCAACAGTAGCGAGAAAAATTTAGAAACCCTCCGGGAACCACATACGAGTCCCTGAAATCGAACATATTGTATGCATTGCGATTCAAATGTTACTGGTACCGAATGAAAGTAAAAGATATACTGGACATGTTTGTTTTTCCAAGTTTCCAGATGTAGTCGTTAGATCGTGGAATACTCTAAGTCTTTTAGACTACTACTGCGTTTAAATCGAAGATTGATTGCTTCCATTTTAATGATTTCTTATTTTGCTTTGCTGGTATTTTGGCGTGGCTGGGTGGCATATGATAAATAAATTCATTGTTGTTGTTGTTGTTTCTTGCGTTCATTACTGTACCTACATAGTACTGTATTAAGTGATGTGTTTTTTTTTTTTAATGAACAGGCAGCTGCTCTGCTTGGGAATTTGTTCCGCCACTTCTTCTTCCCAGCGAAAGCACTAGGAAGTGTCTATGGGTAGGCGTTTTGGGGGACTGTCTTAAATATGTAATATTGACGTTTAAAAAGTGTCGATTCTCAGCCTAATTTGAATAAATGACTTTTGATTTGATTTGACTTGATAGGATTGTAGTGAGTGATTTGCGAAAATAGATTTTATTGTGTTGTTTATGACGATGACTTTTTTCTGCACTAGCTGCTAGAACTCATACTATTTTATTATTGATATTATTACTAGCTTCTGCCCGAAGTTTTGCTCGAGTAGTTATCGGAAATTATCTCACAGAAACATAGGTACTGCTGGGATAAATGCCTATGTCATTGCCTTTTCCAAGATGACACATATATCTTTGCCAAATTTTAGCAAAACCCGTTAAGTAGTTTATATGAAAAGCCTAACATACAGACTGAGTTACTTCCATACTTACAATATTACTAAAGAATTCCGAAGATAAAAATTTACTACAGCAATGCATAAAAAGCATATTTTATATCATATAGTCGTTTAACTGAAAGAAAAAATAAAGAGGACACAAATGTTGTGTTTATTTTTCTTTCTTATTGTTCCTTCAGACTTTCTTTCTTACTTTTATTTCTTTATTATTCCTTCAATTATTTCAAATAAAATGAATGTTTTTAACAAATATCTTCAAAATTGGATCGAGGATGCAAGCAAAGAATCTTTAGAAATGGATATTATTCCAGAATTTCACTCAGAAACTTCGTCGTTACGTCTACCCTACATTTGACTCCGATGTTATCTTATGTGAAAACATCACAAAGGGCTTCTAAACTTACGAGCGTTCTCATACTACATTGGGTCGAAATATCAAAATAAGCAGCGTACAGGGACGTATGCGCACATACCGCTACTTAATTTGTTTATATTATCGTCCTTACTGGGAAAGGTTGAGTTTGTTTACAAAGTTTTGTGGGATGGGAGTGAAGGGTGTATATTCTTTTTTTAAATGCTACTTTTGAAAAGAATTTGTTTTTAGAAGCGGGATAAACCGAATCATGTCCCTACCATATAACTTGTTTCTAAGTATTTTGTGATAAAGTATCTATATAAACACATCACAGTTAAATGTGACTAGCTCGTAAATCAAATACGCTTTTGATAATTTATGATAATTTTTTTAATTCTAAATCATGTTTTCTAAGGAGAATATCATAATCATCATCATCATCATCAACCTTTTTTATCGTCCCACTGCTGGGTACAGGTGTCCTCTCATACAGAGAAGGGATTAAGCGTAATCACCACGCTTGCTCAATGCGGGTTGGCGATTTCAGACTTAAAGTCCAGGTTTACTCAAGATGTCTTCCTTCACCTTCAGTCATTGGTGTCCAAGATATACTTAGAAAGTAGTATATGATAGGCGTATATTTGAAACGCCCATGTCATCATCATTTACCTAGCCTTTTCTTAACGTTTATATTCTACATAACACACACAAATCTATAAAATGTGGCAAACTATATCATTACAATCATTACATCTTTATTTCACCGCTGGACATAGGCATTCTGCAAGCGTCTGCATTTCGACTGGTTCCATGCTTATCGCGTCCAGCATGTTTCTCCGGCTTTAACATTGTCGTCGATCTACCTTGTGAAAACCTTCCAACGCTACATCTTCCGGTACGCGGTGCCCACTCCGAAAACTTTCATCTTCATCGTCCATCTGTTCTGCGAGTATTCTACCCTGCCTATTGCCACTTAATTTTGGAAATTCTTCGAGCAATGTCATCACCTAGGCAAACTAAACGTTAAATATTACTAGAAAAATCCAACTAACCAAATACGATCCTTGAACGTAGTCTTAATTCGTTTACTTCACTGGCCTCTCACAAAGCCTGCATCATATTTACTAGATATTATCTATTATGTGTCTCGAACGACGGATCCTTCCAAAACCTATAGAATGCGATGGAGCGATTCTAATTAAATCGGACATCGACAGAGCATTTCGCATTGTCTTCACGGGAAATCGCTCCCTTGAACATCAAGATGGTCGATGGTTTCGGAGAATTTCAATTCATGGAAGAGATACGATTCTGGTGGTGCTCTGAAACTTGCACTATGAGCTTGATAACGGACTGGGACCGGGCTTTTGGGAATTAGATGTGCGAGATACAATTGTTTCAGAATGGTGAACGCTATTATAATAGCGTTGTAGCTATGTACATGATAGGGAATATATTTTATTTTAATAATAATACTCACTTTTGAGATAACTTTAATTGTGATTTAAATAGTGTAACTGATTGAACATATTTAATATTACCTACGAATGAAGATTTCACTTTAACCGTTAATTGTTTACTGCTAAGCGAATTTGTTATGACAAAATCTAAATTTAACATCACGTAAAATAATGTTATAAAAAAGTCGGTTATAGTATCCATATTATCCATAAACGTGCAACTTTTTAAAAGACATTCTTAATGTTTCAACATACGTAAACAACTCAATATGATATTGTAGATTATAATATATATGACTTAGAATTCATACGAAAACTATAAATCGCAGCGATCTTTAATTTTTTTTTCTGTTTTATAATTTTGACACGTGTGGGTAACCTATGAATATGTGTCTAAAATAAATAAATGATTCGATTTGATTTTGAACACTGTTGGCTTGCAAAAGCTCAACTGCAAGCTACAAGGCATCAGTAATCTTATAGCTTGGACTGGAAGCAAACTATCTGGATGTACCTATCTGTTTATTGTTTGAGTTCAACAGACAGACAGACAGTGTCCTGGTAAAGTTCCCTTTGCGTTGGACAACTTGTTCTGGGAAAGGACAGGAAACGTCAGCGGCATTGATGTGCTTTCCAAATGTTTAGATGTTCGTGTTATTGATTGGTGTTATAATTTATGCATAATGCTGCTCTGTAGCAGTTGAGTCGTTAATACTGATTTACTTACTTGTTTCTTTCAGTTCAGTAGTACTATTTTTAACGATAGTTTGGAAACAGAAATGTTTAATTCTTTAGCTGATACTTTTAAGTTTATAGGAAGATGAACATCAAATATTATTATCATGGACATAATTAGGAAAAGGCTAATGGTAACTTGGAAGACGACAAATCAGGACAGAACAGTGGCATTTGTCAGAAATAACAATACTTCCCACAAAACCAAAAAGAATATGTCATCTACTCTTAACACCAAGTCCACATCCTTCACACTTCGAAAGGATCCCAAAAAAACCCACCATATAAACATGAACGCAAAACGTAGCGGAACATAAACATATGAACATGTGTTACCTTACAATAAACAGATCTGTGTAGCGCCGCGCGCGCAGCTGGCTAACCGATCTTTTTTCGAAATACCCTCATCAAACCATCCGGTTGTAACTTTTTGTGTAACTGATATGAGTCTGTAACTGTATTTATTATTTCAGTTACTTTTTCGGCAACATTTTATAATTACACGTTAATTAGTTTTGATACGATTTTTTATTATTGTGTCAGTGGGCTTCTATGCGGTGTATTTTAATTTAATGGGCTAATTAAAGCTTTAAACGGGTTGAAAGGAAGTATCTTTTAGCTTAATTAGGTTTCAAGTTACTTCATTAAGGAGTTCGTTGATGGGTTTAGTTTTTATTTCTTAGTGCTAATTAGAAGTGGTGCTTACTACTGCCACTTGCTGTGGATTCAAGGAATAACTGGATACTGTAAATAAAGTAAGTAAAGATAGAAAAATAGACAAAATAAACAGATCGAACATTAGAAATAAATAAAGACAAAATACGTACAAAAGACGCTGTCAAAACCTCATACATTGCTTTATGTCAGGGCCAGAGATCAAATATTACACACATCAAATTGACATTTGACATTGACAATACAGATTTCATTTAAATCTGTGATGCGCCCGCTACACTCGCAGATGATAACAGAAATACAATAATCAAAACAAAACATAAATACCGAATAAGTTTTACATTTATTATATTAACTGTAGCCGTATATTAACGTAATATTGACCATGATGGATCAAAAGTGGGGATGGCTGGATGATTATTATTTTTATGATTATGGTATGTATGCCATTATTGTCATATATATGTATAACGCCATAAATTAAATAATATATTTTACTTTTTCAGCCTATAGAGGTCCACTACTGGACAAAGGTCTTCCCCAGGGCTTTCATTACACTGGGGGGAGGGGGGGGGGGGGGGGGTGTGGCAAGACCTACTTATTTTAAATAAATAATTATCATTGCTGGGTTACAGGCCTCATCTCTGTAGGAAGGAATGGGCTGTAATCCATCACATAAGCCCATGGTGCGTAATGGAAGTCGTCAGATGTTTTTATTTTTTTGATTTTGGCACATGCCGATTTCCTAAAGATCATTTCATCAAAACATGTCGGGGCTGATTCATATATTTATGCGAAAATAAATTTTCACTGGTGATGAGCAACACGAACCAGCATGTGTTTAATTAATAAAGATCATAAATGTTATATTTAGAAGCGCCATAATATTAGTTTATATATTTCACACGCAATTGTATTTAATTGTGTAAGCAAATACGAAGGGTCACCGACCTTTCGCAGTAAGACCAATCGGAATATGTATTTACAATTTACACATCACAAGTAAAAGCTTTACGATTATTTTCAAGCCTCCTCTTATTGGCTTTTTAAGTATTAAATACTAGCTGCGCCACGCGGTTTCAACCGCGTTTTTTTTAATGCCCCTCTCCTATTAGTCGCAGCGTGATGTTATATAACCTAAAGTCTTCCTGGATTAATGGGCTATCCAAAGCAAAAAGAATTTTTCAAATCGGACCAGTAGTTCCTGAGATTAGCGCGTTCAAACAAACTCTTCAGCTTTATACAATATTTAAAGAAAACCCTGTCCGATCCGTGAAGGTATTGTTAGGTATCGATAACTGATTCTACTAATGACCACAAAGACAGGCTAAACTTAAAAAAAAATCCGCCTAAAAAAATAAATATTATTTCGCAAAAAAAGGTAACATATTACATGTGCGATAAGCAACCCCTTCCGCGGGCGGCGGGGGACAGGGCACGCGGCACCTGTGACGTGGTCGCGTCGCTATTCGCTTATAATAGTAGCGGTGTTGTCAGTTTTTTTCAAAATTACCAAATTTCGGGGAAATTGGAATTAATTCCCGGGAAAAAAGGATTATTTCAAAATTCATTAGTATTGTTACTATGATGATTATGTAAAATTTTATATTATATTTGGTCAAGTGTTTACCTAACCTTTATTATCCTTATGGGTTGGACAGGGTTTTCTTTACATATTGTATATTAGTATAGATTACCTATGCTTGTCAATCGAGTTGACTCGTTGTCGAGTTGTTCACAGTTTCATATATTACCAAGTTTTGCTCAAAAGTTTTTGATATTATCCCAAAGGAATGTACTGGTTATTATAAGCTAGTGCTTGACCGCAAACCCGCCTGATGGTAAGAAAGTTAGTGATAAAGAAACCGTGGCCCTGGCGGGCAGGCAAGTGAACGAACACAGCAAAAGTCTGACATGCCCTTCCGCTCCGCCCAGAACGGCAGAGGTCATTTGATGATTTCTCATCCCAAACAAAAAAAAATGGTAAGAAGTGATGCAATCGCTGATGGCAAAACGCGCTAGTTTATTAAGAGCCTATTCACTGAAAAAACTGAGTGAATAGAAAGGAAGACGGCAGTTGAGCGAGGTGATGCAATGTTAAACCCAACAACACGACCAACGATACTGCGCCAGAAGGAGATTGATCTGGAGACCCTCCACGATCAAACTCCAGACACAACAACATTTGGCGCATCATACCCGGCACACATCGCAACACTACTACTCAGACCCGTCCTCCATACAGCTTCACCAGACATCATGTCGGAACACGACAAATCGCTTGGCGGCAGGACTATGTCTGGTGGGTGGTAACTTCTGCCGACAGCAGATGTTTGGGTTCTATTAACAGAAATCAGTAAACAGCGACCGTTTTCCGTTCCATGAATTTAATTGAAATTTGAATCAGCTTTGGAGAAGTACTTTTAGGGAAAACATTTCCCCTGCCTTCCTATCCAATAGCCAAAATGCTATGAAATGATAAAACAAAATGTGCTGTTATCTAAATTGCGAAGCACTTAAGTAATGATATTCTTAGAAAATGGGTGGAAATAGCCTGCATAACGAGTAGCGACATCTATGGGTAGCAATTGAGACTAAATGTTACCTTTCAATGAAGTGAAACTGCTTGTTAACGGTTATAACCTCCCATCTAAATACAAAAGTATCACCAGCATATCCGCGTTCACTAATCTAAGTAGTTCTTAAGTAACTACCGACTCCCTTCAAAGAAAAGATGTGCTGTTAAAAATAGATGTAAAAGTTCGGGATTTATGAAAACAGGATTAGAACTGTTCTCTGTTCCTAATCCCATTAGCAAAGATAAACGGATTTATGCCTTTAAAGTTAACTTTTTTGGGGTTTAAATTGTTTTTAGTAAGCTCGTGTAGGTAAGTTTATTTCCGTAGTTTGTTTATTTATTTTGAAATATATCTGGTTATTTATAAAGCAACATAATGACAACTTGAATGAGACTTTTATTCAAGAAACGGCTACTAAAACGATCTGCGGACACTATTAATTAATTATTATGAGGTAAATCTTCACATTCTTCTCTAAATGAGTACTCGAATGGAGACCGCGTCTCGGCAAATGTAGCGTAGGACGCCCTTGGGCGAGATGGAGCGATGACATCAAAAAGGTGACTGGCAGTGGCTGACGGATAACTGCTCAGGATCGAGCTTGTTGGCGTGCCGTGGAAGAGGTCTATGTCCAGCAGTGGACGAGTAGGGGCTGATGATGATGATGACGAAATTTTCACAACCTAACATGGCTCAAAAGGCAGCCGCACCCCAACAAAAATGGCGTTAAGCAGGACATGTCTCCTGCATGTATTGTTGCATATTTGTACAAATGCAAATGCACGCAAGATTTTAAAATTTCTGTGAAGACTACCTGTCAGTTTTCGTCACAATTAAACTTCACAGTCTATGGCTAACCTATGTAAGTTATAAATGCTAAGATCAAGGCGTTTCGCAGGAAGATATGTGGTGTTAACGGCTTGAGCTGTGTTTGAAGCAGCGTACATAAAGGCTGACACATGTGCTCATGCACCGCTGTGCTTCAGTGGATATCGTTGTGACGTACATAGCTGACGCATGTGGATTATATTATTATGTATATTATTGTATTTGCCTGGACTGTGTGAGGTTCTGATTGAGTGGCTCATAGAACAATGCAAAGCCTGCATCACTGACGGCAATATCCTAATTTGATATTTTAATTTCCTTGGGTAATTTTTTGTTTGCTTATTTGGTCAAAACTATTTTCTTTTTTCGCTTTGCTGGTATTTTTGCGTGACCAGCTAGCATATGGTAAATAATTCCATTGGGTTCTTGTGTTCATTACTATACATAGGTAGTATTGTATAAAGTCATGTGCGTTTTTTAAATGAATAGACAGCTGCCACTTCGCCACTTCTTCTTCCATATATCCAATTTACTAGCAAAAGCTAGACATTCAATAAATTAGAGGACAATGTTAGTGTTTTTTATCCTTAGATGTAGTTACACAATGAATTGATTGTTGGAAAGTGAAACCGAAATTGTACTAAAATTGCCCTTAGTAAGACAATAACTTATCGCCAAGTACAGCAATGCTATTCTGTACAAAATTTGACCGAGAAAACTTACCTAGATAAAGTGAACATTTTTTTTTTAATATTATAAACTAGTGCTTGACTGCAATCCCGCCTGATGGTAAGCAGTGATGCAATCGTTGATGGTAAAGCGCACTAGTTTATTAAGCCTATTCACTAAAAAAACTTAGGAATAGGAAGGATGACGACAATTGACCGAGGTGATGCAATGTTAAACCAAACAACACGACCAACGATGCTGCGCCAGAGGGAGATTGATCTGGAGACTCTCCACGACCAAACTTCCGACACGACAACATTTGGCGCATCGTACCCGGCACACATCGCAACACAACTGCTCAGACTCGTCCTCCGTACGGCTTCACCAGACATCATGCCGGAACACGACGAATCGCTTGACGGCAAGAATTTGTCTGGTGGGTGGTAACTTCTGCCGACAGCAGATGTTTGGGTTCTATTAACAGCAATCAGTAAACAGGGACCGTTTTCCGTTCAATGAATTTAATTGAAATTTCCAGGCATCGAGTGGAATGACAGAAAGCAACTAAGAACACGTTTATTTGCGATAAATATGACACAAAAAGAATATAAATACAAAAAAAAATCATTTGAACACACGTCTCATCCACGCATATCGGTTATCGCTGCTATATTCTATGCAAGACTGCTTTTCAGCTACGTTTCATCATCATCAACCTTTTTTTTTTATCGTCCCACTGCTGGGCACAGGTATCCTCTCATACAGAGAAGAATTGAGCGTAATCACCACGCTTGCTCAATGCGAGTTGGCGATTTCAGACTTAAAAGTCCAGGTTTCCTCAAGATGTTTCCTTCACCTTCAGTCATTGGTGTCCAAGATATACTTAGGAACTACATATAACTTTAGATAAGTTACATTGGTACTTGCCTGACCTGGAATCGAACCCGCGCACTCATACTTGAGAGGCTGGTGTTTTAACCACTAGGCCACCACGACTGTACCACCAGCGACGTTTGGCGCCGATGTAATGACGACATCCGGTGCAGCAAAAAATATTAAGGTAGTGTACTGATTCAGTCACAGAAATCGTAATAATTACGATTTCTGTGGATTCAGTGCACTTGAAGGTAAATAACATAATTTTAATGAAATTTGACAGGAATTTAAAACTCTCAGTTTAATTAAACTCACTTCATCTAAGATGTCAGGATGATCCTTTAATAGCACCACTGGACTCTATAAAGACGTTGTGAATGAAATTTATGTACAGATAATCCCCTAACCGCAATGCGAACTTTTGCAGCCATTCAAAACAGGCAGAATTTTCTGCTTAATCAAATCTCTTTGGACTGTTTCATATATTATATAACATCGGGGTCATATCAGATGGTCCTGAATTAATAGGATTTCAACCCTAAAGCATCTACTTTGATTAGCGTTTCAGTCCAAAGTCATTGTATAATGTTTGACTTTGTTAACTGGGCTCCGCGGGATTATGTGGATAACCATATTTTTGTTAAAACAATGTTGCATAAACAATACGGCTTTGTGTTTGCACTGTTTATCATTTGGGTTTAATTTTTATGAATTATGTTTTTTTTTTAAGGACAGTAATAATGTAATATGTTCTTTATGCACAAAAATAGAGAATCGTTTATTAATACATGATAAAAAACAAGGGATTAATGAAAGAAACTTGACAGCCTCCGTGGCGTAGCGGTAGCGAACGGGGCAGGTGCACAAGGAGGCGTGGATTCGATCCTCGCGCAGTCGTTACGGGTTGTTGGATCCCGCAAAAGTCCAACATTTGGTCTAACAGCAATACTTCGATATCGATTTCAGATTGTGGAGTCCAGACGGCAGTCGCTTTACGGAAAATATCGAAGTTTAGCTAAAATCAGCAGTTAGAATGGTAAAAGCGGACCCCAGACTGCAAAGCTGAAAAAGCTTCGGGTGCGACTGGGATTAACGCTGACATGATGATGATTAATGAAACAAACTATTATATATGGCTGTTAACATTAAACTACCTCATTTCTTATGATCATGTCCCGGACTTCTTTGAGAAAGATTCATTCTGGGCGGGTCTGGACAGAGAGACATTAGAGAAACCTTTGCCGAGCAGTGATACATTAATGGAAAAAATCCTAATAATATTACAATCACGATAGTTTATGAGGATGTATGTATGTATGATTGGATGTTTGTTACTATTTCACGCAAAAACTACTGAACGGATTTGCATGAAATTTGGCACACAGGTGCTATATGAAAATGACTGACTACGATTTGAAATGATTGCATTTTGTGGACTAATTATGAAGAAAGTACTTACCACTTTTGTTATTGTTTTTAAATTGGTTATCTTTTCTAAATATTTACTACAGCCTCCGCGGCGTAGCGGTAGCGGACGCGGCCGCTGCGCAAGGTGGCGCGGGTTCGATCCCCGCACAATGCAAGTATTTGTATGCATGAATATGAATATTTGCACTGGTCTGGTCGTGCCTCGGAAAGCACGTTAAGCCGTTGGTCCCGGTTGCCATACGAACATCTAGTGGCAGTCGTTACGGGTCTTTGGAGCCCTCAAGAGTCCAACAATTGGTCTAACTGCAATGCTTCAATGTCGCCTTCGGGTTGTGGAGGTCAGACGGCAGTCGCTTCACGGAAAATGACGAAGATTAGCCATATCAGCAGTTGGACTGGTAATTAAAGCGGACCCCAGACTCCAAAGCTGAAAAGGCTTCGGCTGCGACTGGGATTAACGCTGGGATGATGATGATGATGATTAATATATAGGATATTTTTTATCCGGATATTCCCACAGGATCAAAACATACGCGGTTGAGACCGCGCGGCGCACCAAGTGTACATAAAAATATTATATACATTAGACAACATTACTGATGAATTCAATGAGTCTACCTCAGATTATAGCTGCACACTACGCGGTTGAGACCGCGTGGCGCACCAAGTAGGTATATAAAAATATTATATACATTTGACAACATTACTGATGAATTCAATGAGTCTACCTCAGAATATAGCTGCACACTTGTGCCTCCCTCTTCAGAAAACACAGGGGTTTCACTATGTTATATTAATGCAACCACATTACATTAATCCTAAAAACGTAACAAAACTGCAAATAATTTGAAACTTCAGGTACGCACTTTATTCAAAGATTCGAAACTGCTAAGACTGGAAATATTAAACGTATACAATGATAAAAAGAAAAATATTAACAAAGACTGAAAGTAACTATAGTCTGACATAACTCAAAGTAACAATGAGCGGAATTAATTAAAGGAAACCAATGAAAGAGGAGATCAAAGCGAGGGCTTGTTTAGTTTACTTTCTCTGTGGCTACAGTAGCGTCTTAGTAATTTAATTCAAAGTAATTTTTGATTGTGAGTTCAGTTACTACAGTTATTTTAAAAGAAGTTCATTATACTCATGATATTCAGAGCTGCATTTGTCACTTTGTATTTCAAATTAATCAAACAAAACATCTTGAAAGTGACTCCGTACCGACTCGTATGTTTTAGGTAGCCAGTAGGTATAATATTAGTAATATCAAAAATATAAAGGTCATCATCATCCCAGTGTTAATCCCAATCGCATCCGAAGCCTTTTCAGCTTTGGAGTCTGGGGTCTGCTTCACCAGTCCAACTGCTGATATGGCTAAACTTCGACATTTTCTGTGAATCGACTGCCGTCTGACCTCCACAACCCGAAGGCGACATCGAAGCATTGCAGTTAGACCAATTGTTGGACTTTTGAGGGCTCCAACAACCCGTAACGACTGCCACTAGATGTTCGTATGGCAACCGGGACCAACGGCTTAACGTGCTTACCGAGGCACGACCAGACCAGTGCAAATATTCATATTAATGCATACAAATACTTGCACTGTGCGGGGATCGAACCCGCGCCACCTTGTGCAGCGGCCGCGTCCGCTACCGTTACGCCACGGAGGCTGTAGTGAATATTTAGAAAAGATAACCAATTTAAAAACAATAACAAAAGTGGTGAGTACTTTCTTCATAATTAGTCCACAAAATGCAATCATTTCAAATCGTAGTCAGTCATTTTCATATACCTAATTACCTAGGCTATAGATTTTTGTTATAACATTATGGACTATTGCTTGATGGCGATCCCGCCTGATGGTAAGCACTAATACTATCGTTGATGGTAAAGCGCTCTAGTTTATTAAGAGCCTATTCACTCTAGCCTTAATTTATAGTCAGATGGAAAGACTTCTTCTTCAGCCTATACAACGTGTAACATAAAGGGTGTATACATAACAAAGGCATGGCATCTTTACATGATATCAAACGATATTGGAAGGGTTTTTTAATCCTATCTTTTTATGTTAGGAAGTTATGAGGAAAAACACCGCCTGTGATAGGCTACTATCATACTAGTCGCACAGAGATATTGAAGGCATTTATCGGATTTTGGCAAGTAGCGTGACGGGTAACGAGTAGTTATTAACGTAAGTAGTGTGCTGCCACGTTTGTTATGATTTTATTTTAAGAAACACACGAAACCGAAAATTTGGTACCAATTTTTTGTGTATTTTATTTTGAGTTGAAACCCTTCCGATATCGTTGGATATCATCTAAAGATACCATGCCCTTGGTATGTATATACCCTTTTTGTTACACGTTGTATATGTCCACTGCTGGACATAGGCCTCCCCAAGGCTTTCAACGCCGACTTGTCTTGTGCTGCCCGCATCCATCGGCTTCCCGCGACCTTCACAAGGTCATCGGTCCACTTTGTTGGGGGCCTCCCTACGCTGCGTCTTCCAGTACGTGGCCGCCACTCCAGAACCTTACTGCCCCATCGGCAATCGGTTCTACGAGCAATGTGCCCTGCCCACTGCCACTTAAGTTTAGCGACTCGCAAAGCTATGTCGGTGACTTTGGTTCTTCTGCGTATCTCCTCATTTCTGATTCGTTCACGCAGAGAAACTCTGAGCATAGCTCTTTCCATTGCCCTTTGTGTGACTCTGAGCCTTCGTATGAGGCCCATTGTGAGCGACCACGTTTCAGTTCCGTAAGTCATCACTGGCAACACAAACTGGTCAAAGACTTTAGTCTTGAGAGACTGTGGTGATGGAAAGACTGCCGCAGGCAAATTATTCCAGTCCCTTGATGTTCGCGGTATAAAAGACGAGGCGATGATATGAACAATTCGTACACTTTATTCTTACTCACAAAAACTGTAGCCTGCAACAAATTACAAGCTCATATGAATGTAACATGCAACCTATTTATGATGCACTAGCTAACAATTTCATACCATTTTGTTTAGTTATGTTGCTTGCGAATTTTTATTAGTTCCGCGTTTACATTGGTGAGATGTATGAGGAATTTAGCTGTAGGTTGTAACGCTGGAATGCTTTTGAAGCCTTACAAAGAAGCTGGTATGGTTTTACTGGAGTTTAAACTTACTCGCAATAATAGTGGAAGGATTCAAGTTTAGCACAAAGGTGATTGAGGATTTGTTAAGAGAGTGCCTGCTAGATTTTTTATGGTCAGAAATATTGCATACAGAGATGTATGGAACCTGTTTTGAGTTTTTATATCCTTTCTTGTATCGTGTACTCGGATGAGAGTGAAATTTGAGGCCGACTTAACGAGGCTCTTTGTTCTTTCTTTGTTGGCTACATACATATTTTTATTTTATTTTTTAGCCTATCTAAAATTCTTACACTTTAACATAACAACAATACAAGCAAGATGCAAACAGTGCAAAATATGATGCTTAAGCTTACTAACACGTTATATCTATACTAATATATTATAAAGCAGAAGAGTTTGTTTCTTTGTTTGAACGCGCTAACCTCAGGAACTTCTGGTCCAATTTGAAGAATTATTTTTGCATTGGATTGCCCATTAATCCAGAAAGGCTTAAGGCTATATAACATCAGGCTGCGACTAATAGCAGCGGGTCATATAAAAAAAACGTGGGTGAAACCGCGTGGCGCATCTAGTGGTTCATATAATTATCTTTTTTTTTCAATGCCTATTTACGTGCCCTCTTTACCTGTAGCTTTTATTTAGGTAATAATATTTTAATTATTTAAATTTCTATTTTAATGATAAGTATTTTATTTTATTTCTTTGCTTTTGGCGTGGCTAGCTGGCATATGGTAAACAATTTCATTGTTATTGTGTTTTCTTGTGTTCATTACTATACATAGTAAAAAAAAAAGTAAAAAGAAAGGTATAAAGTCATGTGTTTTTTTTAATGCATAAACAGCTGTGCTCGTGGGAGTTCGTTCCGCTACTTCTTCTTCCCAGCGAAAGCACTAGGAAGTGGCGAAGGGCGGGCGTTTTGGGGAGACTGTCTTATGTAATATTGACGTTCAAAAAGTGCTGATTCTCAGCCTAGTTTGAATAAATTACTTTTGATTTTGATGCGAATTATCATCAAATTTGTGTTAAAACCATACAAAGGACCGAGACAAAAACAATTTTTTTTTTTTTTTTGAACTCAGCGCATCCAGATCTATATGATTATCTATAGTGGTGAGGGTTTTGAGCAACTTCGGGCACATACATGCATACAGACAGACATACAAACATACGCACTTTATATTAATGGATTTAAACACATTTTCTTAAACATTAGAGTGATGAAATTTCAATTATAAATATGTTAACTCTAGTTAGAAATTCCTTATAAGAATCAGTATGAAGTAACTTCAAAACAGTATGTATCTTAATTGCATAAAAATGAAGGTCCTTATAGACCATCAAATCCAACAACTTCCTCTATGAGACATCGTAACTGCCAATAAAATATCCTTAACTTCGACATACTCAACCCAAATATATGGGACAGGTAAAAAAAAATCATGATAACTATGTTCATAGCTTGCAGATCAGGTGGCCGATGGGGTCGAAAGGAGTGGTGACCGCCTATAGAAAGATGTAGCGTTGGAAGGCGGACGGAGGATGGGTCTGAGCAGTTGTGTTGCGATGTATGCCGGGTACGATGCACCAAATTTGTTGTGTCGGGAATTTGCTCGTGGAGGGTCTCCAGATCAATCTCCCTCTGGCGCAGCATCGTTAGTCGTGTAGTTGGGTTTAACATTGCATTGCCTCGCTCAACTGCCGTCTTCCTTCCTATTCACTCAGTTTTTTTTAGTGAATAGGCTCTTCATAAACTAGCGCGCTTTACCATCAACGATTGCATCGCTGCTTACTTTGGCAGGATTGCGGTCAATCACTAGTAGGTATATAATTATAAAAAAGGTCTCTGACAAGACCGCAGAATCTCGTTGGGTGCGAAAAGCCAAGAACCGCTTGAAGTGGAAGTGCATGTGTCTATGTCCAGAAGTGAACATTTTTGAGCTGAAATGATGATAACGACTCTGTTTGGTCCAAGGAATTTCTATCTAAACTGGAATGTGAACTGTCGATCAAAACGCGGTCCGAGGGAGATAGCTTCACAGTAGCCCTCTGTCCTTGTTGTGTAGGGTGACTATTATAATGGAATTTATAAGGAATGTACGTAAAATATTTTTTTTCACTTATATTACCTGAGTTTTAATGAACATTTGGGCATGGATGCGAACTTTTTAATTTCATTATTAAATTTTAAATTGGATGAATAAATTGATCATGTACCTACGGGCGACAGCAGGTCAATCTATCCGAAACTGTACCTTTAGATAAATAAAATATCTACAAGAAAGCAGAATTTAATGTCATTGTAAATACCCAATAAAAGTCACTTACTAATTATGCACACAATGACTAAGTACACATTTATTAATTACTCCGAAATTTATGGTCACCCTACATACTAACAAAATACCTTGTATATGATTACCGCAAAAACCTTACTTAAAGAATGATATTCCGCATCCAGAGTATGACTCACTATTGCAGACATTAATGGCACCCTTTTCAACATCTTTTTTCTAATCGAAATTGTTGGTTTCAAACAAAATTACAAAAAATAAATACGGGTAACACTTAGAAAGAGACAGAGGGCTACTGGGACGCGTTCTCCCTCGGACCGTGTTGTCTTCAAATAAAGTTTTATTTCCGATCGACCTTATTGCTCTTGTGATAGAGTCTTCTTTTAAATAAGAGACTTATGCAAGTTCACATTCCACTTTAGCTAGAATTTCCTTGGTTTGGTCCCACCGAGAAAGTTATTTATTTATAGTCTGTACTAGACCCTTAAACATTTCCGCACCTTTCTGCTATACACGTTGTTACGTATTTAATCGACGATGAATGTTAACGGCTGTATCTCTACTACACTCGTTAAAAATTATGTTTAGTTTTGCTTGTGGCTAAATAAGAACAATCACACAAAGCGATCGATCAGGTTAAGCAAGGCTCACCCCGGTTACTCCGTGGTTTCCTAAAGCACTTTGCCGCTGTTTTAGTATGTCTTTGACAGTCGTTACGGCTGTCAGAAACCCAAAAGTCTGACCATCAGTCTTACCACGTGGTATCGTATTACCCAGTATCTGGGTTGTGGAGGTCAGGTAGGCAGTTGATTCATATAAAATACTGGTCTTCAGCAACATCCAGTTACTCTGGAAGCCGATCCCAGTATAGTTAGTGTGACGCCACTTGTCACAAGGGTAATATTTGGTGTAATAAAACAACTAAACGCAACTGCTAAACTTGCCTGGGGCCAGAACCAACCTACTGGCGAAAGCACCCCTCACCCGTGCAATCCGTATGGTGAACGAAGTCCATGATAGACTGGACATATTTTCGTGTTCTTTGAGTGAACTCGCAAGAGTTTTATTATACAACGTGTAACACATACCAAGGGCATGGCATCTTTAGATGATATCAAACGATATCGGAAGGGTTTCAACTCAAAATAAAATACTCAAAAAATTGGTACCAAATTTTCGGTTTCGTGTGTTTCTTAAAATAAAATTATAACAAACGCTATAATTTTATTTTAAGAAACAGATTATAACAAACACTACATATGTTAATAACTACTCGTTACCCGTCACGTTACTTGCCAAAATCCGATAAATGTCATCAATATCTCTGTGCGACTAGTATGATAGTAGCCTATCACAGGCACTGTTTTTCCTCATAACTTCCTAACATAAAAAGATAGGATTAAAAAACCCTTCCAATATCGTTTGATATCATGTAAAGATGCCATGCCTTTGTTATGTATATACCCTTTATATTACACGTTGTTTATTGTAAGTTATATTTAAGAATTAGTGTAAGTATATTAAAGTATTAGTGGATAACTGCACTGTCGCATTAGGGTAAGACCTGTAAGGAAAGTTGTAAACTGATAAATAAATAATAAATAAACTATAGTCGAAGGTACTATACGTTCCGGTTGGAAACCATATACCATTCATTTATACATAGTTCTACATTAATCATCACAATCATCACATCTCTTTAAGCGTTATAAGCGTAATGTGCCACATAGGCAACACGGAACCCACCACCCATATAATCAGCAGCGAATAAACAACAACATAGCTAACCAGTGTTCATCGTTTGTTGCAGATGAGTAGCTCGCTGGGGGAGAAATTCAACCCTTCACCCCCTTCCAGCCCCCGCGAATCTTTTGTTACGAGTTGTCACACAGAAAAATGTCGCCTACCCCTAGATTTTGCTTTCCAATTCGTTATGATAACTTGTTTAGGTAAAAATGTAGGTAAATTGAAAACACTCCTGGTTTTATTATCAAAGAGTGTTTCCATAATATTGATATCCTGTTAGACTTTGTGCAGTTTAGCCCGTTAGTACAACGCGTATCATTAATGAAATAGAAACACATAATATATTTTGGGTTTCACTATATATTATAAAACTAAATCACTTTCCTTGGGGGAGGCCTTTGTCCAGCAGTTTACATCTATAGGCTGAAGAAGAAGAAGAAATCACTTTCTGTTTCCCTATGTACCTCTATATGATTAAATCATTAAAACTACGCAACCCATTTTGATGCGATTTTTTAATAGATAGAGTGATTAAAGAGAAAGGTTTTTATGTGTATAATAACATCCATTAAATTGTGAAGAAATGCTATTCTTTTTGAGGTTTCTAATGTGATGTCGTAAATAATTACATTTTTTTCGCGTTTGCAGTGAAACGCCTAATGTACTAAATATTGTACACATTGAAAAGGTGTAAGAGTCCTCGATGGTGTATGTCTATATCTTATGGATATTCCACAATAACATCTTTTGTCATTTACTTTTACGACAAATACCGGCTATTTTCGAAGCGATTTTAACCAATACAGCGTTAATCCTTATCCAATTGCAAGGGTGCTGGTGTCGCCACACTATTGTTAACATCCTTTTAACTGTATGTACTACATGTTTCAATGTACTGTAACATTTGATGCAAATAAATTATTATTATTATTATTATTCCTTTATTTTACTGTATATACATATAAATTACATTTTTAAATATTTCTACATAAAAATACCTAAAAAACATTTAAAAATATAAAAAATAGTAGCCCACCGGTATCGGGAACAGGGTCCAAGCTACCGACGGTCAGGGCTCCAGAGAGAGGAACTTCCTGACGATGCGAGCCGTGTTCAGCAGTACCGCTTTCTGAATCAAGCCCTTGATCCAGCTGCCTAACGAGAGCCTCCTGAGGTGTTGGTCGAGGCTTTTGGCTATTAAGCCATTGGCTGTCACGACTATCGGTACAATGATTGCTGAATCCACTTCCCACATGTCGACAACCTCGTGAGCCAAGTCAAGATACTTGATTTGTTTATCTTTCTCGGCTTTCACGAGGTTCTCATCATGCGGGATGGTTATGTCAACAATCATTGCACGCCGCTCTGATCGATCCACCATCAATATATCAGGCTTATTGGCAACAATAGTCCTGTCAGTGATGATGAATCGATCCCAGTACAATGTGATATGGCCATTTTCGAGAACTGGGTCGGGCATATACCTGTAGTACGGCACCTCCGATTCCACAAGGTTATATTTAAGAGCAAGTGGCTGATGAATTATCCTGGCTACAAGGTTGTGTCTATGCAAGTACTCTCCGTTAGCTAGACGAGAACACCCGGAGATGATATGCCTTAATGATTCCCCCGGCCGGTGAAATGCCCGACAGATGTCATCTGTGCCGTATTTCACAATAAATCTCCGGTAATTGTTCGTCATCATAACTTCGTCCATAATTGCACATACAAAACGGTTTCCCCAAAAAGGTCACCGAATCGTAGCCAGGCTGCGGACGCTTGTAAATCTACATCAGGCCCGTATAGGGCTCTGAAAAAGCGTCCGTGAAGCTCCTTGTTCTTCCATACCTCCATGCGATCATTGGTGTCAAGCACTACTGGTTTGCGCCAGTTCTCTTTAGCCAAGGAGAGCGGAGTGAGGCCCTTGCCCTTATTATTATTATTATTAATTTAATACCTTAAATAAATTGTTGATTTAATATAGATCTATATTATCCTGTACAGTATATGATTTAAATGAATATTTTCGGAGATATTCCAGAAATAAAAATTGCGGGCAGGAGCAGCTAGCCAGGGCGACAGGAGCGGCGGCGAGCCGCTATGTTTTTTATACGTTCACAGTTTTTATGCAGTGTATTTGGTATCAGCATTGCACCCGTGCGAAGCCGGAGCGGGTCGCTAGTTATTTATAAACGATGCTTAAAGTTAGAAATGATTAGTGACTGTTAGCCATATTTTATTGTGCGTGGCTATTGATCCTGGACCACTTGTGTTCCAAATTTCATCTAAATCCCTTCAATAGTTTTTGTATGAAAGAGTTACAAACATCAATACATCCTCACAACCTTTCGCATTTATTATTTTAATAGGATAAGATTAGTAGGACGGGTCTGAGCAGTTTGTGTTGCGATGTGTACCGGGTACGATGCGCCAAAAGTTGTTGTGTCGGGAGTTTGGTCGTGGCGGGTTTCCAGATCAATCTCCCTCTCGCGCAGCATCGTTGGTCGTGTTGTTGGGTTTAACATTGCATCACCTCGCTCAACTGCCGTCTTCCTTCCTATTCACTCAGTTTTTTTGAGAGAATAGGCTCTTAATAAACTAGCGCGCTTTACCATCAACGATTGTATCACTGCTTACCATCAGACGGGATTGCGGTTAAACAATAATTTATTATGCTATAAAATTATATTTAAAAAAAATGCTTTTCGCGGGCTGTGCCGACGTTCGCCATGCAATGGTTGTAAATAAAAAGGGTTTTATATCTCTTAATCTGGGATGGCAATGTTGCTCTATCGGGTCTGTTATAGAACAATAATAACTGGAAAAAATCGCCTTTCAACTTCCAAGGAAAAACGAAAACAGTTAAAACGCGTTTCGATATTTCTAAATAGGTTTGAGAATTATGATACCAATTAACTCATTACATTAACAAACCCACCGATTATTAGCTCTCATTATAATAACAATACAATTTAGCTAGCTAATTAAAACTTCACTGCAATAACAATCAGTATGGCTTTTGTTATGAACGTATTGTGTAGTAAATCTTTGGTGGTCGTAAACGATGATCGTGTGATCGGTTCGCACCTCCCCAGAATCTCACAGCCTGATGTCTTTTTCACTGTTCATCCCCCCTTTTATGGCGGTTGGGGGTGAATGGCATAAGTCATAAAAGACGGGAGGTATGATAACTGTTTCAATCCAACCTGTTGTCTTAACAATATTATGCTTGTTCTAGCATGCTGTTCAGTTTTCTTGTCCCTAACTTCATACATTTTTAATGATTCAGTAAATGTAGAAAGAATTATTCAAAGAATCTTTCGCTGTTTTACTTTCTTATTTTCTAGAGAAGGTCTGAGTTTCAGCAGTGAGAGCATTATAGACTGAAAATGCTTATACTATGTATATCGGACCCCGGCGAAGCCAATCTTGTAGCATTCAATGCCGCCAAAAAAAACAAACATATTTATTTACCGCCAAAAGAAGCCCGCTCAACTTGGCTTCTACTTTTCGGAATGTATCCTTGGAGTGTACCGACTGTCTTCAGCTTTATCACCAGGACAGCTTATAAGGTTAACATTAGACGCTACAAAGCACAGGTCTGTTCGTGTGTGGAGTACTGCAGTCACTCTTGGGCTGGTGCCGTAAAAATACCACCTGGAAACTTTGGATTCGGTGGAGAGGCGTGCGAAGATGCGACTAAGATTTAGTTCAAAACGGTCTCCAAAGCCTGGAGTACAAGCGAAAAGTAGCCATCCTGTCGGTGTTCTATAGGAAGCATTTTGAAGAGTGTGCGAGGGATTTAAAAAAAAATATACATATATACTTTCTCTTCTTCTTTCTTTAGATACTGTATATCGTGGTATAAGTATGTTTTAGGAATGTAGTTTTAGTCTTAAAGTAGAAAAAAATCATATCTCTTCTGAAAAACAACTAAATAACTTTTCTTTTAGCCGCTTCTGATTTACACCAAACACCAGAGTCGTAAAGATAATGTAGAAGTTACAGCTCTCATAACATTATAATACTCCTGCGTAGCCAAAAGGATATTTGAGTGATAATAAAATTTAAATATGAGTTACGACCATCGGGCGCCCGGAATTGTAATAGGCTTTATCGTGTGAATGCGTACAACAGATTATATTATTTACTCATATTCTGTTTTACAATGGCTTCTGTGTGTAAATATGAGTATTTATTATTTTACTTACTTGTGTCGAGCTTACAGATCGCGTTAGAAATACCACCGTGTACTCCCATAACTCAAGTAAGCCCGCCTGAAGTAGGCGGGACAAGACGCACGATTGCGCCCGGAGCGACGGGAGAAGATCGTCCCTCACTGCCGCCTGATGGAGAACGTCGGCGTAGAGGTGGACCACGGCAAGGGTAGTAACATTGCCGGAAATCGAACAATACAGGAAAGTCTTCATATAATCTGAGCAAGATTTTGTCTAGACTTTAAAAGAGACTGTGATCTAGGAGTTTGTTTCGGCCTTTTTTATCAGAGTGGCCATATACATAGAAAATCCGAATTGATCTACCTAGGTTAAATATAGTATACAACGTTAGTTTTACTGTATATCAAACCCGAATTTAGTTTGTTCAGTATAAGCAACTAAATCCATTCCAATCATTTTTACGCCATGTTATATTTTTTTCCAAATAAATTTAGAAATTGTTGCAGTGCGGTTATCGAGCGCACGACATAGCTGGCGGTAGAATATAGTACTAGGACAGTGAGTGAGACAGTGAGTATAAATCCAAAAGTTTAGATGGAAAAAGGGAAAGCTTTTACCCAAAAGGAGATAAGCAGTATCCACCAAAATCCCCACAGTATTTCCACTAGTAGACATATATGCCTATGTACCAGTAATATCCTACCCCCTTTCATCGAAAGGAAGCTTTTCCTATCGATGAAAGGGAGTGGGCTATAAACGACCATGCAGGACGAGTACGGTTTGATAAATGATCTAGGTCATGTCGGTTTTCCCATCGTTTTGATACCAGTGGTAATGATATAATTCACAAAAAGTAATGCGCTTCACAGGTTCCGAACCTACGACCTACTCTATAATTCGCGGGCTCAATGAACATATAGTTACGGTGGCTAAAACACCAGCCTCTCAAGTATGAGTGTGCAGGTTCGATTCCAGGTCAGGCAAGTACCAATACAACTTTTCTAAGTTAGATGTACTTTCTAAGTAGGTATATCTTGGACGCCAATAACTGACGAAACAGGTAAAGGAAAACATCTTGAGGAAACCTGGACTTTAAGTCTGAAATCGCCAACTTGCATTGAGAAAGCGTTGTGATTACGCTCAATCGTTCTCTGTATGAGAGGAGACCTGTGCCCAGCAGTGGGACTATAGAAAGGTTGATGATGATAACGTTTGACTACTGTACTGAAGCTAGTAAACCAACCTGTCAAATTTCTTTAATCAATTTCGACTTTATTGTCAAAGCATGAAAGTTCAAGGTTGATTCGGGAAATTTGATAGTTTTAAGTAGATTGGTACGATGTCGTCTATACGTGTGAATTAAATTCTACTTTCACAGCTGCTGATATCCTTTTAAGGCACTATAGGCAGAACAGTCTATTCGAACCTACACATATAAATATATACCTACAGTCAATAAAATTTAAGCACACATGGAATCCTTTTGTCAATGTAATAAATAATGTATGTAAAGAAACTATTAAAGATATGAATAAACTTTTATAAAAACTGAATTGTATAACAGTAAATAACTTTTAAAACATATTACCTGCTTTAAATATGCTATTCATATGTAGACCATTCGACATTATTCACATATTTGTAGTCCATGTCTATTTGAATAAGAAAGTCAAATGTAAGCGCGTGTGCACATCAGGCAATGCATATTGTAGTCTCATAATTTTCTCGCTAAACTTGCGTGTTTATACCACAAGTTTGTGTTTTAATGACTTCCACACAATATACTGAAGGTAAACTGCATTTCAGTGCAGTTTTCACTTTGTTAAGTGCTCAGTGGAAATATAAATTCACACTAAATACTACCAACTTCAATTATTTACGAGCTTAACGAAATGAATTTGAATTTATAAAAAATTGCACGCAGCACCATACATGCTATAATTAAAGAGGGAGAGAGAGAGAGAGAGAGAGAGAGAGAGAGAGAGAGAGAGAGAGAGAGATATCTTTCTTCTCCCTCATGTAATGAAATGTGCGTAGTAATATATTATCGTCTCTTAAATATTTTAGAATTTATTAATTGACAGAGGTTTTGCACTTATACTATGATCATCATCAACCTTTTTTTTATCGTCCCACTGCTGGGCACAGGTCTCCTCTCATACAGAGAATGATTGAGCGTAATCAGCACGCTTGCTCAATGCGGGTTGGCGATTTCAGACTTAAAGAAGTTTTCATCAAGATATTTTCCTTTACCCTATAATCAGTCATTGGTGTCCAAGATCTACTTAGAAAGTACAAAAGTTACATTGGTACTTGCCTAACCTGGAATCGAACCCGCACATTCATACTTGAGAGGCTGGTGTTTTAACCACTAGGCCACCACGACTTACTTGACATACATAACTTACATGACTCATACTATGTTAGTTTTTATATGTACTTTGTATGTATGTCTTTGTATGTTGCGCCTTTGTCAATTTCCTGCAAGTGTATATAGAGTCTTACACAACATTATTTCCTGCAAGTGTATATAGAGCCTTACACAACATTATTTTTTGTTTGTCCATATATGTCCATTGTGTGGCCAGTATTTGTAAGTAAAGAATCTATGTACAAAATTTCAAAAATATATCATGAAAAACCACAAAGTTATGAGCTTGTTATCTTATTTGGCTGTCCCAACAAAACATGGCCCACGTTACACTCGGGCGGGCGAGCAGTTCATTGGCCTCTGGCGTCAGCTGTTGCGCGAGCGATGATCTACCGTAAGCTGCGTACCGCGCTCGGTAACCATACTGCACCAATTTCTAAATGTATTTGTGAAAAAATATAACATGGTGTAAAAATGATTGGAATCGATTCAGTTGCTTATTTTGAACAAACTATATTCAGGTTTCGCATAAAAAAAAACCTTGTAAATAAACGCTACTTTAAATTTGCTCTTGGTGGTAGGCAACAACATCACCCGCCGGCATAAGTTACCACCCACTAGACAAAGTCATGCCGCCAAACGATTCGTCGTGTTCCGGCATGATGTCTGGTGAAACCGTACGGAGGACGGGTCTGAGCAGTTGTGTTGGAATGTACGTGCCGGGTACGATGCGCGAAATGTTGTTGTGTCGGGAGTATGGTTGTGGAGGGCCTCCAGATCAATCTCCCTCTGGCGCAGCATTGTTGGTCGTGTTGTTGGGTTTAACATTGCATCACCGCGCTCAACTGCCGTCTCCTTCCTATTTACTCAGTTCTTTTAAGTGAGTAGGCTTAATAAACTAGCACGCCTTACCATTAACGATTGCATCACTGCTTACCATCAGGCGAGATTGCAGTCAAGCGCTAGTCTGTAACTTATAAAAAAAAAAAAACAAAGTTAGTGTAAACACGATCATCTATGACTACTAACGTGTCAGAAAAATCAACTTGCTTACAAGAATCATATCATATAATGTCGATACATCAGGTAAAATATTACTAATGAATTTCGTGTAGGTATATAGTTACTTGTCGGCTCTTCTCCATTTTCTTCTTTTCTTTCTTCTCATTCTTCTCAAGCGACCAATTGGAACCACGCTCCTAGCTTTTGTCATTTCTTAAGTACCCGTGCCATCTGCCTATCAATAAACATTTTTCGTAGTTATGTGTCAATCTAAAGTTACGGCTGGCGCATTGTTTATCCGATTGACTGCTGCGCTGCGTATCGTGAGTTCGAATCCTGCACTAAATAAATATTTGTATGACCTACAATTATGTTCCGGGTCTGGCTGTTTGTGTATTTTAAATGTTTGTAAAGGCACTCAGGATGCAGGAGAAATTGACTGTACACTTTCCATTAATATTCAATGTATCAACTGTAATGTTGAAATGGAAGGGTTATTACAGACGGTACCTCGGTGGTCATTGATCATTTATTTTCTACAAGGTTATTTGCATTTCCTTCGTATTCCCATAGATAAACACGAGACAAAATGGCTTTTTAATTGTTTCTGTAATTACGGCATTCACCTGGTTTACTATCACCATTTCCTGTCTATGTCATTTTTGCTATTGTATTCTTGTATTATTGCCATTGTATAAAAAAGTGATTATACCCATAAATCAAAAAGGTACCCACTCTATACTGAAATGTTCAACCTTTCGAGTAGATATATACCGTCACCAAAGAAGTTACGTAACCAAAGTCGTCCTATTGATAAGAAACCTCCAAATATTTTGGAATAAAATTTAATATAAATAATAGAAAATCAAAAGTTCATTTATCAAATCAAATTTTATTCAAAAGCTTTCATTGGCTTCTTCTTCAACTATATCTGGTTACTCAACTTTTGTAGACTTTTCTTTTTAATTTACCGATTGAGCACACCATCTTGATTGAATAATAAATCAACACTCCTTCAAAAAAACATAATGGCTGCACCCATAACATTCTTCATTACAATTCAAATAAACTGATTACCTTTGATCCTCAAAGGAACACCATCGCTCACCTGCAAACAAACAAAAAAAGGTTATTAACATTCATCCCCATGATAAACCATAATCTATTAACGCAGCATGGGCTTTTTAATGGACCAAAACCCGTTCATGGGTTTTTTGAGGGGAACGTTTTTATGGCGTGACGTCATTTTAGGATGTCGATGTTAGGAAATATAAATGCTAGTAAACTTTATTCAGAACTATGCCCGACGGCTACAACCGTATACATTTCGATAATGTAGTAATATCGGAATCAAAACTATACATCATCATCATCATCTTAGCAATATTTCCAGTCGCATCTGAAGCTTTTCAGGTTTGGAGTCTGGGGTCCGCTTTACCAGACTAACTGCTTTAATTTTCCGTGAAGCGACTGCCGTCTGACCTCCACAACCCGAAGGCGACACTGAAGCATCCAACAACCCGTAACGACTGTCATTAGATGTTCGTATGGCAACCGGGACCAACGGCTTAACGTGTTTTCCGAGGCACGACCAGACCAGTGCAAATATTCATATTCATGCACACAAATATTTGCACTGCGCGGGGATCGAACCCGCGCCTGCTTGCGCAGTGGCCGCGTTCGCTACCACTACGCCACGGAGGCTGTCAGAATCAAAACTATACATACATACATAATCAGCCTATAGTTCCCACTCCTGGGACAGGCCGTGGTAGATTACGGCCCTCTCGGTGAGAGGGCCGTAATCTACCACGCGGGCCCAGTGCGGATTGGTAAATGTCACATGTCTTCAAGTTTAGCTTCTAGGACATGCCGGTTTCCTCAAGATGTTTTCTTTCACCGTTTTGAGAGCAATGGTGATGGAAATATTTATACAAAGTAAAGCGCTTGACGGGATTCGATTCTACGAGCTACAACTTGTAAGTTGCGGCGGATACCACTAGACCACCACTGTTAAAATAAAAGTATACTAATCAATGTTATAAACCCCTTGGGTGCCAGATTTCGTCCAAGCATTTTTTTTTTTTTATAAATTATAAACTAGTACTTGATCGCAATTCGGCCTGATGGTAAGCAGTGATGCAATCGTAAGTCAGTTCAGTATTTTAGCGTGAAAGATTCACAAAATCCATAACACCTCACAATTATTCGCATTTATAATATTAGTAGGATTCAAATAGGTATATATTAAACTATCAATAAACTACCAATATAAAATTATTTGGTAACAAAATCATATCGTTTTTGCTTGACTCAAATTTTTCTAAAATTTTTGCGACCTAAATAGTATTTTGTACTAAAAACTCAGTAAATGCTACGCTATTCAATCTTTCGGAAACACGAAACATAAAATTATCATATGTCGATGTATATTTTCGACCTCAACTAGCTTTTAACATATGATTGACGTGTTAAGGTGTTTGTACAAACGTACTTACAGAACAAAACCATTTATCACCTGTCACAAGCGTGTATTATCAAATAAACGCTCCTAATGGCGAAGAATTCAAATACTTGCTTATAGATTACGTAATGACATCTATTCATCTGAATCTAATTGATTTGGAATAGTTCACAGAGCGCGCTGCACTTCGTTTTCTATTTCAAATCTTCATTAAAACCAAATCAATGAAAAAAAACGAATTCATAAAGCTAACAGCTCAGCGATACTAATACTCCATCATTACTTCTTATATCCCAAATCATCAAATAATTTCATCTGCAGGTAATTGATTAAAATTTCGTAATGTGCTTTACTTTCTCTGTACATCGCTATTAGGGGCATCTTCAATCCTCTTCAACGGAAACCAACAAATTGCGCAACGATGAACGAATTATGGGAATGTAGGTACCTATGCAGTAATTTTCGAGATCATCGCAAATAAACGTACAAAATTGTCTTAGCAAAGATGAAGAATGGAAGTGTTTATTTAAACTTTTAAATTTGAAGGGCGTATGGCTCGTGTTAGTGATTCATAGTTCAGTGGTGTTTGCTGATTACTGAGAGGAAACGAAATGGATCAATTTATTATGCTGTTATGTCCGTTGACATGATAAAGTAATTAGTGACTTGCAGTTTCGGTAGCTCTTATTTTCAAGTGTGTAATTGCTTTTCATTATAGTATGATGCCGTCTATTGAATAAAGCATCTAGATAGCAACACATCTAATACAAAACGTAAAGATGGCCCTTGGGTTTAACGGGTAAATTGAGCGCCTAATTTAGTACTTCGTGTAGTCATAATTTTAGGCATAGCCTAATGCTGTAAATTTCTGTATTTGTGATCACGTCACAGACAAGGGTTCATAAAGAAGCCGCTCTAAGTCATCATCATCATCATAATGTTAGCCACAGGAAGTCCACTGGTGGACATAGGCCTCCCCCAATGATTTCCAATAAGACTGGTTTGACGTGGCTTGTACCCAGCGCTTCCTTGCGATTTTGGTTAGGTCATGCGACCACCTAGTCTCACCGAATAGGTGGTCAGATGACCTGACCTGGACACCCATGTATTCGACGCTGCGCTTGCTGCCGGCATCGGTCTAAGTAATACCTCTAAAAACAATTCATCTCCTGAATTTCCAGCAGATCATAAGCAATTCTTCTAATTTTCGTAAAATGGTGAGACATAATAGCTTAGTCACCTTCAATTCAATTAATGTCATATGCGGTGTAAATATTTCCATACTAGCTGCGCCTCGCGGTTTCACCCGCGTAGGTTTCGATAGGTTTTTTTTTATATGCTCCGCTCATGTTGGTCGCAGCGGATGTTATAATATATATAGCCTTCCTGGATTAATGAGCTGTCCAACACAAAATATTGCAAATCGGACCAGTAGTTCCTGAGATTAGCGCGTTAAAACAAACTTTTTAACCTTATATATTAGTATAGACGAAAAAAAAAACACCGTAATTTTATCGGTAAATAAAACTGTCAAATATATGAATTGCGTGATATAGAACACAGATAATATCATGAATTCTCAGTTTTTGACCATTTTACAATTAAGAATCTGTGTCATAGTGTCAGCCTGACATGATAATGCCAAAGTGACCTTTTTAGACTCCTAGAATTGTGTCTCATCGTGACGCAAATCATGGCTGTCCGAAATCGCAATTCGACGTCATTATCACCACTTATATTTTCAGAACTCTCAATTTTTCTTACAGATTAGGAAAATTTCACGAAGAAATATGAAGACAATTTAAAGCTCTAGAATAGCTTACAAACAGTTGGTAACCACGGTGATCAAGACTTCGATTTTGCATTGCGATGAGATGTTGCAAGGATGATACCATCTAAATTCCACCCCTACACTTCAACAAATTAAACCAGACGCACTCGAGGAAAGTCTTTAAAAAATTCACGCAAATCTATCGTTAAAGTTGGAGCGGCCGAGCCGTTTATACCTGTCCGGTCCGATCCACAGGGAGCGATAAATTAAAGTCCGTAGCACCAAACTGATGTATTTATTCCGGAGAGAGTTTTTACCGGCCGTGTGTAAGAGCCCTTGATAAATCCGTCAGTTTACTTGCCAGTATAAAGTTCGGCAGTTGACTATTTGTACAATAAATGTTGTTTGTGGTACTGTTTTTAGTACGGTTTGGTGTTTTATTGATGGAGTGTCATTTAGTATGAGCGGATTAAATTATCCTAAAGATAAATGTGTATTTAAAGGGCCCTACACATTAACAGTTCGCCGGCGGATATCAACCTGACAGTTAACCGGAAAAGATCACAGACAAGTAGTTCCCCTTACGACTTCGTATTGACAGTCAATGCGAACCCAAAGTATGTGGCCGCTTGCCATCACAGGCCTGCGTCGACAGGTGTCGGCCTGACAGTCCGTGATGAAACGTGTGAAACTGTCGAGTGCCGCCTGCTAGTGTTTAGACTCAGAGCCGTTCTGCAATAATTGCCGGCAGGCAATAATCGCTAGGTATAGTGAGTGAGCTATGCAAACCTTCGACGGCAAGCCGCCCGTTAGGACCAGAGACTGCAGGCGGCCTATAAGTATATGGGACCCTTAAAACTATAGCAGTAGGCCATAAGCAACACTAAAACCAGCACTAGGCTCTGTCTTGTAAAGGGTCGTCGCAATATAAAGTTGAGCGATAGCAGTGTTTTGCATGGATTTTTGCACATACAGCTTTTATTGAAATATCTGATAATCTTAATAGTTATAATTACATCGATGGGTACAAATAATAAAATAATTAACAAAGACGGTTTTTTTTTGTTTTGAAACACAAATGACTTATGAATCCTATTACTAGTTAAAACAATGAAAACTATAATAAAATAACATAAATTGTGTCGCTCAAAAACTAAAACCAATGAAACCATTTCAACAGCGTTGTGTCAATTTAGCGTATGCACAAACCGCAGAATGAAATCTGTCGAGGTCCTATTGATAAATCAACCACATGGTGGTTGTGGTGACTGTAATGCTACAAAAGCTGGTTCCATCTGTCATGTGGTTGTCATGGATGTCGGGTTATCGATTGTCAGTATTTCAGTATATTATCAATAATGTATAATCTTTATTTTAGGTATCTAATAAAATATTTAATGCAATTAATGCAATAACTAATTTGCGACTAGTAATTGCACAGTTTTTGATATCTGTTAAAATTCTATTATATCTAAAGAACTAGGACCAAATAAAACATTGACAGCCTCCGTGGAGTAGCGGTAGCGGACGCGGCCGCTGCGCAAGGTGGCGCGGGTTCAATCCCCGCACAGTGCAAGTATTTGTATGCATGAATATTTGCACTGGTCTGGTCGTGCCTCGGAACGCACGTTAAGCCGTTGGTCCCGGTTGCCATACGAACATCTAGTGGCAGCCGTTACGGGTTGTTGGAGCCCTCAAAAGTCCCACAATTTGTCGAACTGCAATGCTTCGATGTCGCCTTCGGGTTGTGGAGGTCAGACGGCAGTCGCTTCGCGGAAAATGTCGAAGTTTAACTATATCAGCAGTTAGACTGGTAAAGCGGACCCCAGACTTCCAAACTGAAAAGGCTTCGGATGCGACTGGGATTAACGCTGAGATGATGATGAACTAGGACCAAATAAAAGGGGATGTCCTAAACCGAGATCGCGCATATATATTATTGTTTTATTATTTTAAACTAACGCTTGCACGCAATCCCGCCTGATAGTAAGCAGTGATGCAATCGTTGATGGTAAAGCGCGCTAGTTTATTATGATATATTTCACAATACAAATTCATTTTATTCGGGTTTTACATCTTTATAAAAGGCAAAGTGAGTTTGTTTGTTTGTCCCGCTTTCACGCTGTAACTACTGAACTGATTTTTTTGAAATTTTGCAGACGTAAAGTTAGAAGTCCGGATTCAATAATGGGGTACTTTTTATTACGGAAATATTGATATTTCCGAGGGAAATCAAAAAGCGCGATATAACCGAACTCCACGCAGGCGAAGCCGCGGGCGGAAAGCTAGTAAGTTATAAAGCCACACGATTTAGCAACATGATGGCAAGTCGGCAAGGTAATTTTGACAAAAATATCAAGTTCATAGTTTGGAGTGAGGAAGGTTTGATTTTGACTATGGGGCGACAAGCCGCGAGCAGTGGGTGACTAAAATCTACGGTGTAAACGCTGATTCAAAGAAGGCCCATTGTATGAACGATGTTGTTAATATAAAATGAAATAGTCACTGTTTAAATGAAAAAGCAATTCAGTTTGTTGCCAGGGTTGCGGGTTGGTTAAACAAGAAACCGTGGCCCTGGCCGTTGCACAGGCAAGTGAAGAAACACGGGTGGGTTTTAGTCAGTAAAAGTCTGACACGCCCTTCCGGTGGTCGGCACCCTATTTGAGTAACACACCATTACAATCAGTTGAAATCATTTTGAAGCATATTGATATTTCATTACTCCCTATGTTCGACCATGTATCTGCTCAACAACGTAAATAACGCAATGAATGCTCTGTCGAACAGTCAAAATGAAGCTCATTGTTACTTATAAAGTGTTACGCAATTACACCCCCAACATTATACACTTTTATACGTAATACAAATTAGACCACATCAGAAATAATTAGATAGTCACCCCTCAGTAGTAGCCTAGTAGCTAGTAGACCACACAGACCACACATGACGTAGTACATAGTACACAAATCAGGCATTGTTATAGGGAAACAAAATGCTATTAAACCCTTCGTACATGTTATGGCAAACTTTGCTAGCAAATATGGTTATGAGGGCGTGGTGCGAGTTAAGAGCGAGCTTTATTAAATTCCCTTTGATTATTCTCAACTTATGTGGAAACCGGTTGTCATGGTAAATGGTAAAGGCATTTGGTATGAAGGGATGAAGAAAACGGTGTGAGTAAAGTTATGGTCCCGTGTGGTACCGGGCTTAGAATAGTCCCAACCGATATCCTCCCGTGGGTGTCGTAAGAGGCGACTAAGGGAATTCTCACCATGGAAGCAGGCAGCAGCGCTTCTCCTATGGAATATCAAATTACTGCGATCCCCAACCCACCAGTCAAGCGTGAGGATTATGGGAACCCCCAAATGGAATGAAAGCCTTGGGGGAGGCCTTTGTCCAGCAATGGACTGTGTAAATGATGACATGTACAAAAGGGGGTCATTATCAAAATGATGAATAATAATAAGTATTGAAGAAAAAGACATGCAGATCACAAATATCTGGAATTAGGGCAGAAAAATGATGAAATAAAAAAAAAAATGATTAGTTAAAGCCTGTTAAGAAATCTTCATCTCGCAATACATCTAGTATGTATTGTGTGCTGCTAATTGAAATGTGCCTTCCTTTCAGGCTAATAACAAATTTTAGTTATTGAGTAGTTTATAGAAGAACCAAAGTCCGACCGACATAGCTCTTCGAGTCGATAAAATTAAGTGGCAGTGAGCCGGGCGCGGGGAACGATGGATGCGGGCAACACATGACTGGTCATCGTGGAAAGCCTTGGGGAGGCCTTTGTCCAGCAGTGGACCTCTATAGGCTGAAGAAGAAGAAGATGAAGTAGTTGAGTTAGTAGCACCTTCCTTTCGAAAACGAATCATAAATTTCTGACCGAAATCCCTAAAGGGGTAGAATATGTCATCAGATTATTTTGGGTCTTCTTCCATTTAGAAGTTTTAGTCTTAGCGCTCACTATTTTCAACAGATTACATAATGCTAACTGCAGTAGTTAGCATTATGTAATCTCTATGTAGACACTGGCCTAGATTGGGCTATAATCCACTTCGCTAGCCCTTTTTTGTTTTGAATGGGAAATCATCAAATAAACTCTTCCGCACTGGGCGGAATGGAAGGGCGTGTTACACTTTTACTGACTAAAACCCCGGTTTCTTCACTTCCCTGTGCGCTAGGGCCATGGTTTCTTATCTACGTCGCTAAACCTTCCGCCGGTGGACATCAAGACTCACGATGCTTTCCTTCATGGTTTTGAGAGTAGTGATGATGAAATAATTTGCACAAGGCTCCTGCTTGGCTTCGAATCCAATAACGTAACTCGTGATTTAGGGCCGCTACCATTGCTCTGCACATCTTAAAACTTATTTTTATAACAAAATACTAACCACCAATTTTCTCAAGTTCATAGCTTACGCCAATACAAACTAACAGGAATACAATAGCACAAACATCGGGGAGAAATTCTTGGGTAGCATTACAATATGCCGCGGTACAGTTAAACATGTAGAACTAAAGGTTTCAGCACTGAAACTGTGGATTTATGCATTAACCTTTGGTGTTCTGAACTGAAGTATGAATTGTGGAGGGAAGTAATGCTGAATTGTTTTGCGAGGCTGTGAAGAAATGATTTGGAATGCTGTCTATGTAACGACACATTGTTTATTCTGAAATGCATTTGTAACTACATGTTACCGACTTCAAAAGTAACGAGGTTGTGATTTCATTTGTTTGTCTTTTTATTATTAAAGCCACTTAATATTTAAAAAAAACAGCCCATCTCACCTTTAAAGATTTTGAAGTTGTTTTAAACATTATTTTTATTTTGTATATAGTTATTGTGTTTCACGATTTATGTCCAAATATACTTTATTCTTTCATTGTTTAAGTCAAAATCTTGAGAAAGTCAAAACTTCGATTTAGTTGGAAGACATTCAGACAAAGGCGCATTTAAATTTATATAAATAGCAAGTAAATTAAAGCAACCCTAAAATGAAAATGTCAATGAGAACCTAGAGTGTTGTGATTTAACTGAAATAGGGCTTATTTTCCGTATTACTTTTCCATATTTCTATTTCTATTAAGTATAGCTTCAGTTACTACAAAACACAAACCTCTCAGGGCAAGCATTTTTCCACACAAAGAACAAAAATCTTTTCTCTCGATTCCTTAACAACCCAATAAGGCCACATATTTATTGTCCCTACACAGCAAAAATTTTGCCCGGACAAATTCAGCTAAGTCCGAACTTACTTGACACACCCCTCACGTAGCTTCTATGGGCATTGTGAAAGCATCCTGACAATACGTCGTAAGAGACATAAGAGGCATAAGTGGGATGCTTACCGTCTTGGATTATGCTCAGTAATAGGCTTGCCCGGGCCATTACACTGAATTTCTCACGGGTTTTGAATGTGTGTGTGCCAGGGTTTTAGGAAATATGATTGTGTGTTTGAAGGAATGTTTGTATTAATATTGTCCTGTCTTTCCTAGAAAATAATTTATAGTCAGAAATAACCATACTTACTTTTAACTTGCTCAATACCAGTCAAAAGTCTTTTCATCCAAAAAAGTAATAACCTTTAATGACCACCGTATATCGCAGTGCTCAATTATTATATATTGCAGTGTGTAAGTGGGGTCTAATAGTTGGATTTACACAATGTCGATTTTTGAGCATGCGAATGGTCGCTTACAAAATCGTCTCACAAGCCAAATGGCCAATCCATTTAAATAGATCGATAGATATTGCAGATATTGCATCGAAATATCGACCTTAATGCGACAGACAATCGTCTATCACAGTAAATTTTTGTTTAATGCGATCTGTCGTCACATGAGAAAAGTTGTAACCTACTCCACTTTGGAGCTTGCTATTTTAGGCAATTGTGGCCTTAGCAAATTGCCATCTAGTATTCAAAGAGGAACCTATGTAAAGCCGACAGAAGAATGACTCAGGACGTCGTAATAGTAGCGAAAATTAAAGATTAGTGAAATCTTAGTGCCTAGAAAACGGGCGACAAAATCTTTGGTCACGACTACGCAAGAAATAGACTACTTCTCCCAAATACAACGTCCTCTCATAAAACATGCTAGAACAAAACACTATTATTTTACGAAATACACCAATTACATTAGGTAATGCTTGTTGGTACCAACATCTTGTACTAACGTGCCATATTCCGGCAATTTGGGACAATAGAGGAAGATGTCATGAATGAGATTTGTCGTACACTAAGTTGTTATGATGTGAGGATTTGTGTAAGTGGATGCTATGTAGATAATTGTTTGGGTACTGTCGTTGAATACTGTCAGTATTCGAGACAGAGTTGTGCCGTCACTAACGAAGTGAAGATTTTTGATGTCAGGATTCAAGTGAACTCCAAAATTTTCCAAGTTCTTAACTAAAGTTCGACCTAGGGATTCATTATTGCTAATAGCTGCATCTAATATACACAGTATTGTTTAAACAAGAAACCGTGAAACCTGAATATAGTTTGTTCAGAATAAGCAATTGAATCGATTCAAAATAATTTTAACATCATGTTATATTTTTCCCAAATACATTTAGAAATTGTTGCAGTGTGGTTATCGAGCGTGACACGCAGCTTACAATAGATCATCGCCGCGCAACAGCTGACGCCAGAAGTCAATGCATCACTCGCCCACCCGAGCGGAGCGTGGACTATATTTTGTTGGGGTAGCCAAGTAGGATAACAAGCTCATAACTATATCGTAATTTATTTGGATTCTAAATGCTATTAGTTTCATTTCGGCAGTCATTCCTTTTCTAGTCATATCATCTTTCAAACTGCACACAAAAACACGTGCCACTGTAAGTTCATTATTTTTTATTCCAAACAACGAGTTCACCCGCAAGGCAATACTTGTAATGCAAAACAGAAACTGTATCACGAAACAAATCAGCAGAAAACAAATTTAACCACAAATATAACTTGAGAACAACTGAAACATGTTCATGAACTTTCAAAATGAACTCTTTTTCATGAAATAAAATACCGGCGTTACAAGTTTCAACTTGGTTTGAAAGTGAGGTCTCAGTGTAGGCGCTTTTGATAAACGTTTACCGCCTTCTTAGCAACAGAATCCCTTAACCAGCACCCTTATTGTGTGCTTTAGTGTTGTTATACAACAGTCATGTGTTTTTTTTTTAAATGAACAGACAGCTGTGCTGCTGGGGAGTTCCTTCCGCCACTTCTTCTTCCCAGCGAAAGCACTAGGAAGTGTCGATGGGTGGGCGTTTTGGGGGACTGTCTTATGTAAAATTGACGTTCAAAAAGTGCTGATTCTCAGCCTAATTTAAATAAATGACTTTTGATTTTGATTTTGATTCCGTAACTCACTATTACTATCAGTTGCAATCATTTGGAAGCTTATTGCTAGTCCATTGGTCCATATTTTGGTGTAAGTATAGTTGTCTGTAAAAGATCGCTCTTGGCGATAAGACCGCCCTTTGTGTCACCCTTTGTAAAATCTTTATATTTATGTTCTGTAATCGATATGCTGTACATAATAAAGAAACTTTATTTCTCAAAAAGAACATAAACAGTTCACTTACATGAGATTTAACATTTAATTTACAAATTATTTCGTCTAGTGACGAAGCATGCAGATACACAAAGTAAAAACCAAAGTGTGGGTAGTTACACATAACACAGTACATTTACAAATAAGTTGATACGGCTGGCCCATTAGTTTTATGTTGTAATTATTACTTAGGTGTAGTTATTATTAAAGATATTTAAATAAGTACATGTTTATTTATGCTTATTTTTCTTGTTATTCTATTCTAATGTCTCTGCTCACTGTCTAGTCGGCAATTTAAATAATGCAATGAATGTAGTTCAACTGTCAATATGAAACCCATTGCTACTGTTGGTGTGGTACATAATTGCCCTAGTACTTATTTGTTAAAAGAAATGTTGTAGCTAAATGTGATTGCTTATCCCCTCAAAAATTATGATAGCTTGTCAGGCTCTACAGTCGAATTATGCCAGGGCTTCGGGTTGTTTGAAAGACATAACATGGCCCTGGCACACAGGTAAGTGGTTGGAACACGGGTGAATTTTAGTCAGTAAAAGTCTGACACGCCCGTCCGCTCTGCCCAGAGGATAGAACGATTTTTGATTTGCTATCGGCAAAAAAATGGCTCCACAGCCGAGTGCACGAATTTTAATGATTCATTAATAGGGATTAACCATAATTGTTCATTCGATACCTACACAGCCAAAATACTTCTAGGGACGATATCTATCAGCTACGTCATATAAAATACTGTATTTTAATATTTGTTTATACAGCTTCACAAGAAAATTTCTCAAGAAAAGTAACTAACATGTCACGGTTATACAAAACTAAGTATGCAGTTGACGTTAATAATAATTAGTCATGGTCAACTTCAGTAAACTTAGATTAGCGTCCCACGTTGGGCGCCCATTCGGCATATTTGGCGCCCAACAAAAAAAATCTAATATCCCACGAAGGACCGATACCGAGATACTTACAAATCTGACATATATTATGTATAACTCAAAATTTTATTTAAAAGTTTCCGCTCACATTGTTGCCGCGCCTTCAAAACCGCACAACACAACAGCAAGCGACAACACACAAACTTGAAGCCGCAACAATCGTGGAGTACATACTTTATTATGTGTTTGCTAGAATTATGTACATATCGTACGTATACCAGCAAGAAATATGTACACATTTTACATGGATATGCTATATGTCATAGACACAACGCGACACTGTTTTAAAAGTTAACCTTTCCTGAATTCTTTTCATGTTCTAATGCAGTTTTAGTTGGCGTATAAAATAAATTGTGTGGAGGGATTTTGTGAAGAATTTGTGTTTTTAGAAGTGAAACAAATACAGGAAATATATAAATGCATTTGATATGCTGTTAACTTCTAAGTTGAAAGGTGATTCTGATATGACTAGGTAAGTAAACACTTTTTAGTAATACGTGTTTAAACTGAAAAAGGAATGACTTTAGCTTATTTTAATGCCATCTGGTAACTTTGGACTCCCTGAAGAAGCATACTAGGGTGCTGATTGGTGATCCAGAGTCGGTTAGAACCAATCTATAAATCCAGAGTACAGGCGTAGGGTGGAGAAGACAGCCTCCATGACGTAGCGATATCGAACGCGGCCGCTGCGCAAAAAGGCGCGGAGGTTGTTCCCTACGCAGTGTAAATATTTGTATGCATGATTATGAATATTTGCACTGGTCAGTTAGTGCCCATACGAGCATCTAATCATATAATGGTAGTCGTTACGGGTTTCTGGAGCCCTCAAAAGTCAAACAATTGGTCTAACTGCAATGCTTCGGTATAGCCTTCGGGTTGTGGAGGTCAGAAGACAGTCGCTTTACAAAAAATATCGAAGTTTAGCCAAAATCAGTAGTTTTTTTTATTTATTTTTTTATTTTATAGTTAGCTAAAACGGTACAAAACCAATTACATTAACTAACATAGAGACAAACAAATACATTAATTAACTTAAAAACTACCACTAAAACTAACATGGAATAGTGGATTCTCTCGCATACTTTCTTTCACAGAAGACCAAACATACACGCATAAGTTTCTTCCATTCATCCGCAAACACATCACATTCAGGGTTGGTCTAGTTAGACTGGTAAAGCGGACCCCAGACTCCGTAGCTGAAAAAGCTTCGGATGTGACTGGGATAAACGCTGAGATGATGATGACAGGCGTAGGGTAGCCAGAGTATCGGTATTCTATACGTTGCATTTTGGGTAATGTGCGCGAAAATTGATGACTTTATTCCCCATTACCGTTCTATCATCGACAACTTGTCGTACGGGTATCCTCTTACGTTGTTGACGTCACAATGATTCAGACGAAGCTTTGCGCCTCGTCGTTTATACCGTGTACATCGAAGGACTGGAACAATTTGCCTGTCAATTTTAGTGTCATCAAGACGCGTGAAAAAGCTTATAAAAATTTGATCATTAGGCGAGATCATCGTCAAGGACTAGTTTATTTATTTGATTTGCTTTAAATAAGTTATCTATAAAAAGAAAACAAATACCACCAAAGGATTGGAACTGACCGGGCGTCGAGATCAGCGAGTGATATTTTGTCACCGTGAGGAGAGCCTGAATGAAGCTGAGATAGAAGAATGAAGAAGCAAGTATAAATGGACAAGTATAGAGGTTAATATTTTTTTTGTCTTCCAATTAAAGAGGTTATTAGTACAGTCTCTAGATTACTGAGAAATTGCCTAATTGCCAGTAACTCATACTCACCAGTATCTCTTGCAATTACCAGATAAACGAGGTAATTGAAGTTTATTAAAAAACTGAAACATCTCAATATGTATGTATGTTTTGAGATGAGTCCTATCGATGAGAGAGACTGGGCCGTAATCTACCATGCTGGCCGAGTGCGGGTGGGTAGATGTCACAAGTCTTCGAAATTTTTAGCTCTAAGACATTTTTTTTTTAATATAAATTACAAACTAGCGCTTGACTGCAATCCCGCCTGATGGTAAGCAGTGATGCAATCGTTGATGGTAAAGCGCGCTAGTTTATTAAGCCTACTCACTCAAAAGAACTGAGTAAATAGGAAGGAAGACGGCAGTTGAGCGCGGTGATGCAATGTTAAACCCAACAACACGAACAACGATGCTGTGCCAGAGGGATATTGATCTGGAGGCCCTCCACAACCAAACTCCCGACACAACAACATTTCGCGCGTACCCGGCACGTGCATCGCAACACAACTGCTCAGACCCGTCCTCCGTACGGCTTCGCCAGACATCATGCCGGAACACGATGAATCGCGGTGACGACGGTGACATGACGGTTTACTCACGATGATTTCCTTCACCGTTTTGAGACCAGTAGTACAACAACAATTACACAAAGTAACAACAATTTACACAAAGTAAAGCGAATGATGGGATTCGAACGACCTACAACTTTTAAGTCGCGCCCGATACCACTAGACTACAACTGCTACGAATACTTTTATTTGTTTTGACAGTTCTACGTTTATCAGGTTATAGAGTAGAGCTGTTTAATATACCGATGGTAGTAACTAGTTGCATGATGCTAGGTTCGTGTTTGCATTAAGTTTACATTCTACATAAGCTGTAACTTTATGTATGTGTTAAAGTTTCTGAAGTACCCATTTATTATTACTTTGAATAACATGTAATGTTTCGTGTATACCTTCATAGTTTTGAGGTTTCAATTTACGAGTTCTTCGTCTTTTTAAGTTACACTATGTTTATGCCAATGTATACATTTTTACAATGGACTTCCAGAGGTGGTTCAAGATCTGAGCCTGAATAAATTCAAATCCTTCATTAAACGTAAGTTGTGTCAGAAAGCATTTTATAGTGTGAAGGATTATATTGAGGACAAAAAGGCTTGGGCTTGAGCTGCGTCCGATTTCTATACAATAATTGTTCTTGATTTTTCCTCTTGTAGCTTTAACATGTAATTGTTTATGTTATTAATTCAAAGCCTGTATTACACACTATGTAGCCAAGCATATTGTACGTTACGGAATTGTATCGCTGACAGAGGTGTTCGGCACTTGTACAGCTACAAAGAAGCTAAACTTTCCACAGATTCGGGAACACTGTTGGAGCTGCTGAACCTTGGACAAAACTATCTTAACATTGTGTAGATTCAATTTCTTAGTATTGTATAATTGCATGGCAAACGTGTGAGCACAATGTACGAATGTGCTGTAAGGCATTTATTTGTTGGGTTAGTCTTTTTATTGACTTAATTGTGCTCTGGCTGTTGAGAGTATGTCATGCTCACTCAAATGTCTCGCTGATGGTGGCGTGTGTGTTGGGTCATTAGGTTCCCTTCAATATGGTTGAGCTGCATGATGCTGATCCATTCGTCATGTTCGTGAACGGACGCCGTCAGAGGGGACTGGTCATCTCTTAGCTGCCACGGCGTATTTTAATTTCTGAATTGATTTTTGTCTGTTTTCCATAATGGACGCTCTCAGCGTACAATATATTTCTGCATCGTTCTCACACGGTTGATTTCAACATGAATGATGTAATCAAATAGTTGTAACAATAGCTTGAAAATTGAAAAGAGTGTCCATAGAGTTTCTTGCCCGTTCTTCTCCATAGGTACCTACTCTTTGGAATGGGCGACTAGCTTCATCTTATTGACTGACCGACCTTCTGACAATTCAAAAGTGCCTGTAACTGGTTTATTTGAAATAAATACTTTGATTTTGATTTTTTGATTTTTAGGATTGGGTCTTCTATACCCGGACCGCGGTTCCGGGCTGCAGTTCTAAATGCAATTATAATTTTGAGCAGTCCTTTGGGATGACTAGAAAAAAGTTTAATTACATTTAATGAAACGCTTTTCCTTCTACAATAATTTGATATGAGAAGGAATGTGACACTGGGAGTGATAAATATAGAGTTTCTAAAGGTAATGAATGTCGATACTTCCAAAAGATTTAAACATTTCTTATTCGTTGACTGTAAACATAAAAATAGAATAAAATTGAATAAACTTGTTAGTTTTTTTTTCATACCTAAAAAAAGATATATGAAATCCGTATACAACGTGTAACATAAAGGGTATATACATAACAAAGGCATGGCATCTTGACATGATATCAAACGATATTGGAAGGGTTTTTTAATCCTATCTCTTTATGTTAGGACGTTATGCGGAAAAACAACGCCTGTGATAGGCTACTATCATACTAGTTGCACAAAGATATTGAAGACATTTATCGGATTTTGGCAAGTAACGTGACGGGTAACGAGTACCTAGTTATTAACGTATGTAGTGTGCTGCCACGTTTGTTATGACTTGATTTTAAGAAACACACGAAATCGAAAATTTGGTACCAATTTTTTGAGTATTTTATTTTGAGTTGAAACCCTTCCGATATCATTTGATATCATCTAAAGATGCCATGCCCTTGGTATGTATATACCCTTTTTGTTACACGTTGTATAATTAAATACCTAATCACCATAATCTGAATCGTACCTATGTACTACCAACAATTATTACTATATTCAGTATTTTCTGTAAACTTGCTTCGTTGGTTTAATGGATCCAAACACTACTGCTGAGATTGAGATCCTAAGTTGGATTGGTCGGGCAAAACAATTAAATTGTTGTTGTATTATCTCAACTAGAGATATCTCAATAGCTGCCTAGACTTTGGATTACATTATAAATAAGTGTTTGTTACCCAAAATGAAATCGACAGTTATTTTTTACGATGAATCAACGGTTTGAGAGCAAAGTGAGCATTCCCTCATAGATTCCTACGGCACTATGCTCAAGACTAACTGCCCATTATCTGCCTTCTGCCTCAGCGTGCAAGCCCTATGCTACATCTATCAAGGTTAGTCTATAACGATGAATCAATGATTCTTCAACGTAAAATTAATTTAAATATACAAATTCAAAGACATGTTACATATACCAAATCGCACTAAATCCAGATGGAGGATTAGCGCCACTCCCTCACGTATCGTATACAACCTGCACAGCCTAAGGTGGGCTGATTATGTCTTAAGCCTAAATAAAGATTTAAAACATAATTCTGTTTCTGTCGAAAGAAAACGATGGTTTCATCAGTTCCTATTTTAAAACGGTATCCGAAGCAAAGCACAAGCGTAGAGTACCCAACCTTTCGGTGTTCTATAGGATGCATTTTGGTGAGTGTGCGAGGGAATTGTATGATTTAATTCCTCCATTTCCGTTCCATCATCGGACGACCCGTCGTACGGCGAGTTTCCAACCTTACGTTGTTAACACTACTACGATCCGGACAAAGCGTTTCGCCACCTTTTTTATACCGCGAACATCGAAAGACTGGAACAATTTTCTAGCGGCGTTGTTTCCGTCGAACTACAATTTAAGTGTATTCAAGGCTAGAGTGAATAGGCTCTTAATAAACTAGTGCACTTTATCATCAACGATAGCATCACTGCTAATTATCAGGAGGGATTGCGGTCAAGCACTACGTACTTACTTTATCCATACTACTATTATAAATGCGAAAGTAACTCTGTCTGTCTGTCTGTCTGTTACGCTTTCCCGCTTAAACCTCTCAACCGATTTTGATGAAATTTGGCACAGACAATCTTTAGACCCGGAGAAAAAACATAGGCTACCTTTTATCCCGGAAAAAAATGATGTTCCCGAGGGAAATCTAAAAAGCGCGATATAACCGAACTCCATGCGGGCGGAGCCGCGGGCGGAAAGCTAGTAATTTATAAAAAAAGTAACATTGAACTTCCAACTTTATCACCCCATGCCGTAACTCTATTCAAATTGTACTTATGTAAACCAACATTAGCACTTATTGAAGATCAACTTGGTGCTAGGTGCACGGTTTCAATTGGTCGTTAATCTACGATTGTCCAACACTTTACGGCTTCAATAAATTGTAAATTACATTTTATGTGATCATTTCGCGCAAATGTCTTCATTCGTTTTCAGACTCCTGTTACAGCCAAAACCGCGAAAAGTGACGCCATATGAAAAACACAAATCTTTTTTGTATTCAACTTTCGCTAACTGACAGACAATTTCCCGAAAACGTCATATTTCCAACATTGTACCGTCATATATGCTACATGCATAAAATAGACATTTCTGCCGACTGACACCCTATTTTTATTATATTAGTGTGTATTATAGGGAACCCTTTGAAGTAAAAAACGTAGAATAAACCCAAAAAGACCCTGAAATGGGAAAAACGTATGTTAATCGATAGCCTTTGATCTTTTTTGTATTAAGCATCACTGAATGTTTCCTTTTCTGATAATCCTTTTCGTTTGGAGATTAAGCCAATTTCTTGTGTAGGAAGGAAAAAAATAAATGAGAATATTTTTTTGTGAATTGTTTTTTTCTTTTTTTGCTTGAACCCTTTTTGAGTTGATTGGCCTGGATGAAGACTGGAATGTATACTTTGATGGGGGAATTGGAGCTTTAGTTGACTTTTCTAGGAGACATTTCAATCTATTTTTATTTTTCCAAGACGTAGAGTTTGTTGTAAAATGTATAATAACAGTCGTACACCAAATTAAAAGACATTTATTCAGATTAATCTGGTAATCAGCATTTTTTTAACATAAAAATTACAGAAGACAGCCTCTAAAAACACCATTCCTTCTCCTGAATCTTTATGAACCATTCAACGAGAAATAAAAAAAAAACTTATCACAACCTTCATTACTGCAATGCTTGTAGTGTTTTAAAAACTATCATATTCCGCTAGGAAAACCAACCTGAACATAATAATTTACCCCACTCCCCTAACATGAAAGTTTAAGCACATACAAACTCATATTAATGAATACCTGCATTACTTAAACTACATATTACCCCGAACGATACCACGATAAGTGCTTCTCAATTGCTAAGTTCGTAGTTCGTACCACCAAAAACCTTCCACCCCACGCTATTTTCGCCTATGCTTATTAACATATAAAGATTAAAATCGCTCGTACATAATAACTGACGTACTCGTGAACACTATTACGACCCTCATTGGTACGAAATAAAGGAGGTTCGTGCTGCTGCTACGACCTTTGTTCAGAATTTCGTTACAGCTAATAAAAGAACGGTGGGAGTATATAACAATGAGTGACACACAGTTCATTGGTTTGATGTACGCGCTGAAAGATACCTTTGATTTCTGAGAGCCTGGTACCTTCTCAATTTAATTTACACGGATACGGAGTGCGTGCAAATAGAACGTACGCATCACAAAATCTTATTATCTTGACTGCTCAAGATTTGCTTATATCGCACAGCAGTACGCGATTTATTTTGCACATAAACTCACGCTTTTTTCCTTAAAGGTAGGCAGGAAGATACAACCGTGATGGGTTTTTGTGTCAGTGCCTTGTGTTACCATTTGCGACGAAATATGATTGACTAGCTGTTTTCTTTTTTATGGAAAATTCAATATAAAACCTGTATTTGTGAGAGAAGTTTATGATTATTCTTCTATAGGTTAATACGGGCTTCTTATAAAACTGTTTGATATGTATGTAGCGGCAGTCACAGCGCTTTAAAGCGCCGCATGCGAACTACGCAGCACTCATGTATCACGCAAAGTGCTGCGCCGCTCAAGCATAGTTCAAAGCGCAACTAAGGTGTATACAACGTCCGGACTTCAACTCTTCGTATAATCAATGGATCCTCCCGTTCTTAAAGAAGACTAGCGGCCGCCAGTGACTTCATTCGCGTGGTGTTATGCTCCGTACAGTTATGCTCCGCTTCTATTGGTCGCAGCGTGATACTGTATAGCCTAATAAAGCCTTCCTGGATTAATGGGCTATCCAAGGCAAAAAGAATTTTTCAAATCGGACCAGTAGTTCCTGAGATTAGCCCGTTAAAACAAACAAAGAAACTCTTCAGCTTTATAATTATAGCTATAATTATAGTATTATTAATTATATAATTATAGTAGGTATAGATTAGTATAGATAGATGAACGAATTGACGGATGTCAGCCTTTTACTGTATTAAACCCGTGTTTCTTCTTTTGCCCGTATCAGGGGCAAAGGTAGGTATCTCTTACAAACAAGCCGTGGCCCTGACTTTGGATTGAAGTGACGTGGGTCTCGCGAAACCCGTCAATATGTGCTGACAACTCTTTTAGGTGCTCGTGAAACACCCTTACCAGGCGAGCTACTCATTACTTGCCGCCAGGGACGACCAGGGCTTCTTCAGTGGTGACTAGAGGCCTAAACGCAGAGATTAGTAATAATAATATTTATTAATCAAATAACAATGTCGACAAGAGCGGTAATTTGTAAATACACTCGGCTTATAAATGCTACTTAAGAAGTAAGGTACGTAGGTGATGCAACCAGCATCCTTACTAAGTTATAGAATTACTTGTTTAAAGGGCAGTGGTACAAACATGAAAACTGGAAAAAGTATCGGGTAAAATTTGCTCACCTTTAACACGGCTCATTGGGACCTCTCTAATTTAAACATTGAGGTCTTTAGAGCAGCGCCCCAGGCGGAGACACAATATGATAGGAGTGATTGACAGAGGGCAAAGTACACAATTTTGATAATCTGTGTACCTGCCACAAGGCAGTCTTAAACACGAATATTAGTTTTCTAACCCTTGCCATCAGCAGATCTATGTGAGTTAAGATTGACTATACTTCACGCAGCCTGCTTCCTCGTTTTCGAGCATTAATGCTTCGCAGGAGGGGACGGCCTCCCATCGTAATCCCATAATAACTCGCCATCGCCGATTGGCATCACACCCTGATACCCTGGCATTCCCTTCCGCATTATCTTAAACTAGAACCTCCCGAAACAACGGTGTCCTGCATAATACGGAAGGTGAGGGCGCAGATTAGACCCGCAGAATTCCCATACATTAGACAGAATGGTAATCACGTATTCAGCCTTTCCAGGGCACACATAACTCACACCACTTCGGTGTTGTAGCAGAACTAATCACCTCGTATGACTTGCTCCTCAAATCACTCGACGAGTTAACGCGCCGCTCATTATTTTCCCTACAACCTGCGTGGCAGGCTGTTGTAAAGGTATAGTGAAAACGCTATTGTTTTGTCACGCGGTTGTACTATGTTAGATGGATGAAAATTCCATTGTAACATGGAGTAATTTTTAGCTTTTTGTCCCTGTAGTTATTCGGGCAAAGTCGTGGGCAAAAGCTAGTTGTTATAACTGAGAGAAAGTGGATAAATAATAAATGAATAACCGATACATACAAGCTCGTATGTTGAACTGTCGCAGCAGGCGTTAATTTTCAACGAAGTAACTTACCCTATTATTAATGCACACCATAATCAGTAGGTACTCACATACCACTAGTATACATCATAAGATGTATCTTCATATTATTATTAATTCATATTTATATTTTGATATGAACATTTTCTTCATAGGCATATGGATAATAGACAAAGGGCTCTACAGCTGTCATTTACAGTGATATCTACCAGACAGCCTTTGCTGGACAGAATATTTTACAAAAAAACACTGTACTGTTTATTATTAGTTGTGGATATGATGCTGCAAATTTTATGGACAACCTTTCACAATAATAGCCAAAGCATTATTTAGAACAAGAGACCATGGACTCCTGTGTCCCATCTTCCAACTTTTTGAAATATAAACTGTATTTTAAAAGGTGCTTATGGAATAAAATAAATAAGTTTTGGGTATTTTATTCGTATTAAGACTTTCTTCCTTTCGCCCCATCATTTATTCTCAATGTTATAGCAAATCGACTTTTATGAATGATCCTTATTTAAACAATAAATCTGATCCTCTATTTATTGTCAATTTGATACAAACCGTTAAACACTTTACAACTGATTAATAAACTTGATTTCTACTATCGCAAAATAATCTAATGAAATCATTGCGTGACACTTTCTTTTTCCGCCTCCTTCAACAAGGATGAAAATATAAAAATTCCCATACGCACACGAGTACTTCATTTTTTATTCCACCCTGTCATCGTAGATATTTCTCTCCCTCCTGCGGTACCTCATAAATATAATGACGTCTTGTATCCTGCATTACCTCATTTTACGCGTTACGATGTGGCGTAACGTAACCACACAGGGTTTTATGCTTCGGAAATGTGTTACGTTTGTGACTTTTCGTTAGGAAGGCGAAATTTGTGGGAGTGAAGTTTTAGGAGCAATTTTAAAGCATTTAAGGCTTTAGGGAATCACTTTTAGTCATTGTGACGTACCTTTTAAATTGTTCTTTTTAATTGTTAATTGTTCTACAAATTGCACTGTTTTTGAGACAGAAATTACTTAGGGTTGGTTCTCATGTTACATAATTTGCAATCGCAATATGTTCAGCAAAAATATTATTTTATGGAAAAATAACTTTATTTTCTACGCGACATATGTAGTTCAGTTTGCGCTACGATTTCAAGCATTTTAAAAACTTTTTCAACAGTGCCACTCACTGCAAAATCAACTTAAGTTCAATTGAAATAATGTTCACAATATCTGATGCATACAACATGCACACTATTCAAAAGCGTGCATAGATGCCCGATGTCGACAATACAAAAGAATAAACTAACTAGGTTTAATCAAATTATTTCAATTCGCTAATACCACCAGCATGGCTGGTCTATAAACCAGACAATAAAATGCAACTCAAACAGAACTAAAACCATTAAACTCCACTTTTTAGAGCTTTCCCTCACAAATAATTATACTCTCCTCCTGCGCTGTTCTCATAAAGGCGCAGTACTCCAACTAAGTATCTGCTCAAAGCTATATGCAAAACCTATTGAACTATGAAACGAGGTCAAACCGATCGGGCTTTTCCGAGGAAATTTCCTACGTACGTGTTACATTTTTTCTTTTGAGGCGTTATTTTTTGTCGACGTAGAGATGTAGTTAGGTCCCGTAAGTAATTTTCGACGTGAGCGGGGCGAGCGAAAAGCATTGCTGAAGATGATCGATGACGCAACAAAATATGCGATGCGTGAGCTATGAGAGGAAGCGAGGGCGGGTACGACCAGGTCCGGGTCGATGGCGTGTTGTACATAGTGACAGGGTCCCATGGACCGATGCCTGCCAGGTCTGCAGATTGTTAGGGTCACGACACATCTGCGGAACGTACGGCGCCGAACGCTCAGCGGCTGAAGTGTCAGTCGCAATATTCAGTTGTTATGACAAACGGTCAAAACGCGGCGTCTTGCTCAGCGCGCTACGCGACGGAAAGTTTTGTGGCGTCATCGTCAGTCTGTCTGTGTCGACCCTTTATGGTGTGCAGTTTTTGTGACGTACCTGAATTGCCCAGAAAAATGGATTTCATTAGAATATTAGCTATTAGGCCGCTGCCTCGAATCTTGCGGGCAGCGGGGCGGCGGTGGCAGCGGCGCGGGAGCCGAGCGGGCATCGAAGACCCGTTCTCGAAACTAGCGGGTAGACCGCGCGTCACTATAGCCGCGTAGTGTTGTGTTTACGATTGCGTCGACGAGATATTTGTTTTTATTCACGAAAAAAATGTCTGAACAATGGCGTCAACATCTTTTTTTCAGCGGCCTTATAGAGAGCTTAAAAGACGTTGCCGCTTTCGCTACCGCCACGCGCGCGATGCACAACACACGCCGAACGTTCAGCTACGCCGGCCGAACTTTCGGTCGCGTGATGTGTCACTTGCTATGCAAAATACATTAAATGCTTTTAGCTGAAAAAACCGCCCGATGGAAGGTTAGGCCCTACGCCGAACGCGACGTAATATCGGCTAATGTGTCATAGAGTACTTGAAATACACTGCGAGCGTATTTAGCCGAACTTTCGGCGCCATTCGTTCCGCAGATGTGTCGCGACACTTAGAATATCGTGCCGACTAGTAAAAGTCCCCCAAAGCATGACTCTCTCGGTCCTCTCAAAAGTCATATTATGATGTACCACCAAAAAAGGAGGCTACGATAGTGGATTCTTAATGAAAAAAAATATTATCATCATCTCAGCGTTAATCCCAGTTGCATCCGTAGCTTTTCATCTTTTGGAGTCTGGGGTCCGCTTTACCAGTCTAACTGCTGATTTTTGGCTATACTTCGATATTTTCCGTGAAGCGACTGTCGTCTGACCTCCACAACCCGAAGGAGATATCTAAGCATTGCAGTTAGACCAATGGTTAGACTTTTGAGGGCTCCAACAACCCGTAACGACTGCCACTAGATGTTCGTATGGCAACCGGGACCAACGGCTTAAAGTGCTTTCCGAGGCACGACCAGACCAGTGCAAATACTCATATTCATGCATACAAATATTTGCACTGTGCGGGGATCGAATCCGCTCCTCCATGCGCAACGGCCGCTTTCGCTACCGCTACGCTACGGAAACAGTCAATGAAAAAAAAAATATGATAAGGTAAATTTGTGGTTATGTTGTGGTCTTCTATTTACTTTAGGGTCATATTTTTAGAAAGATACATGTGGGTTAACTGTGATTGAGACAAGGACAAAGGAAAGGTTTATACTTATCATGATATTCCACGGAATTGACACTGATGCGGGTAAAATCTTTTGAATAAACTCGAGTGTATACATCCTTTTGTTCAAGCCTGTAGATAGGATTTTCATAAAAATAATAACATGTAAGAAGAGAAGTAGAGGTTAATAAAGTAAAAACTTTAAAGTCACAACCCCACAGTTGGCACAGTTGTTAAGTGATTGCGCTGTATGTCACAGGTTCGAACTATGTATTTGCAGTTACAAGTAGTTGTTTCGGGTCTGGCTGTTTGTATACAGAGTGGTGCTGACAATATGACAATAAATAAAAACATTAACAATGCTGGTTCATAGGAATAATTCTAAACCATAGATAAAAACCTAGCATCAAAAATAAAAAAATAAAAATTTCAAACAAACTAAATCGCATAAAATTGCAAACGAAATAGTATATCCTTTAATAATATTGGTTCACTGACCTCCGGTCGGCGACAGCGCGATCTTGTATCGCCTTGCTTTTTTCGTGCCATTATAATTAAAGTTTGGTACCGCAGGATGCGGCGGTCATTAACCTGTAAGCGCTTCCTTATCAACATGTACATCATGTAGAAAATGTGTAAAATGAAAAATAATTCCTGTGACTAAACTAATTAATGGACATATTTATATGATTTTTATTGGTAGACTGAGAATGTGTTGAGGTACACGATGTTTAATTTGTTGTCGTATTGTCAGCACCACTCTGTATGTGAGTTTATATGTTTTTAAATGCACTCACGATATAGGAGAAATTTCTAGTAGGAGGCAAATACCTTCATGTACCTAACACGATTCATTAGAACTCTGAAAGTTCATTCTTTACGCCATCCTCAGGGAGCGCGTCACGCGATGTTTACACCAAAACGTCGTGTTGAATATTGAATTTCGAGTTAGTTCGCATTAAGCAAAGTTGTGTGAGGGCTGTCGTGAGCTCTCAACAAACTCACAATTCCTCCACACCTTTTATCATGAAAACTGTACGCAATTTCTAGCACTAAATTTTAGCCTTTTCTCAGAGAAAAATGAGTGACAGTAAGTGCCAGACTGAATTACCCACGAGCTCTCACACAAATAAGTTGTCATGTAGTCTGAAGAACACATGGGCTATTGTTGAAGTCTCCTTTAGGCATTATACTGTCTATCAACTTTTCTACTATAAAATTTCATGAAAGATGCTCACCTAAAACTAACAAAAAAAATAATGCAAATAAAACGGTACATTTTCAATTCATAGGGCAGACCTAAAAACAGTGTATACGCAAAATAACGGCGGCCGAACCGCCCACTTTCCCGTGCTAGATAAATTAAAATAAAAAAGAAAGCACGAACAAAAATTCGGGAGCACTTTATATGAACCCCGTTTATCCGTGTCTGGTTCGGCCCATGAGGTCGTAAATTTCCGCAGCCATTTTTGGCACCCATTTTTGTACGGCCTTGTATGGTCAGGAGAATTTTATGGCTAAACTTTAATAGATTGTAGATTTGTATAGAGACAAAATGACCTGGAAGATCTGTGACGGATCGGTCTAAGTTACGCTACTTGATTTGTACTGCTGAAGAATAAATGAGGCTTGTATTTTTGGCTTAGTAGCTTCGTATTTTTATTAGAGCGATTTTATGGTATTTCTTCTATTATAACTTCTGGTCACTTGAAATATCTCAAGGATGTGCTATGGGCTCTTATAGAATCGAATTGGACGCTTTTAGTATGATAGAAGGTCAGTTGTTGAAATTAAACACATTCAAAATAGGAACGCGATTTCATCCTAGCGGCTATCAATGTGTCAAAAATATAGGGAAATCGTCCTTCACAATCATAGACCAGCAAATGGAATCATTTTGTAGCATACTGCAAATTCATTGCGCCATATATTCGAAAAATAGGTCTGCTCAATAACTTAAATAACGCAATGAATGTTGTTGTACCTACTGTCAAAATGATACCCATTGTTACTGATAGTGTGTTAAGCAATTAACATAAACATTTCAAAAATTCAAAACAAACATTTGAATAAAAAAAAAAAAAAACAGCAACATCTTTTAAATATTACCTACACACCTACACGTTGCATCGTGTCAATGCAAATACATACATAATCCCAACACGGCGGAGTATGCATCGGGGCATGATCGATGATGTCACTCGATACTTCAGAGGATTATTTTATCACTCCCGTTGGCTCAGGTGCTTAGCGCGTCTAATTTTGAATGGATTATGTATCAATCATATAGATGTTCTGCTGATCGGATGAAGGGATGAGGGGATGTTGTTGCTGATTATCGTTTATCGAGTTTTGGAATATTCATCAGTGTGTTAATTTATTTTAGCTCGGGATAAACAGCGAGTCTACAAGGCTTATAGAGTAATTGTGGAATAACGAGCTCGTGAATTTTTCACATGCTCTGATCATTGTACTTTAGGCAATAACAGGGGGGCTTCTGGTTAATAAATGACAGCCGCACGCTTCAAAGGACCAGCATCCTAATTGAAACACTATTACAATCAGTTGGAATAATTTTGAAGCTTATTGCTATTCTATTACTTCCTATGTTCGAAAATGGGTCTGCTCAACAACGTAAATAACGCAATGAATGTTGTTGAACTTTTGTTTTTCTTTTTTATATTTATAAGCTAGTGCTTGACTGCAATCTCACCTGATGGTAAGCAGTGATGCAATCGTTGATGATAAGACGCGTTAGTTTATTCAGAGCCTAGCGCGCTAGGTTTTTAAGAGCCTATTCACTCAAAAAGACTGAGTGAATAGGAAGGAAGACGGCAGTTGAGCGAGGTGATGAAAAAATAAAACCCAACAAAACGACCAACGATGCTGCGCCAGAGGGAGATTGATCTGGAGACCCTCCACGACCAAACTCCCGACACAACAATATTTGGCGCATCGTACCCGGCACACATCGCAACACAACTGCTCAGACCCGTCCTCCGTACCTTCTACTTTTATACCGTGTACATCGAGGGACAGGAACAATTTGCCAGCGGTGGTGTCTCCTTAGCCAATATTTGTCATAAAAAGTAAATGACAAAAACTTATACTGTGGGATATCCATCAGAGATAGACATTATACCATCGCTTTTTTGTAAACGTTTTCAATGTGTTACAATCCATACATAATATTATAAATGCGAAAGTTTCTCTGTCTGTCTGTCTGTCTGTCCGGCTTTAACGCCAAAACTACTGAACCGATTGTAATGAAATTTGGTATACAGATAGTCTAGTCTGAGAAAGGACATAGGCTATATAACATTCGTCTATGACCAATAGGAGCAGAGCAGTAACAAAAAATGTTGCGAAAACGGGCCAGTGGCCGAGGTGGTTTGTTCTTTTTGAATGCTTCAGGAGTTACACGCAAAACCTATATTTTAAAATGATTATTAGCTCAAATCCTGAAAGATAAAGGACTTGGTGTTGCAGTTGCTTTTTCGGGAGTAGCTGCTACATTACTTAGCGGGGGACGAACAGCGCATTCAGTCCTAAAGTAACCATTGATCTTAGCTCATGAAGAAATTATATTAATATGCAACATTAGATAAAGCAGTGAGTGCGAAAGAATGTTACACCAGTGTAATTTGATGTGATTACTAGGGGTACGCCGGCAGATGAAATAAATGCCTGTTTGACAATACTTTTTTGTTCACATCAATCCATAATGCAGATGGCATTATGGATTGATGTGAAAAAAAAAGTATTGTCTCACAACGAATATGGAGTACAACTTCACCACGATTCTCATGCCGGGCAAAATGCAGCTACTCTTCTAAAAATCAAAAATGGTATGATTACACTAAGTCATGAGTTATGTCCAATTGTGGATAGCTCAGATGACCTATCAAATAATGTCTATCCGGATCTTCAAACAAATATGGCCAACCGAGAATGGCTATGCGAAAGGGCAATTTTGGAGCCGACTAAAGAAATAGTTAATAAAATAAATGAACATAATATCATGTTAAGTGTTCAGGGAAATGTTGTCGAATATCTCATAGTGAACAATATTATGGCCACTGATCAAGTTACATCATACCTATTTCAGCATTCAGCATCATTTTTTTTGCATTTCAGCTCTTTAGAATTATCAGGAGTGCCATTCCATAAGTTGATACGAAAAGTTAAGTTAAGGAATTTTGACGTTCCAACGCTGTGTAATGGTACTCGGCTACAAATAACACATTTGGGTCACAACATTGTGAAGGCTGCAATCACGACTGGAATGACAAAAGGACAAAATGTCTTGATTCCCCGTATTCCCATCATCCCGATTGATTTTCAATTTCAATTTATAAAAGTACAGTTCCCTCTGAAAGCAGCATTTGCTATAACAATTAATAAAGCCCAAAGTCAGACACTTAAAGTTGTAGGAGTTCATTTAGAAACAACTTTGGTTGGTGAAGCCGTACGGAGGACGGGTCTGAGCAGTTGTATTGCGATGTGCCTAATGTTGTTGTGTCGGGAGTTTGGTCGTGGAGGGTCTCCAGATCATCCTCTGGCGCAGCATCGTTGGTCGTGTTGTTGGGTTAAACATTGCATCACCTCGCTCAACTGCCGTCTTCCTTTCTATTCACTCAGTTTTTTTGAGTGAATAGGCTTAATAAGCTAGTGCGTTTTACCATCAACGATTGCATCACTGCTTACCATCAGGCGGGATTGCAGTCAAGCACTAGTTTGTAACTAATAAAAAAAAAAACAACATGTTTTTCAACTCTATGTGACTTGCGCTCACGTGTAGTATCAAATCCAGAAAATCTTTATGTTTTGGCAAAAGATAGCAAAATATAAAACGTTGTTTATAAAACCGTACTTACTTAATACTTTTTAACCCATATTTTCTTAACATACTAAGTATATCCAAAACACCAATCAATGCAAAATAATTAAAAGTATGATATTTGATGTTTCTTTCCTTTTCTTACCTTTAAACCCGGTACAATTAAATCCTACTGATAGTATAAATGCGAGAATTTGTTGTTGATTTTTTTTTCTGACGCAATAACTACTGAATGGATTTTGAGGAAACCTTGCAGTAATGTAGGCATTTATCTTGGCATTCCCACGGAAACGGGAACCACCGCGTGCTGTAAACTGAAAACCACGCGGACGGAGTCGCGGGCAACAGCTAGTATTTAATACATTACTTTGTTAAACCTCGTAGAGTTCAGCCTTCGTTTCACTGCAAACGCGCAAAAATTAACGACATTGTTTATTATTGCGTAATTATTAACGATATCACAATAAAAACCTCAAAAATAATAATATTACTCTACTATTTAATGGAGGTTATAACACAATATATAAGCCTTCCTCTTTAACCACTCTATCTATTAAAAAAAATGCATCAATATCCGTTGTAGTTTTAAAGATTTAATCATACATAGCGACATTTATGCATTGCATGATTTAGTTCCCCCATCTCCATTCCACCATCGAACGACCCGTCACACGGCGAGTTTCCACCCTTACGTCGTTAACACCACTACGATTCGGACGAAGCGTTTCGCTTCCTCTTTCATATCCCGTACATCAATGGACTGGAACAAATTGCCAGCAGCGGTGTTTCTGTCGGACTACAATTTGAGTGTCTTCAAGGCCTCTAGCCTTGAAGACACTGACAATGTTGTTGTGTCGGGAGTTTGGTCTTGGAGGGCTCCAGATCAATCTCCCTCTGGCGCAGCATCGTTGGTCGTGTTGTTGGGTTTAACACTGCATCACCTTGCTCAACTGCCGTCTTCCTTCCTATTCACTCAGTTTTTTTTTTTTGGGTTTGGGTCTTAATAAACTAGCGCTTTATCATCACCGATTGCGTCACTGCTTACCATCAGGCGGGATTGCGGTCAAGCGCTAGTTTATAATTTATAAAAAAAAGACATAGAGAAAGAGAAAGCGACATTGTTTTATACTATGTAGTGAAATAGCTTTTGGTAGCTGCTTCCTTACGTATATGTCGGAAATTATCCCACAAGAACGTATTATCCGAATTAAAACTAGCCTAAGTCTGTTCGGTTAATGATGTAGCTACAAACCAAACATACAAACTAAGAAGGAATTATTTTTTTGTTGTGGTCAACCATTTCTCCTTGATCTTGATACAAAAGCCAACATAAATTGGTAAAGAATAAACCAATAATAACAATCGTATGTTCATAATTATTTCCTTTACTTACCCAGCATTATTTGTCCTCCATTACTTTTTCCTAGAAAACGGTTAGAACATTTCGGATTGTCCAGAAAAATTCTATCCGTAAGTGATGGCAAGTTGCCAGTAAGCCAATAAGCTTAATGGAGTCTACTTGGGCACAGGGACCTAATCGTAATCTGTAGGATAACAGGTCGATACTTAGGGAGATGTGTTTGAACTTATCTGGCTATTGTTATGACTTGAACAGATAAAAATGGGACATACTCCTTAAGTATCGACACTTCTAGAAATCTTAATCTATATCTATACAAATAGGTAAATAAAATTGGAATGTCTGTTTGTAATATTAAAATAACCGCTTTCTACTACATGCATATGAATGTATATACGGTACACATCTATACTAATATATAAAGCTGAAGAGTTTGTTTGTATGTTTGTTTGTTTGTTCGCGCTAATGTCGGGAAGTACTGATCCGATTTGAAAAATTCTTTTTGCGTTGGATAGTCCATTAATCCAGGAAGGCTTTAGGCTATATAACATCATGGTGTGACCAACAGGAGCGGAGCATAACTAACTCCACGCGAACGAAGTCGCTGGCGGCAGCTAGTAACAAAATACATATTTTTAAAATTTTTGTCTGTCTGTCTGTCTGTCTGTTTGTTCCGGCTAATCTCTGGAACGGCGGGACCGATTTGGACGGGACTTTCACTAGCAGATAGCTTTTGTAATAAGGAATAACTTAGGCTAATCTTTGCAATAAGGAGTAACTTAGGCTCAACCCAGGAGGCAACGGTCTTGGTGGACCCCACCAAGAAACACAACGCGCCATCGACTCGGGCCTGGTCCTTACCGGGCGGCGAGCATGCCCGATGGGGCCGATTGATTGTCGAGTGGCGACCACGCACCGGAAGACGTAGCGTGGGTAGGCCCCGATAAGGTGGACCAACGACCTAGTGAAGGTCGCGGGAAACCGCTGGATGCGGGAGGCGCAGGACCGGTCGTCGTGGAGAACCTTGGGGGACGCCTATGTCCAGCAGTGGACATCTTTCGGCAGAAATAATGATGATGATGAGCCCATTAATCCAGGAAGGCTTTAGGCTATAATATCTGCAGCTGTGACCTTCAGGACCGGAGCATATAAAATAACGCTATCGAAGTTTTCTCGGTGGTAGGCCATAACATCGGCTGCCGGCGGAAGTTACCACCCACCAGACAAAGTCTTGCCGCCAAGCGATTCGTCGTGTTCCGGCATGATGTCTGGTGAAGCCGTACGGAGGACGGGTCTGAGCAGTTGTGTTGCGATGTGTGGCGGGTACGATGCGCCAAATGTTGTTGTCTCGGGAATTTGGTCGTGGAGAGTCTCCAGATCAATCTCCCTCTAGCGCAGCATCGTTTGGTCGTGTTGGTCTTGGGTTTAACATTGCATCACCTCGTTCAACTGCCGTCATCCTTCCTATTCCTAAGTTTTTTAAGTGAATAGGCTTAATAAACTAGTGCGCTTTACACTCAACGATTGCATCACTGCTTACCATCAGGCGGGATTGCAGTCAAGCACTAGTTTATAATTATTAAAAAAAAAAAAAGTCGCGGGTGGCTGCTAGTCTTTTATATAAAAAAGTTGCCTTGCACTACTCCTCGATCGTGGGTGCGTTTCAACTCACATAAACAAACAGTCAGACCCAGAACAACTACCTGTAGGAAAGACAAATATTTATTCGGTGAGGGAATTGAACCCGTGACACGCAATACATCAATCGATCAATCAGCCACGGCGACAATTCGGTCATCAAAAATCAAATCAATAATATTGAATTATATTTCACATAAACTAACAAGGCTCTTATGAAACATCAGAAGTTAGGTGCACGACTCTAATTGGTCGTCTTCTATGGAGAAGAGCCGACAGGAAACTTCACGGTTAACATCAGCATCATCATTTTAGCTGAAAGGCGTCCACTGCTGGACATACGCCTCCCCCAAAAATCCCCATGACGACCGGTCCTGCGCCTCCGGCATCCACCGATTTCCCGCGACTTTCATCGGGTCGTCGGTCCACCTTGTCGGGGGCCTACTCTCGCTGCGACTTCTTGTGCGTGGTCGCCACTCGAGAATCAATCGGCCCCATTGGGCATGCTCGCCGCCCGGTAAGGACCAGGCCCGAGTCGATGGCGCGTTGTGTTTCTTGGTGGGGTCCACCAAGACCGATGCCTCCTGGGTCAGGGTTGCGGGTTGGTTAAAAAACAAACCGTGGCCCTGGCCGTCCCACAAGCAAGTGAAGAAACACGGGTGGATTTTAGTCAGTAAAAGTCTGACACGCCCTTCCGCTCCGCCCAGAGCGGGAGAAGTCATTTGATGATTTCCCATCCTAACAAAAAAAAAAGGCAGTCAGTTAACACTATAGGCCGACCACCTCGGCCTATAGTAACATTACTGAGCGCTGCCTGACGGCGAGGTACGGGAGGGGTGTTACTTGTCCAAGTTGATAATTGACACACCTCTCGTATCAGGTCACCACACCTCTGGAGCTGCCTATAGCTAATGTTGTATAGGTGATAAGATTGATTACAATAAACGGATAGTAAGACTGACCTTAACGCAGTTATTGTAGAAACTTTACATAACATTATTAGTGTTTAAAAAAAGAGTTTTTTATGGGATTTAAACACGACAAAACAAAAGAAAATCTTTTATTAGCGTAAATATATTTCAAGTAACAGAGTTCGCTGACCTCGTAAAATACAACAAAACTTTTTTTTTTGTTTTTTAAGTAACGATACCCATCAAGTTACCGGAATTTAGTTAGCCAACTTGAAATAATTCTGTCTACGGTACTTACGTATTTTTATAAGACTAATAAAATACTAGCAGCCGCCAGCGACTTCGTTCGCGTGGAGTTAGTTATGCTCCACTACTATTAGTCGCAGCATGACGTTATATAGCCTAAAGCCTTCCTGGATCAATGGGCTATCCAACGCAAAAAGAATTTTTCAAATCGGACCAGTAGTTCCTGATATTAGCGCGTTCAAACAAACAAACAAACTCTTCAGCTTTATATATTAGTATAGATGAAAGAATCCATCACAAGAATAGATGTAAAATCTTTTTAAAATGTAATGAGACGATTCGACGACGAACACATAGGTACATATTTTTTTAATCGTGTAAGGATCTCCAATATAGAAATCGTTGCCCTGGCGCATAGGCAAGTGAAGAAACACGGGTGGGTTTTAGTCAGTAAAAGTCTGACACGCCCTTCCGCTCCGCCTAGAGCGGGAGACGTCATTTGATGATTTCCCATCACAAACAAAAAACAGGATGCTTAATATTGTATAGAGGCAGCACAGCTACTATCACCTGTTTAATTTATTTAATAGATTTTCAACCTCCATCATCATCATCAACCTATTTTTGCCCAAAATGGCGGAAAAAAAAAATCACGAGAAAACCGGTCCTGGAAACAAAAATTTGAAGACATGTCGTCATCATCATCATCAACCTTTTTATCGTCCCACTGCTAGGCACAGGTCTCCTCTCATATAGAGAAGGATTGAGCTTAATTACCACGCTTGCTCAATGCAGGATGGCGATTTCAGACTTAAAGGTTTCCTCAAGACGTTTTCCTCCACCTTTTAATCAGTCATAGGTATCCAAGATATACTTAGAAAGTACATTTATATTTTAGGTTACATTGGTACTTGCCTGACCTTGCCTGGCTGGTGTTTTAACCACTAGGCCACCACGACTTATTTTAAATTTTAAAGATAAGGTATTTAGGTTCAAGGTTGATAAGCAAAACTTGTCACTTGTGTAGTTTGACTACAGGTGTCAATCAGTACAGTTACTTGGAATTAAGTACCCTGTTCATGACATATTTTATTATGTCGTAATTGGCCATTGCTAAATTGCCATTCTCCTAAGGGCTAATTTATCAATCGAAAAATTAATCAATATTCGTAAAATAACATTGATGTTTGTCAATTTTTATATGTAGAAACTGTCAATTACAAAATATTTCGCCGAGAAAATTATCTGACGTTGGGAAAATTAGGTCTTTGTCATCAATAGTATCGACATTTTGATGTCTTAACATATCCTTATCCATACCTTACATAATGTATAAAATCATGTGTTTTTTTTTTTTTAATTAAACAGATAGCTGTGCTGCCGGGGAGTTTGTTCTGCTACTTCTTCCCAGCGAAATCACTAGGAAGTGGCGAAGGGGGGCGTTTTGGGGAGATTATCTTATGTAATATTGAAAAAGGCGTGATAAGAGCAAAAAGTGCTGATTCTCAGCCTAGTTTGAATGACTTTTGAAATTGATCCGCTTTTTTTTGGTTTTGCGGTTCTAAATCCGTGTGTTGTGGACTTCCTCCATCGTGGCGGTAACAGAAGGATGACGGGCTCTTACGGGTTAAAACCAGCTCCACCCCACCCTAGTCTGCAATTTTTAAAAATTTGCCACTCCAACACGATTCCATTGTTATTGTGCTAATAGCTCTTAATCTGCTAAATTCATAATGATCGATCAATTATCGGTCAGTTGTCTTGTGCTGGAATAGCGATACAATGGCATTGCCGTATTGCCATTAAGTCATCATTCTCCTGCCCTTGTCCCAATTTATTTGGGGTTGGCGCAACATGTCTTTTTCTTCCATACATCCCTATCAGAAGCCATCTCGGCAGTCACCCCCTTCTTAGCCATATCATCCTTCACACATTCCATCCATCGTTTCTTTGGTCTTCCCCTACTCTTATAGCCATCAACATTCATAATTAAAACTCTCCTCACGACATTCTCCTCATTTCTCCGTAACACATGCCCGTACCATGACAACCGATTTCCACACAACTTTTCAGCTACCGGTGCCACTTTCAGACTTCCTCTTATGTACTCATTTCTTTTTCTATCCATTCGTGTAACACCACACATCCCTCTTAGCATTCTCATCTCGGCTGCATGCAATTGCCTTTCATTCATCCCTTTCGTAGCCCAACATTCTGAACCATACAAGACAGCAGGTCGGATCATGGTTTTATATATTTTCCCCTTCAGTTTAAGGGGAATGCGGGAGTCGCAGATTGTTCCCGTGACCTGCCACCATTTCATCCACCCAGTGTTAATTCTGTGCTTAACCGTCCGATCTACTTCGCCATCGCTTTGCACGAGTGAACCGAGATACCGAAAGTCGGAGCAGATTGGAAGAAGTGCGCCATCAAGCGCTATGACTCCAGAAGTGGAGAGACCGCCGAAATCGCAGAACATATATTCGGTTTTGGTTCTGCTGATTTTCAAGCCAACATTCTCCAGCTTCTGTTGCCATTTCTCCAATCTGCTCTGGATCTCAGGTCCATCTTCACCGACGAGAACAATGTCATCGGCGAACAGCATGCACCAGGGTGCCTCCTCCTGGATGTCCGACGTAAGAGCGTCCATAATCAACAGGAAGAGATACGGACTTAAAGCCGATCCCTGGTGCAAGCCTACCGCCACACTGAACTCGTCGGTATTGCCAGCAGCCGACAGGACGTAGGTACGAGATTGACTGTACATAGCACGAATTAACTCTACATACTTCCCAGGCAAAACTTTCTCTTTCAGGGCCCACCACAGCACATCACGAGGTACCCTATCATACGCTTTCTCCAGATCAATGAACACCATGTGCAAGTTCTTGTGTGCACGTCTGTACTTCTCGCACATTTGGCGGAGTGCAAAAGTGGCGTCCATTGTTCCTCGACCTGGCATAAACCCAAACTGGTTTGGGGTAATCTCACTCTCCTCTCGCAATCTTTTCTCAATCACTTTCTCCCATACCTTCATACTATGTGACATGAGCTTTATCCCTCGATAGTTGTTACAGTCCTGTAGATCACCTTTATTCTTAAAGATGGGCACTAGTGAACTATTGCACCATTCTTGTGGGATCCCTCCTTCATGCAACAACTTATTGAAGAATAAAGTCAGCCACATACATCCATCTCCTTTTAAACACTTCCATACTTCTACTGGTATGTCATCTGGGCCCATAGCTTTTCCATTTTTCATACCTTGAACTGCTATTCTTACTTCATCCATGCTAATTTCTCTTACCAAACCCATATTTTCTTGTACCTCTTTGAGCACGCCACTCCATTTATTCTCTTCGTTCATTAGTTAGTTAGTTTTTGCTATTAAGTATTGCCATTAAGTTTGTTAAAAAAAATGATTTTCCAAAAAGTACTACTCAATTTGAACATTTATTAATATGGTGTGGAGTATCAGGGATGGATCACTGAAAAGTCACAATCACGCCATTTTCTTTGTAGATTACGAAACCTGTCAAAATCTATCATAATTTTTTCATTATTAGGGACATGGGGGGCATGGTTTCTTTACAGAAACCATCCCTAATAATGAAAAAATTATGATAGATTTAGTAATACACATTGGGCATATGCCCAAGAGGCTGAATCATAGTGAGATAAAAATAGTATCAATCTTTGCATTGACTATGAACATTTTACTAGCGAGTCTTTTGAAAATCTCAATATAAATATGCCAAGCTACACTCCGGGTCTGTTCATTGATTGTCTGAAAATAATTATATTTTTAGCCATTTTAAGTGTATTCAGAGGCATCCATCGCGTGCCAAATGAACGATGAATGATTTGGACGGTGAATGATTTTACACGCTCAACGACTCTGGGAGGTATATTTAACAGTTTATTTTATATTTATGTACTTTAATTTAGGATTTAATGGCTATGTTTTTGTAACGAAATTATTGTTCGTGATGTCTGTCGTTTAATGGCAGCCGATAGTGAGATTAAAATGATAGGACCGAGACAAAAACAAAATTCTTTGTTTTGTTTTTTTTTTTTTTGTGTTTTTTTAACTCAGCGCATCCAGATCTATATGATTCCAAAATGGAGACTACTTTATGAGACCTTTTAAAAACTTATTTATACTAGAAGCTGTTGATCTACAAAGAAACATTGAAAACACATACAAAATTCATATGTTACCCTGTCTATGTTTCTTTCAGTGGTGCCTACGAATATATAATATGTGCGTATATCGTATCGTGTAGTATCGTGTTAGCGATACTTCCCCAATCACACATGTATTTTTTTGTATAAAGTATTTCTAACTTGTAACATGTGCGGAGGGGCTTTTCATGAAGAAAACGCCTGTTTACCTGTAACAAAAAATAAACATTACTTAATTTTGTATAACTTTATATTAATTAAAAGAACGCTTTAAAATAATACATGTCCATCAAAACAATATTTATTAATAAAATAGTGTCGGTCCGCAAATTAAAATACGCTATGCAATGTATAGTATGCTAAGTTTGCCTGTAAACGATTGCTCTTAGCGATAAGACCGCCCATTGTGTCTTCTTTTTCTTCAGCTTATAGAGTTCCATAGCTGGATCATGGCTTTCCCCGAGGCGTTCCATGTTGACCGGTCTTGCGCTGCCCGCATTCATCGGCTTCCGCGACCTTCACCAGGTCATCGGTCCACCTAGTTGAGGGCCTCCAAAACACTCATCATCATCATTCTCCTGCCCTTATCCCAATTTATTTGGGGTCGGCGCAACATGTCTTTTTCTTCCATGCATCCCTATCAGAAGCCATCTCAGCAGTCACCCCCTTCTTAGCCATATCATCCTTCACACATTCCATCCATCGTTTCTTTGGTCTTCCCCTACTCTTATAGCCATCAACATTCATAATTAAGACTCTCCTCACGACATTCTCCTCAGTTCTCCGTAACACATGCCCGTACCATGACAACCGATTTCCACACAACTTTTCAGCTACCGGTGCCACTTTCAGACTTCCTCTTATGTACTCATTTCTTATTCTATCCATTCGTGTAACACCACACATCCCTCTTAGCATTCTCATCTCGGCTGCATGCAATTGCCTTTCATTCATCCCTTTCGTAGCCCAACATTCTGATCCATACAAGACAGCAGGTCGGATCATGGTTTTATATATTTTCCGCTTAAGTTTAAGGGGAATGCGGGAGTCGCAGATTGTTCCCGTGACCTGCCGCCATTTCATCCACCCAGTGTTAATCCAAAACACTACAATGTCCTATTGTGTCACCGTTTGTAAAATCTTCATATTTATGTTCTATAATCTATATGGTATACATAATAAAGAGTATTGTATTCCATTGTATGTATCTGAAAAAATAAACTGTGGCTTAAAACCAAAATAAAAAATAATTGTATCTGGATAATCTTTCCTCTAAATTTCAGTACTAGCTTTCCGCCCGCGGCTTCGCCCGCGTGGTGTTCGGTTATATCGCGCTTTTTAAATTTCCCTCGGGAATATCAAATTTTTCCGGGATAAAAGGTAGCTTATGTTTTTTCTCAGGGTCTAAAGATTGTCTGTGCCAAATTTCATCAAAATCGGTTGAGAGGTTTAGGCGGGAAAGCGTAACAGACAGACAGACAGAGTTACTTTCGCATTTATTTATTTACTAGCTTTCCGCCCGCGGATTCGCCCGCGTGGAGTTCGGTTATATCGCGCTTTTTAGATTTCCCTCGGGAATATCAAATTTTTCCGGGATAAATGAAGCTTATGTTTTTTCTCAGGGTCTAAAGATTGTCTGTGCCAAATTTCTTCAGAATCGGTTGAGAGGTTTAGGCGGGAAAGCGTAACACACAGATATAATATTTTATAATATTAGTATAGATAATTATTTCCAAAGTCCAGCTAAGCCTACACAAAATATGTTCTCCATGAACATACCCAATTTCGTACCGTACAATTTCATCTAGTTAATATACATCCCACACACTTCACACTCAAATACGAGCAGATAAGGAAAATCTATTTACATTGCTGGATACAAAACTTTTGTACATTATTTGTGAGAGCCTACTAGCTTTAAGAAAAATATTCAGTACTTCTACTTCTAACAAAATTATGTGAATTAATTAGTTAGATAGAATCGCCAAGCAATGTAAAAGGATTTAAATGTTGAGGGATAAATGGACAGACCATGAATGATCTGCAGTGTGGTCCTGTATCTATCTTACCCTGAAAATGAAGGTGTGTTGTTGGGTGGAGTGAAGTGAGTTGTCATTACAACTAATAGTATATATTTATTTATTTATTTATATCCATTTATTTTAGGCATCAAGGCCTAAAACATATACAACACTCATCATCATCATCTCAGCGTTTGTCCTGGTTGCATCTGCGGCTTTTGCGTTGGAGCCCGGGGTCCGCTTTCCTGCACATTCTCCTCCATTTCGCGCGATCTTTAGCATCCTGTGGTGAGAGATTGTTGTGACACGCATGTCATCTCTTACAACATCAAGCCAGCACCTCTTTGGTCTACCCCGCTTGTTCCGGCCCGGCGGAGGCGTCATGGCAAGACATTTGTTACCCACGTAACCTGCCGGTTTTCGTAAGACGTGGCCGTACCAGCGTAGACCACCCTCCTGCTGTTTGTCTGCTATGTCACGGACACGAAGACTGCCCCGGATGCGGGAGTTCCTGATGCGGTCGTTCCGCGTAACTCCACGCATCCACCGCAGCACACTACTACACTAGCATACAACACTATAACATAAAAACTTAAAAATACTATAAATACATATAACATTATTAATTACACTACACAAAGTGTCGGCTAAGTATCACTAATATATAAATAGCTCATTCTAAGCTCACTTCTTCTTCTTTTTTGTAATAAATATAAACTAGTGCTTACCCGCCTGATGATAAGCAGTGATGCAATCGTTGATGGTAAAGTGCGCTAGTTTATTAAGAGCCTATTTACTCAAAAAGCTGATTGAATAGGAAAGAACGGCCGTTGAGCGGGATGATACAATATTAAACCCAACAACATGACCAATGATGCTACGCCAGAGGGAGATTGATCTGGAGACCCACCACGACCAAACTCCCGACACAACAATATTTAGCGCATCGTACCCGGCACACATCGCAACACATCTGCTCAGACCCGTCGTCCGTACGGCTTCACAAAACATCATGCCGGAACACGACGATTCACTTGGCGGCAAGACTATGTCTGATGGGTGGTAACTTTTGGTGGCAGCCGATGATGTTATGGCCTACCGACTCCTCAATTTCATATGACCAGTAGTCAACTTTAGCTGGACAAAAAGAGATTGAAGTTCTATGGAATCTTGCAGGGCAACAATAACCAGACAAAAATCTAATGACAGATTGCTTATGTGCTAATAAATTCTATTGTTGTTCTTGACCATAGTCAATTATATTAACATTAGTACATATTACACATTTACTTCTCAGGCCAGGACAGGTCATTCGATGATTTCCCACCCAAAATGTAGATAAGTACCCTTTATTTGAAATTCACCTGATTCTTATACCTGATAGTTTGCTCCTTCATCTGCTGCCTTGTGATTATTTTTGTAACAACAAACCTTCTGTAACTTCTACACTATGAAACTAAGAATCGTTCTTGTATAGCAGAAGCCTAGGAGCTAATTAGAGCGAGCCCCAACAAAAAGCTATTAAGGTTGTTCGTACTACAAGGTTGAAGGCTGTATTATCGGAATTCGGCCTAATAACGGGATTGTTTCAGTATATGTGTGTAGAAGTTGAGGTTTTCGCCGGTTGTGATAATCGAAGCTTGTTTATACTTCGATTGAAGATGTTCTTATCATTTTAAACGTATTTATGGTTCCAAGTTGTTTTGAAGGCAACATTTGTTGTTTTCTACTGATGATGTACGAGGGTTAGAAGCAAATGTGACTGTATTTTAGCAAAGAATATTTAATATTCAATTATTGTATAAAGTCATCCGTTTTCTTTTTTAATGAACAGACAGCTGTGCTGCTGGGGAGTTAGTTCCGCCACTTCTTCTTCCCAGCGAAAGCATTAGGAAGTGTCGATGGGTGGGCGTTTTGGGGGACTGGCATATGTAATATTGACGTTCAAAAAGACTTTTGATTTTGAATGTCGGCAAAGTGCGAGTCTGACAGAACGTCTTTTTCTCCTATATAGTATTAAAATAAAGTAAAACATAAAATAGTAACAACAATTGAAATTTGTAGAAGCAGAGGTTCAAGATTGGGATTTGCCAGTGCTGCGCTCCAGATCAAAAATCGCCGAAGTCACCCAAAAAGCAGGCCGCATGTCGAACGAGGTGATCCTACAGAGGACCAGAGTCACCGACATAGCTGAGAGGATTTGCAAGCTGAAGTGGCAATGGGCTGGTCACATATGCCGCAGGACCGACAACCGATGGGGTAAACGAGTCCTCGAGTGGAGACCGCGTCTCGGCAAACGTAGCGTATCATCAAAAAGGTGGCTGGTAGTGGCTGGCGGAGAACTGCTCAGGATCAAGCTTGTTGGCGTGCCATAAAGGAGGCCTATGTCCAGCAGTGGACGAGTAAAGGCTGATGATGATGATGATGTCGAACGAGTAGAAACGTGTATCGAACTAGAAGATGAAGGGATGGATTTGATGCGTCAAACAGAATTGGTCCACAGGAAAGTGAAGAGTGGATAAGAGAGTGGGTCGCCTTTGCACTGTATTAGGATAAAATAACCTAAAAATAGACAGTCGTGGTGTTCTAGTGGTTAAAACACCAGCCTCTCAAGTATGAGTGTGCGGATGAGCACACAAAGAGCGCGCAAGTATATCTTGGATACCAATGACTGATTAAAAGGTGCAGGAAAACATCTTGAGGAAATCTGGACTTTAAGTCTGAAATCGCCAACCCGCATTGAGCAAGCGTGGTGATTACGGTCAATCCTTCTCTGTATGAGAAGAGATCTGTGACCAGCAGTAGGACGATAAAAAAAGGTTGATGATTATAATGAACCGAAAAATAATAAATTAATTTAGTAGCGGGATGATCTTCAAAATTGTAGAAAGTCAGTAAAGAAGGAAGGGATACGCTTATTCTAGTATGGGAGAGTACAAGCTCATAATAAAACATATGCAATCATCATCATCATCACAGCGTTAATCCCAGTCAGTTTTTCAGCTTTGGAGTCTGGGGTCCGCTTTACCAGTCCAACTGCTGATAAGGCTAAACTTCGACATTTTCCGTGAAGCGACTGCCGTCTGACCTCCACCACCCGAAGGCGACATCGAAGCATTGCAGTTAGACCAATTGTTGGACTTTTGAGGGCTCCAACTACCCGTAACGACTGCCACTAGATGTTCGTATGGCAACCGGGACCAACGGCTTAGCGTGCTTACCAAGGCACGACCAAACCAGGGCAAATATTGATATTCATGCATACAAATACTTGCACCGTGCGGGAACGAACCTGCGCCACCTTGCGCAGCGGTCGCGTTCGCTACCGCTACGCCACGGAAGCTGTCCATAAAACATATGCAATAATAATAATTAAATTATTAAAATCTGAATAATTCTCAAAATACATGAATCAATTCTATTAAAATAAATGGATATATACCTACATATATTATTCCACTTTGGTGTTAGGTCGAAATGGTTTGTAAATTCAATTCTGTGCCTGAATTATACTTGGAGATGCGGTTTACATACATAAATTATATTATTTCACTCTTATCTGAAAGTGAAGAGATTAAATGAAAATTACTTGAAAATTGAATCCCAATGATAATCGCGTTGTTACATAAAAACCGATCCTTTGTGTTAGAAATTAAATACCTAAATAAATAAATATATACGGACAAATCACACAGATTGAGCTAGCCCCAAAGTAATTTCGAGACTTGTGTTATGGGATACTAACTCAACGATACTATATTTATAATAGATACATATATAGGAAAATATCGTTTTCCATCATAACCTGGCCGGGGATCGAACCCGGGGCCCAACGTCGCAGGCAGGCGTGTTGACCGCTGCGCCACGGAGATCAGCAAATATAGCGAGAATTATTTTAAGTACATACATAACAAATTATTTGTCTTCTATAAAGTTAAAAAGAATTAAATTAAAATTTTATTAATGTTTCAAGTTTATGTAATTTAAAATATCAACTTTAGTACTGGGCTGTTAAAGGTTAGGTACGCCAGTAAATAAAAGCATTACCACATTCCAGTAACTAGGTCATATACCAACATTAAACAATCTCCCCTTCCAAAGGGCAGAGAGTTACTTAAACCTACCTAATCTACGTAGCACAAAACAATATACCTAAATTTAATTTTCCGCGTCGCGACGCTGCGCCTCATAATGTCTATTAAATTCAGAATATTGTCCCTAAACAGAGTGGTATAATGTTTGTACCCAGAGCACTAATTACGGGTACCACGTGCCTCTTAATAGCTAATTAGAGCAATAAATCTGGTGTATTTTAGTTGAAAAGTGTTTTCATTTCGTGTCTAAGTGTCCATGATTTTTATTTCCTGGAACCTTTCTTTTTTATAAATTATAAACTTGTGCTAGACCGCAAACCCGCCTGATGATAAGCAGTGATGCAATCGATGATGATAAAGCACGCTAGTTTATTAAGAGCCTATTCACTCTAGCCTTGAAGACACTTAAATTGTAGTCCGACGGAAACAGCGCCGCTTGCAAATTGTTCCAGTCCCTCAATATACGCGGTATAAAAGAAGAGACTTACCATCAGGCGGGACTGCGATCAAGCGCTAGTTTATAATTTATAAAAAAGGCGAAACTTCCTCGTCAAAATCTTCTTCCGGATCGTAGTTGTGTCAACAACGTAAGGGTGGCAACTTGCAGTGGCAAGTTGCGTCGAGTATCCATCCATCATCCATCACCTCAGCGTTAATCCCAGTCGCATCCGAAGCTTTTCAGCTTTGGAACCTGGGGTCCGCTTTACCAGTCTAACTGCTGATTTTTGGCTAAACTTCGATATTTTCCGTGAAGTGACTGCCGTCTGACCTCCACAACCCGAAGGCGATATCAAAGATTGCAGTTAGATCAATTGTTGGGCTTTTGAGGGCTCCAACAACCCGTAGGACGAGTATACGTACCTCGAAATAATAAAAGGGACTTGCGGTTAACGGGTCCATTGATCAGGGACCACGGACCAACCACGGTAGCTTAACGCTTGCCGTGATTGGTTCGTGTATGGATGACTACGTTCACATATCAAAACCTCTCCGTGCCTCGAAGAGCTCGTGAAGCTTTTGGTCTTAGCTGTCATTTGCAGTGTTTGTAGATGTTTGATAGTCGTTACGGGTTGTCAAAAGCCCCAAAGTTTAACTACCAGTCTTACCAAGAAGTATCGTATATTACCCAGTATCTGGGATACCGGGGTGGTGGTCATGTATGGAGATCAGACAGGCGTTCCCTCCATGTAATCATCATCTCAGCGTTAATGCCAGTCAGTTTTTCAGCTTTTGAGTCTGGGGTCCGCTATACCAGTCTAACTGCTGATTTTGGCTAAACTTCGAAATTTTCCGTAAAGCGACTGCTGTCTGATCTCTACAACCCGAAGGCGATAACTAAGCATTGCAGTTAGACCAATTGTTAAACTTTTGAGGGCTCCAACAACCCGTAACGACTGCCACTAGATGTTCGTATGGCAACCGAGACCAACGGCTTAACGTGCTTTCCGAGGCACGACCAGACCAGTACAAATATTCATATTCATGCATACAAATATTTGCACTGTGCGGGGATCGAACCCGCGCCTCCTTGCGCAACGGCCGCGTTCTCTACCGCTACGCCACGGATGCTGTCTAAGGCTGTCTGTGTGTGCGTCCCTCCATGTAAAATACTGATACTCAGCTGCATCCGGTCAGACTGGAGTCTGACCAAAACATGTTCGGTAAAGGCTTGGCAGGTGATGATGAAGCCTCTGAATAAGAACTTAATTTCTAAAGCATTAAAGATTGTAATCTGACTGATAAGTATAGTGTTATAAATTGTTTCGCATATTTAGTTAAAGAAATAATGATATTGAACAAATAAGTGAGTTCTTATTCTGAAAGAATTTCAACCAAAAAAGGTACTTATTTTTTCCGTAACCCCTTCTTATGGTAAGCAGAAATGCAATCGTTGATGGCAAAGCGCGCTAAATTATTAAGAGCCTATTCACTCAAAAAAAAAAAAATAACTGAGTGAATAGGAAAGCAGACGGCAGTTGAGCGAGGTGATGCAATGTTAAACCCAACAACACGACCAACAATGCTGCGCCAGAGGGAGATTGATCTGGAGACCCTCCAAGACCAAACTCCCGATTTAGCAACATTTGGTGCATCGTATTCGGCATGCATCGCAACACAACTTCTCAGATTATAGGATGTCTTATTTTGAAGTCAATGAGATGTTTGGTATCTCAATTCAACTTTAGCGCACAAAGATTGATGATACTAAGTAAACTAACGTAAAATTTTATAATTTCCTCAAAAAGTATCATTTTTCCAAATTGTCAAAATGTTGAAAATTTGTTGTTGGTCATTAAAAACATGCATTAAGTAAATACTTGTGAGTTATAGAATTGCGACATCCTTGTAAGTCGTAATTAATTAATGAGCAAAGTTGTAAGTCCGCCTCTCCGCAATTTTTGTGTTTTATTACCGAGTCTTCATTTCAACACGTAGTCATTCATACACCATTTTGTTTACTCATTAGGCTTGCATTGAAAGGTTAATTTTATATTTTTAAAGTTATGTTGAAATTGATGAAAAAATGTGATACCAAGTGATATTTATTTTAGAAGTATGTAAATTATATACAATTTCTAAAGAAAACCATATCCGATCCGTGAAGGTAATAACTGATTCTAATAATGCCTAAAAAGACGGGCTATAATAAAAAAAACCTTAAAAAAATAAATATTATTTCGCAAAAGGACGTAACTTAATACCTACATGTGCGGTAGACAAACCAAATTTTGAGGAAGTTGGAATTAATTCGCGAAAAAAAAAAGATTATTTCAACATTCATTAGTGTTGTTACTATGATGATTACGTAAAATTTCATATTTTAATTGGTCATATGTTTGTCTAACATGTTTGTGTAAAAGCGGACCCCAGACTCCAAAGTCCAAAGCTGAAAAGGCTTCGGATGCGACTGGGATTAACGCTGGGATGATGATGATGATGATATGTTTGTCTAACTTTTGTTATCCTTATGTGTCGGACGGGGTTTTCTTTACATATTGTATACTTGTATGTAAATAACAATAATGTACCTACATAATATATTTTATCTACTCTCATATCAAAAAATTAAAAATATAAAACCAAAAAGGAGTTTATATTGACGTACTTTACCAAGAGTAGGTATATCGAAAGGAAATTAAAAAATTAAATTATAACATTATTTCTCTAACAAAATAATGTTATAATAATTTTTTTTAAATAATATAATAATAATATTAAACTAAGGTAGATAAGTCACTAGCGCATTGAACTTGAATCGTACAAAATATCATATCTGTTTAATATTATATCAATGTTTTTTTTTTGTTTCATTCTTTCCGTCCATTTGAACGGAAAAGGCAAAGGCATAGTACGCCATACAGCCTAGTTTTCAGTATGTTTTTTCTTGAGTTTTATATCCTAACTTATCCTAATTTATCCTAACATATACTAGCTTAACTTAAACTAAACTATCTCCTTTCATTTCCAGCGTGAGGCGCATGCGCTGTGACGCAGGGTGCATAAGTGTTAACATTTTGAATATTACAATTATGAAACTGAATAAATGGAATTGTGTTGCGTTGGCGTTAGACGCACTGAGATTAGATAAAGTAGTGTATGAAACTGTACATAATTAGGTATTACACACTCGTGTGATACTATAAAAAAACTCACACTCGTGCTTAATACCCCTCATTATGTAGCAGTATCATTAACTACTATTATTTCACCTCTTTTACTTTTATACACGTTGTCTATATCTCTTTATTTACGTAACTATCGCAAGTACTAGTGGAAGAGATTTCTTAAAATTAGAAATAAGATTCACCTCTATGCCTTTTTTTCTGTTCTTTATATCGTATATGTGTTTATATGTGTCTATAAATGATATAAACAAATAAACACCTTATGAACTAAAAAATATTCACAAAACATTTCATTATCATTAAAAACAGAAATGTTAACTAAGTTTAACTCTTCCCAAATTTCCAATAGTTCACACACGAAACCAATAGCTGCCTATGTCGCAACACATCACTTCCAATAATTATAGATCATCACGGATTAACGTTCTTTCTCACGAATAAAACTATAAATTAGATCTGCCTACACCACAGTGCACGCGGCGTGAAGATTAGTAGAGGAATTAGTCAACCTGATCATCGAGTTATTGGGAATATTAATCCGATGGGCGCCATTTTGAATGTATTGGTTTCAGCTATAGATTTGGATAATTATTGTTAGTGATTAGTTGGTCGGTTCCTGGATTGGTTTTTGGTATGGAAATTAGGGATTTTATTGAAATTAGTGCGGTTTGTGGTTTGTGATGTTCGGACATTATAGTGAATTAAAATAACGACACAGGATAATTTTTAATTGATCAAGCCATCATATTAATGGTTCGACAGCTTCAATTGTATATGTGTATTGTTGTAAACCTAACATCAAGTCATATTTGCCGCAAATAAACGTGTTTTATTTATTTTTCTTTGAATTTGTATTTACAGGGTCAAATTGTATGGTATTGCTTTTTTTTTAATAATTATGGTATGACTTCTTCCTCTCTGCTTCTCCTATGCGTTGTGCTCAACAGAGTCCTTAATGATCATGTAGATCTATGTAAACCTACGTTTTTCTTAATCTAGGTATTTTGTATTCCGCTGCTAAGCAAAGAGAGATCGCACAAGACACGGAAGACGTTATGGATAAAATAAGGTGTGGCTACTTTTCCTTCCAAATCTCCCTGTCTTTTGCGATCTTTGGCGTTATTTGCCTGCTTAATAAGAGGGACAGAGAAATTTTATCATTAAACTAAATGTTAAAAATATGTTATCCTACAGTAAAATTTATGTAATTTTAAGTATCTATTTAATTGTGGTCCTACGGACAATGTGCCCAGCCGACTGCCACTTAAGTGTTGCAATTTTTCGGGCTATGTCGGTTACTCTCGTACTTCTACGGATCCCCTCATTTCTGATTTGATCACGCAGTGAATCCCCAGGCCCGATGGGGTCGACGGGTTCTCGAGAGGTGACCTCGTACCGAAAGACGCAGCGTGGGTAGGCCCCCGACAAGATGGATCAACGACCTAGTGTAGGTCGCAGAAAAACGCTACAGAGGTCTACTGCTTGACAAAGGCCTCCCTCATCCCCATCTGTGTCTTTTTCTTTCTTCTTAAAATTTGTAAACTTTGCATAACAAAGTCGTTTTAAAAAGTACACAAGACCCCCGCTATCACTTAACAAAACTATATCCATTACTTTAATATAAGCAGAACCAAAAGTTAACGATAAAGATTCAGAGGAACCAGTCCACAGAGCAGCATAATATAGCCATCTAATTATGTAAACGATTTGGACAACTGCTTAGTTTAACTATTAATATTAGAAGCGTTCTTATTCTGTGTAATTGCCTCATTCGTTTTTATCTTGAGTTCTTTTTTAATTGAACGCATAGGAGATTATATTTGTTAAAATAATTAATTAGTCTGTAATGTATATTTTACGATTTATAATTTAAAGTAGGTATAATTTAAAGGTAGTCTTATGTGAACGATTTTGTGTGGATATGACGCATCTTCAACCATTCCGTATTTCTTTTATGCGTTTTGTAATTTTTGTGTAATGTTTACCGCAAATCGCTTTCTTTCATAATAAAAATACTCCAATAAACAGTATTTTATCCGTACAAAACATTTTCTATGTACCACATTGAGTTCAGCCCGTAACCTTAATACCATCCGCTAATCCATTCGAGTGTTAACCAGCAAAACAGATAAATACCTTCGCGCATATCCCTCAAATACGGAACTACCGTAGTCCGTACCGTAAGCGAACAATTACAATGGTATGGATTAGATTAATCAAGCAAAAACGACCCTTAACGGTCTGCGAGACAAAGCCTTAAAGGATTAAAATTGCTCGAGCGTTTTATTGTTTTCGGATATCCTGACACACCGCAGGGCGGGGCTCCACTGGGACGATGGAGCGGATTGAATTTTGGTTATTTCGTTAAATAATTTAATTGGAAAGAGGGATTTAACATATTTGTGTGGGAAGGTAAGGAGATTTGTTTAGTTGCGCGTGTAAGCCTTCTTACTAAGTGCGTGTTGTTATTAATACAACACGCATTCTCAAGTTAAGGTATAATGTTTTGGTGGAATATATCACTTAAATTGTAACTTATTTTAAAGCATAGGTTATGTTATCCTAACATTGTTCTCCGTTGTTATCAATAAGCAAGCTAGACCGCAGTTACTTGCATATGGTAACATGTTCGTAAACAATACAATTTCTGGAGAAAGGTTTGATTTTATTTGTTTACTTGCTCTATGGTTAGTCACCGCAGAAATCGTAATATTACGATTTCCGTGCGTCACTAACGCACATATTGTAAAACAGGCAAGGAGTAGCCAGCCTGTCGGTGTTCTATAGGTAGGCCTTTGGAGACTATGCAAGTAAATTTCTTAATTTCCCCATCTCCGTTCCATCATCAGACGACCTTTCGTACGTCGAGTATCCACCCTTACGTTACAGCACTACAATCCGTACGAAGAGTCTCGCTTCGTCTTTTATACCGTGTACATTGAGGGACTGGAACAATTCGCCAGCGCTGGTGATTCCGTCTGATTACAATTTAAGTGTCTTCAAGGTTAGAGTGAATAGGCTCGTAATAAACTAGTGCGCTGTACCATCATTGATTGCACAGCTTACTATCAGGCGTGCTGATTCTATAACTTATTAGATAACAAGCCGAAGGGTTTATTATCAACTAGCTTTCCGCCCGCGGCTTCGCCCGCGTGGAGTTCGGTTATATCGCGCTTTTTAGATTTCCCTCGGGAATATCAATTTTTTCCGGGATAAAAGGTAGCCTATGTTCTTTCTCAGGGTCTAAAGATTGTCTGTACCAAATTTCATCAAAATCGATTGAGAGGTTTAAGCGGGAAAGCGTAACAGACAGACAGACAGACAGAGTTACTTTCGCATTTATAATATTCGTATGGATACATTATATTATATAGATAGGAGGTGACAGCCTCCGTAGCGTAGCGGTAGCGGACGCGGCCGCTGCGCAAGGTGGCGCGGGTTTGATCCCCGCACAGTGCAAGTATTTGTATGCATGAATATGAATATTTGTACTGGTCTGGTCGTGCCTCGGAAAGCACGTTAAGCCGTTGGTCCCGGTTGCCCTACGAACATCTAGTGGCAGTCGTTACGGGTTGTTGGAGCCCTCAAAAGTCCTATAATTGGTCTAACTGCAATGCTTCGATGTCGCCTTCGGGTTGTGGAGGTCAGACGGCAGTCGCTTCATGGAAAATGTCGAAGTTTAGCCATATCAGCAGTTGGACTGGTAAAGCGGACCCCAGACTCCAAAGCTGAAGGCTTCGGATGCGACTGGGATTAACACTGGGATGATGATGTTGACATATTATATTATATAGATAAACATCCAAGACCCAGGCCAATCAGGAAAATATCGTTTTTCCATCATGACCTGGCCGGGGATCGAGCCCGGGGCCTCCACGTCGCAGGCAGGCGTGTTGACCGCTGCGCCACGGAGGACGACCCTATAATCATAGTGCCAGCCTCGCTATCATTGCCCCCACGCCCTTACGGTTACCCCCACATTATAATAACCAGTGGGAGAAAAAGAGAGACAATTACACACATTAACGACCCCCTCTGTATTTACGTGGCTGATAATTACACCCTCGCTTTGATAATGAACCTGGCTGGCCGACCAAGCCAGGCTAAATACCCGTGTAACGAACCGCCTTTGACCTTCAAAGGGTTAAAGGGAGTCTAGCCCAGACGTAGGACAAACCAAACAATATCGATATGTTTATTATGTTTAGGTACTAGAAATATTTTATGTAGGTGCTGTTTTGTTTTTTTTTTTATAAATTATAAACTAGCGCTTGACCGCAATCCCGCCTGATGGTAAGCAGTGACGCAATCGTTGATGGTAAAGCGCACTAGTTTATTAAGAGCCTGTTCACTCTAGCCTTGAAGACACTCAAATTGTAGTCCGACGGAAACACCGCCGCTGGCAAATTATTCCAGTCCCGCGATGTACGCGGTATATAGGAGGAGGCGAAACGTTTCGTCCGTTTGTGACGTGAAAACAGTAATAAGTACTGTTCCTTCGAAATTTTGTTTCAGTGCGGTTGGTGCTCAAGTGCCGTTTCCGGAAGTGCTGTTCTTAGCAATGCTTTTTTTTGGGATGGGAAATCATCAAATTACTTCTCCCGCCCTAGGCGGAGCGGAACGGTGTCAGACTTTTACTGATTAAAACCCACCCCTGTTTCTTCACTTGCCTGTACGACGGCCAGGGCCACGGTTTCTTGTTTAAACAACCCGCAATTCTGACCCAGGAGGTATCGGTTTTCGTGGACCCCGACACCATGCGCTGACATCTCTTTGAGGCGCGCGTGAAACAGGGTCCAGGGTCTTTTATATATTAATCCATTGGTATTTGGACGAGGAACAAGATATTAAGAACAACTGTAACGTAGCATGAAAACTGCCTGGTATTACGTTTATTTGGTTAACTAAGGGAAGTGGTTTTTTGTTAACTGTCTAAACAGAGGAGTATACCAGAAAGTAATTCTGCTTTACCGAAAATTATTTTATTTCGGTCATGTTTTTACTTCATGATACAAACAGGATTATCTACCATTGTGTTGTAACTAAGCAAAAACATATGTCTTAGAAAGACTTGGTGTTTGTCCTAGATGTTTTGAGGAAAATGGGATAAGTTTATTACTATTATTACAGTATTTATTTATTTATTTATTTATTAAAACTTTAAGTTTTTTTTTTAATTGTTATAAACTAGTGCTTGACTGCAATCCCGCCTGATGGTAAGCACTGATGCAATCGTTGATGGTAAAGCGCACTAGTTTATTAAGCCTATTCACTTATAAAACTAAGGAATAGGAAGGATGACGGCAGTTGAGCAATGATGAGCGAGGTGATGCAATGTTAAACCCAAGACCAAACGAAGCTGCGCTAGAGGGAGATTGATCTGGAGACTCTCCACGACCAAACTCTCGACACAACAACAATTGGCGCATCGTACCCGCCACACTTCGCAACACAACTGCTCAGACCCGTCCTCCGTACGGCTTCACCAGACATCATGCCGAATCACCGACCACGACGAATCGCTTGGCGGTAAGACTTTGTCTGGTGGGTGGTAACTTATCATCATCATCACCATCTCAGCTTTAATCCCAGTCGCATCCGAAGCTTTTTCAGCTTTGGAATCTGGGGTCCCCTTCATCAATCTAACTGCTGATTTTGGCTAAACTTCAATATTTTTTAGTGAAGCAACTGCCGTCTGACCTCCACAACTCGAAGGTGATGTCAAAGCATTGCAGTTAGACCAATTGTTGGACTTTTGAGGGCTCTAATAACCCGTAACGACTTCCACTAGATGTTCGTATGGCAACCGGTACGGGTTGAAGTGTTTTGCGAGACACGACCAGACCAGAGTAAATAAATATTCATATTCATGCATACAAATATTTGCACTATACTACACATTTATACTACACGCGGGGATCGAACCAGGGCTCTTGCGCAGCGGCTGCGTTCGCTACCCACGGAGGCTGCCATCATTATAGAGAAAATTAACCATTACAATTATACCTAAAAATATTATAGTTTACGCTACTATTACAAACATCTTTATGATTTTTTCATGAGTGATCACCCTGAAATGGACACAAAGACCATTGAAATAAGGTTCATACTTATATAACCTGAAATAACGTTAGAAATTCGAATTTAGATTATGCTAAGTTTCTAGAGCCAACGACTTATTACTTTATTGAGCGCTTCCAATTTTAATATTATGCCAGATGCTTTTCAAAAATATCTCGGTCGTAGAACGAACTGACAATATATATGAATATATTAATGGTTACGATCTATTTTGATATCAATTTATTTGAAGATAAATTAATAAAGACCTTAGTCATACGTCAAAAGAGACGCTGTAATATATACATCATAATTTCGATAGAATCCTTTGGACCTCTAAAGGTCCCATAATAACGTTGAGAGATCCGACTTATGCCATTCGAACTCAATTATACCTCACACGCGGTATCAACGGGCCATGTATGATTATTCATAGAAATACGAATTTTGCTAAATTAATTTACTTCGCGTTCCTTCGGCTGTCCTCGAGTAAGTTCGACAGGGTGGCGTAGCGCTTGATTCTCGGGGAATCCTCTTATGTCACTGAAATGATAATGTGCTGCGAGAGTATTTGAATGAAGTGGTTCAGATAATAGTATTATGTACGTAAGTACTTTGTACAGTCTTTGGAGATATTAAGAGCCTGAAACAATACTTATTTTAGGTTCAGAAAATGAGGACCCATTTTATTGATATCATTATTCAGGAAGATCAACAGAATCATAGAAAATAATCTCACAAAAGGACTTCTTCTAGTAACCATCTAAAGTGGTCTATTTCAATTTATATGAATTAGGCCCTGTAGACGGCCGCGCCGAGAAGGTAATGGAACCTGGCAATAAATTCTGTTTCTGATCAATTTACCGATGCATCATCATTATCACCATTTTTCTACTCTAAACCTAATTTATTCGGGGTCGACTGAACACGTCTTTTGATTCCATACTTCATTATAAGCCATCATCTTGTTAGCAAGGACCGGCGCCCCACCCCAAGCTCACTATAAAAAGCGCTGCCTACCCGCTCCAGCTCTCTTTTTCGACAACGGACGCTCAGACTGGTAACATCGTACAAACTCTGTGAGATCTATATTTTCCTTATTAATTAAGAGCTGCTGGCTATCGTTTGACATATTTTTGTGTGCTCAGTGATTATTATTGTGTTCCTATCTTAATTAATAATTTCGGGTTGTAATTGTAATTCAATGGATAATGCACGAACATTGGACCGTCCTGATTCGTTTCTTTAATAAATACCACTTCTGATCGCTAACAATCTCGTTAATCACAAGTTCTAGCCATACCATCTTTCGCACAGCTCCTCCAATTTCAACCACCGTCCTTTATCGGTCGCAAAATTAACCAAATTTCCCGAACAATCCCATATACAAAGAGGTTTCCTGCTTCTAAAATATGCGTGTACCTGTAATTCCACCAAAACCTTACCAACCCGACCATTGAGAGACAATAGGTACAACGGCAAATCAACCAAAAATCAACATACCTAGCAATAATTGAAACTATACTCATATATCATCAAGAATGGCCGACAAAGGGTCCATAGTACCAGCGGACCCCATTCATTATTTCGGATCTATTGTTTAATACTAAATACGATTTCCCTTAGATTTATCGTCCTTGATTTGGAAAGCGAACAATTATGTCTTCTGCGGATTGATTTTGACTAATTTAACACTTTTATTGCTTGTTTAGGCCTGAAAACAGCGGATTTGGGCGGGGAGGATTATTTTAAAATTAATCGTTCTGGGAATCTGTAAATTGAATTTTGGTATCGAATTGAGTTACCTATCTAGTTTTATCATCTTGAAGTATTGTATTTAAATATCATTGGGGAGATTAATGGAATTATTTCAACATTAAGATTATTTATCCGTCCTTTATTACTGTTGGTCTGCATCATCCCATTGTTGAGCAAAAGCCTCTCCCCAAGTCTTTCAATTCTTTCGATTTAGGGCTAAAGTAGATCACCAGTCGTTTTTTGTTTACCTCGTCTCAGTATCTTCTTCGGGGTCTGCCCCGACTTCTTCTAGCTATGCCAGGGCTCTAGATTGTGGTTATTTTGGCCTACAGCTTATTGGCCATACGGTGGCCAGCCCAGCTTTTTGGGCAACGTCAGTAAACAGTTTAGGAGCGCTCCATTGTTACAAAATATTCTTTTTTTAGTATTACGTAATTTTTTTCAAGTTATAAATTAGTGCTTGACCGCAATCCTGCCTGATGGTAAGCTGTGACGCAGTCGTTGATGGTAAAGCACACTAATTTATTAAGAGTCTATTCATTCTAGCATTGAAGACACCAAAATGGTTATCAGACGGGAAGACCGCTGCAAGCAAATAGTTCCAGTCCTTTATCTACTTTTTTCTAGTCAGCTAATTGGTAATATTACTACTATTGAGGTTATTACTATACTTTTTTATTTTCTATAATATTTTGACACAAGTCTAAAAATATAAATAACGCATGATTGCTAAAATAGTTGTTCTAGCTGATCGAACCTTATTTGTTAAAGGTTTGTCTTGTATTCTGCGATAAGTTACAGAGAGCAGTTTCCAAAGCTACTAAGCTGTAGCTGATCCCCCCTTTAGCGCTTCGTAATCTGCAGGTAAAATTGGCTAAGTCTTTCTGTTATGCTTGTCTGCCAGTACGATTATATGTTCATAAGGTCTTCACAACCTATCTAAGTTACGCAGGTTTTAATCAGAAAAATGCGTTGTTTACTTACTACACAATTTTTGGCAGTAGTTTTATAGTTCAGGTAAGCTGACAGCCATTATATCCCGGAGGCTACGGGATGTTATTGAGAATTTTGAATAGAAAACCTTCTGTTACAATCCAGAGCCGGAGCTCAACTGTCGCATTAGTTACCAATTGAATGAGACAGCCGACAATCTTATTTTGTTATACACGCACATCTTACCTACCGTTACGGTGGCTCCTGGTCTACTCCTTGACATGCTATGGTTTTTGTAGCACCATGGAAGATGAGACTCTGAAATCGCACGCGCTCGGTTTTGTACTGGCCTTGAGGGTTAGTGCGAATTTCCCCAAGATTCATTCCATTAATCGAGTCTGATCAAACCGAGTTGGGGTCAGTATACATATAATATATATTTCATATCAATTATAAACTGGTGCTTGACTACGATCCCTTGATGGTAAGCCTATTCACTCTAGCCTTGAAGACACTTAAATTGTAGTCGGACGGAAACCGCGGCGCTGGCAAATTGTTCAAATCGCTCGATATACGCGGTATAAATGACGAAACGAAATGCTTCGTTCGGATCGTTGTGGTATCAACAACGTAAGGGTGGAAACTCGCCGTACGACGGGTCGTCTGATGATGGAACGGAGAAGGGGGAACTAAATTATATTACTTATACTAATTTATATTATTCCAGCCGGATTACTGTTACTTTCAAAGTTTGTCGCAGCCAACTAGTTAAATTAGCAATTCATTCAACCGCCTTACCTTACGCAGTGCTTGTGTCACTTCTTTCTCTCGGCTAGCACTCATCATTACAGCCGTAAGACGTCCACTGCTGGACACAGGCGTCCCCCAAGGATCTCAACGACGACCAGTTTTGCGCCTCCCGCTTCTGGATGCGGGAGGCGGTTCCTCGTGACTTTCACCAGGTCATAGGTCCGCTCGCATTCAGTTGATCACAATTCTAACCAAGCCCAATTTGGTCGTAGTGCCCTGGCTTATTTACTATTTACAGCTCCAACCTAAGCTGCCGCCGCCGTTTAGTTGAAAAGCTAGCCAGTTAACTAAACTGCCAATTAAACCACGGCGACATGTATAACATTTTCACAAGTTGATCTTCAGGTGATAATCACCATAGTCTTCTAGCTGTGCATTTTCCACTCATTTCATTATTTCTCATTAGCATATATCAGCATTGTCATTGTAACTAAACAATGTCTACCCATGTCTTTGAAGCCATCCAAATATTCAAACTCAACGAGGAAAATCAAATCCTTCTCATGTAAAACAGAGCGACTGTATGATACTGAAATAAGCGTTGCCTAGCAACCTTTGAGTCGCTTCATATTAAGACTCCTTTCTTCGCTAGATATAACTTAGTAAGGATAGTTCTACTATTCTAGCCTTTGTTCAAGTAAGAAGGAAAATAATATTATTATGGTTGTTAAGCCTAGTTTCGCAATGTATTTTTTAAATGAACATTAAAATATACTTCTAGGCGGTTGCCCTCCATTATCAGAATCAGCCATGTCTACAATAAATTGTAATAGGGGTATGTACGGGTAGTTACCAAGAAAGAATCACGAAAGTCTCAATCAAAAGTTATTTAATCGCACAAAATATCTTCCTTGCAGAAATTCACTAAAATCCGTTTACCAGTAATTAGGAAATCATTTTGTCTATCACTTTTGATCAGTTTTAAAACAATAGGGCACAAGATCATTCGGAATAGAAGCCATTCCTCGCAAACGTGGTGCACTCGCTGTTGACGTTCAAACCAAAGTGAAGTTCAATATGGCAGGGGTGACCATGTCCACGACGACGCTTCGCCAGACTGTCAAATCTCGTTCCGACGTATTTCTCAAAAGATTATGATAGGCATTAGCAATGCGCCGTCATACGTAACGGGACTCGTGGCTAAACAATGACAGCCGCACAGACAATCAGGTAAGGCTACGCTTGCGCGGTTAGTCTGAGGATGGGTGAACATGTTACATACCGAAAACCCTCCTTGCCTCGGAAAGCACGTAGAGCCGTTGCGTTGGTCCCGGCTGTCATATGTAGATCTTTGACAGTGTTTACGGGTCGTCAGGAGTTCGAAAGCCGGACCCTCTAGTCTTACCAGGGGTATCGTAATACCCAGTAAATGGGTTGTAGAGGTCAGATAGACAGTCGTTTCATGTTAAGTACTGGTATTCAGCTGAATCCGGTCAGACTGAAAGCTGACCTAAACATAGTTGAACGCTTTACTTTGTATAAATTAATTCATCACCACTGCTCTAAAAAAGATGAAGGAAAGAATCGTAAAGAAACCGTCCTAGAGCCAAAAACTTCGAAGAAATATGAGATCTACCAACCCGCACTGGACCTGCGTGGTAGATTACGGTCCACTCACTCTCAACGAGCGGATGTCTGTGTCCCAGAAGAACCTCCATCAGATCAAGAGTGGGAATCTGGTTATATTTGAAGCCCACCCCAAAATAGTTGGAAAAAAACTAGCCAGTAGGGTAATTATGTAACACAGTATCAGTAGCAATGGGTTTGGTTTTTACAGTTCAACAACATTCATTGCGTTATTTAGGTTGTTGGGCAGACACATTTTCGAGCACATGGAGTAATAGATTATCAATATGCTTAGAAATGATTACAACTGGTAGAAACCGTGTGGTACGTAATTAGGGTACCTACTGATGCTAATGATAAAGATTTACATTTGAATAAAGGATTTAAAAAATACCAAGTTTCTACAATAATGAGTAACATTAAAATCATGGTTACTTTTGCCATAATATATATATATATATAGTATATACAACTTCAAAATCAATCTACTTCATAGTTACTTAATTTAGAAACTTAGAGGTTATGAAATGAAAGAAATGCTTACGATATGCTTATACTAAAAACCTATCTCCGTTTACAGCTAACAAAAAATTGTCCCAACTTAAATCCTTCTTGAAAGTATTCCTAAAGAAGAAACTACCCTCTCGTAACCCATGAAACTATTAGACCACCATAATAATGTGCAAAGTGTAACAGAGCGCGCTTCGTGAATGCACGCCAAGGAATTCTTTTATCCCAGCAATTTGCCAAACAAGCTCCGTGAAAGCTCCGTAATCCTACATGATCTGAGATAATTTTGATAGATTTGGTATTAGATTCGGCATTTTGTTGACTGGTCTGTAAAGTTTTAGATTTTATTTATTTAAACTTTTTGCAGAAAAAGGTACAAATGCGTTTAGCGTGGATGTTATTGCCTTTTTCTCCACATCTTTCTAAGGTGTCAGAATATTCAGATAATACATTAGGGAAAGGGTTTTAGCAGTGTAGACCACATACATATGCTGCTGCAGGTTATACAGAAGACCGAGGAGTATAACCTATCCCTTTGCTTGGCGTTTGTGGATTACGAAAAGCCTTTAATTCGATCGAGACCTGGGCTGTACTGCAATCTCTCCAGCGGTGCCAAGTAGACTATCGGTATATTGAAGCGCTGAAAGGTTTGTACAAAAACGCCACATTGTCAGTCCAAATACAGGACCAGACCTCGAAACCAATAGTAGCATAATGTAATGATAGTAGGTATTCCTATAAACATTTATTTCAACATAACGAATTTCAAGCATGAATGGAAATGCCAATGTTCCAATATTAGATACAAGAGTACGATCCCGTATGATCCCTTTAGGTGCAATAGAAAAATATCTAGATTACGTGGTGTTCAAACTAACTTAGGGTTTCGAACAAATGTTCAGACCGTTCCGATCGACGCGATGGCTTTGTTTACATGTTGTTATTATGTAAAATTGTAACAACCCCGCTTGAAGGTAAGCAGTAATGCAATGGTTGATGGTAAAGCACGCTAGTTTATTAAAAGCCTATACACTCAACAAAACTAAGTGAGTAGGTAGGAAAACGGCAGTTGAGCGAGGTGAGGCAATGTTAAAACCAACAACACGACCAACGATGCTGCGCCAGAGGGAAATTGGTCTGGTGACAATGCAGGATCAAACTCCCGACACAACAACATTTGGCACATCATACCCGGCACAAATCCCGTCCCCGGACCCGTCCTTAGTACGGCTTCACCAGATATCATGCCGGAACACGACGAATCGCTTGGCGGCAAGACTTTGTCTGGTAGATGGTAATTTCTGCCGGCAGCCGATATCATGGTCTACCACGGAGAAAAAAATATCCTATGTATCGTGTAAGACGGATTTAGATGAAATTTGGCATACACCTAGTTTATAACTAGAAATAATACATAGGATACTTTAGATTCGGATATTCTCGCAGGATCGAAAATTATGATGATGAAAACCGTAAGGCGTAGCTTTTTACTAAATAATATTTTGATACTATCGAATTAAAAATCAAGAATGATCGAAATCCTATAGCTATGACTTTATACAGCGAAAAACTACTAAGTTTGCTATTAAATCTTAACAATTACAACTCCTGTACAAGTACGCTAACCAGTTATAGTTACACAATCACCAAGTCTATTATAAGTACACAAGCCTCATACAAAAGTCTATTACCAATAATAACGGCTATTATTAATAAAACCTGCAATACCGACCTTTGAGTGCTACGTAAAAAGTTCCAGGTAATTCGGCAAATTTCCAACGTTCTCACAAGTAGTAGCCTAAAAGTATCAAGCCGGCCCTAAAAGTGGCGTGTCGGCACTAAAAAGTACCAACGGAACCTGGGCGGTGCGATATAACCATTATGATAGCGAAGACATTTTAACCTCGCGAAGCGCGGATAAGCGTATGGGCATAAAATTAGCGAATTGTTCGAGTATTTTAGGTTTAATTGAGCGCATTTAGAACTAAAATGCGCTTACTTTTGAAAAACAATGGTCGTTTCGTTATTGAGGATGGGAAGTCAAATAACCTTTCCCGCTCTAGGCGGAGAGGAAGTGCGTGTCAGACTTTTACTGACTAAAACTCACCCGTATTCCTTCACTTGCCTGTGCACCAGCGGCCACGGTTTCCCTTTTGACCAACCCGTGGCCCTGGCAGAATTGCAATGGTATAAGAATGGAATAATTGGCTGCACCAGAGTATGAGCTAAAAAAAGACGATCACATCAAAGAATTACATAAGTAACACTTACTTTTTAAAATAAACAGGCAAAGTGCCCTATTTCAGAACTCTGAAAACATCAAGGTGCGTTTGTTTGTCGCTTGATTACACCTAAAAGACAACGGGATGACAATATAACTTCTCTCAGCGGAGTTTTATGTTCCAGAAAAGATAGGTATCTCCCTAAGGATATATTATGCATGTTCAAAAGCGTTTTATGTTTCAACGATGTGAAATATACGCCATTTTGTTTTCTTTTTGATTATCTGTGCGTTGTGCTATAATACGTCAGTGTTACCATACATGGTTTAAGTGTATTTGGGTAGAGGAAATGTAAAAGAAATTAAAAATTGTTATTAAAGCTGATGGATTTTAAGAAGTACTTAGCTGAAATAAACTTTATGAAAAGACGTTTAAATTATTTCCTCTCGAGGGGAAAGCGTCTGATATACATAATACAGGCGTCGTAATCCCGTTAGTTCTCTGGCCCAACATCAAGCGAGAACTTTTCTAATTTATTCATATCACGGTGGCCTCCGTTTGTGAAGTTGTTTCAAAGTTTTTGCGAACAATACGGATGAACGTTTCAAAGAAAAATAATTCGTACTCAAACATTGAGATGTAAGTACCGAGATTGGATATAGACTTGGAAATATTATGGTAATCAGTCCACGATATGTTTTTGGTAGGACTCTGTCGAGGAATGTATGTAAATTTTATGTGCTGATTATTTCGGCATCAGTGTATGCTGTGGTAATTCAATGAAAAAATATTCAATGTGAATATAAAGGAATGTTCGAGGATTTTGTGTGAACTGCGTGGGTTCTTGTTATTGACTCATAAGGACATTTTATCAAAGTACAGCCTTCGTGGCGTAGCGGTAGCGAACGCGGCCACTGCGCAAAGAGGCGCGGGTTCGATCCCCACGCAGTGCAAATATTTGTATGCATGAATATGAATATTATCAGCCGCCGGCATAAGTTACCCACCAGACAAAGTCTTGCCGCCAAGCGATTCGTCGTGTTCCGGCATGATGTCTGGTGAAGCCGTACGGAGGACGGGTCTGAGCAGTTGTGTTGCGATGTGTACCGGGTACGATGTGCCTAATGTTGTTGTGTCGGGAGTTTGGTCGTGGAGGGTCTCCAGATTATCCTCTGGCGCTGCATCGTTGGTCGTGTTGTTGGGTTAAACATTGCATCACCTCGCTCAACTGCCGTCTTCCTTCCTATTCACTCAGTTTTTTTGAGTGAATAGGCTTAATAAGCTAGTGCGTTTTACCAACAACGATTGCATCACTGCTTACTATCAGGCGGGATTGCAGTCAAGCACTAGTTTATAACTAATAAAAAAAAAAAATGAATATTTGCACTGGTCTGTTCGTGCCTCGGAAAGCACGTTAAGCCGTTGATCCCGGTTGTCATATGAACATCTAATGGCAGTCGTTACGGGTTGTTGGAACCCTCAAAAGTCCAACAATTGGTCTAATTGCAATGCATCGATATCGCCTTCGGTTTGTGGAGGTCAGACGGCAGTCGCTTCACGGAAAATATTGGAGTTTAGCCACATCAGCAGTTAAACTGGTAAAGCGGACCCCAGACACCAAAGCTGCAAAAAAAAAACAAAAAGCTTCGGATGCGACTAGGATTAACGCTGAGATGACGATGATGATGACATTTTATCAAAGTGTATTTAGGAGAAGAATCAATTATCTTTTGGTTAGGTTCCTACAAGGTAAGTTTGGAGGGAGTTATAGACTTAAATATAAAAATTAGAACATTTTTTATATTACGTAATTCCACTAATCATAACTATTTAAGCCGAAGACGTTCACTGCTGGACATAGGCCTCCCCCAAGGATTTCCACGACGGCCAGTCCTGCGTCTCCCGCATCTAGCAGTTTCCCGCGACCTTCCCCAGATCGCCGACCACCTTGTCGGAAGACGCAGCATGGGTAGGCCCCCGACAAGGTGTGCCTAGAGGTAGGAGGTAGATAGACTCTTATTATTTATTCCCAGTCAGTATAACTAATTTATTTAATAAAAACATGTATGTATTATGTGTACTTATAAAAATCAGTATGTGCATTATGTCAGTAACATAATATTCCAAACGGAGTATCAGGTGGAGTACGTTAATTCCTGAACAAAATTTTATATATTATTCTGCATATCATTCTACAACAATCGAAGTAATATATTTATATAATAAGTAAAATTTTTTATAAGACCGTTTAGTTACATAAACCCTATATAACATAACAGTATTTTACTACTACGTAAGTATAAATTCAACGGAGGGTAAAGGCCTCCTCCAAAGATGACCATTTTTCTCTGTCTTTAACTTCTCGCATCCAGTGTGTGCCTGCTATTTTTATGAAATCGTCTGTCTATCACGTATTTGGCCTACCTCTTTTCCTCTGGCCCGATGGTCCTAGCCATAACGTTGTTGTTTTGGTCCAGAGGGGTTCTTGTACCCATAAAATATAAAAACACCTTAAAGAATAAAGCGCATAATTAATTAATGCATACAAACTGTTTCAATGTTTATTTTATTTATTTTCTTTCTTTTAAATTGTAAACCTACATTTAATCCTATATTTGTATTTGTAACAAGAAATAAAAGGCTTTTTATTTTATTATTTATTAAGTAAAAATTAGTAATCGTATTTTTAGTACTTTCCTATGTTTAAAAAAATTAAGAATTAGAACTTTTTAGTAACTTCCCTATAGGCTAATAAATAAAATGTAGTTAAAATGATACATAATAACGAAAAGAATTTATGAGCTCGACTATACATATAATAAGAACCCACAAATTGTCAGGAAACTGACTTTATCAGCCTTTGAGATATTGAACTTAGTTTGAATCCCCTACACCACTTTAGCTAATAACTTCATAATTTGTTCAACAATTAATAATTCCAAAGTAAGTCGCAAAATTCAAGAGAGCTTACAGTATTAATACGAAGTTTCCCATCGATGTAAATTTTGAAATAAATGTCAAATCTGTGGGGTTTCACCATGTTTATTTTAGGACCTTAAGAGGAGACTCTAATGGCGTTTTATCCATACAAACGCATTCCGCTGTTTTCTTCATAGATAATGCTTTTAGAGCAATGATTTTTTTCTACAATTTCACACCTTGATTTCACGCGCCCCTATTATTATTATTATTTTTTTAAATATTATAAACCAGCGCTTGTCCGCAATCCTGCCTGATGGTAAGCAGTGACGCAATCGTTGATGGTAAAGCGCACTAGTTTATTAAGAGCCTATTGACTCTAGCCTTGAAGACACTCAAATTGTAGTCCGACGGAAACACCGCCGCGGGCAAATTGTTCCAGTCCCTCGATGTACGCGGTATAAAGGAGGAGGCGAAACGCTTCGTCCGGATCGTAGTGGTGTTAACAACGTAACCTATTATTTGAATTTTTCGAAAACTTAATTAATAAAAGAAATATGATGTTTCAAAATCCCCAAAAATAATCCATTTTTACCGCAATGTTCAGACGACTATTACACAAATGTGATAAGTTTTTAACAAAAAAGGAAACAACAGAAGCATAGATAAGCTCATTCTCTAAATTTTGAAATAAAAATAATTGAGATAAGTCGTGTTTTGAAAAAGAAAACAGCGAAAACGAAACATCATTGTCGGTCTCCGTGGCGCAGCGGTCAACACGCCTGCCTGCGACGTGGAGGCCCCGGGTTCGATCCCCGGCCAGGTCATGATGGGAAACGATCTTTTCCTAATTGTCCTGGGTCTTGGGTGTTTATCTATATATGTATCTATTATAAAAATATAGTATCGTTGAGTTAGTATCCCATAACACAAGTCTCGAAGTTACTTTGGGGCTAGCTCAATCTGTGTGATTTGTCTGTATATATTTATTTATTATTTATTTTATTTATCTTTTGGTGAATGTTTTTGTTGGTAAAATCAGCCTGAGTTGCAACTGTCCCTTTCGCACTTTACGGGGAAATGTTGAAAGCGGCGCGACGGCAATAGTTTCTTCAAAAACTTATTTCTCAAATTCCTCGCCACTAGAGTCCACTCTTAAACATTAGCGTCGGTTCTCCTGTTCACAAATTAGTTTGTGAACAGGAGAACCGACGAATTAGTTTAGACTAATTTTAGGTTTAGTACACCTTTAACTTTATATTTCATTAAGAAAAGGATAGAAGATAACATTTTAGTTTAATCCTGTCAAATTATGATACTCCATAGACAATTTTCAGTGTTTCTGTTTTCAGTGGAATTTCACTGCGTGATCAAATCAGGAATGAGGGGATCCGCAGGAGAACGAGAGTAACCGACATAACACGAAGAATCGCAACACTTAAATGCCAGTAGGCCGGGCACATTGCTCCTAAGACCAATTCCCTATGGGGCCGACGGGTTCTCGATTGGCGACCACGCACCGGAAAACGCAGCGAGGGTAGGTTTCCGACAAGGTAGATCGACGACCTGGTGAAGGTCGCGGGAAACCGCTGGATGCGGGAGGCGCAAGACTGGTCGTCGTGGAGAACCTTGGGGGAGGCTTATTTCCAGCAATGGACATCTTTCGGCTGAGATGATAATGATGATGATAGACAGTTTAGATGCGATTATAAATATGGCGACCATAAATATGTCAATTTACGTCAGGAGCGGACTAATTTGACAGGTCTAACCAAACATTTTATCTTCTGTCCTTTTGTTGAAAAAATCGAAAGAAAATGATGCATTGAACTAAAATTAAACATAATTAATTAGTGTATGAACAAGGATTCGAGATCTGTGTTCAATTACGGTATATCACAGCATAGTTAACCATGTCTTTTTTTTTTTCTTAAAAAGGACCGTTATTTAAATCCCAGACAGGCTAATTTCCTCGGAATAAAGAGTTCGTGTCAGCGAGATGAGTAAATATTTTTAAAACGGGTAAGGGCGTATCATTATTTTTTAAATGATATAAATCTGGCGGTTCTATGTTCTTCGTTAAAGGTTTGGTTTCCGCATTTAGTCCTTGTAGTGGATCATTATGCGTGTCAACCTGGTGGTATTTGGAATATATCACTCACGTTTTAATGAGTGAATAGGCTCTTAATAAACTAGTGCGTTTTACCATCAATGATTGCATCACTGCTTACCATCAGGCGGGGTTGCGGTCAAGCACTAGTTTTTAAATTACTAGCTTTCCGCACGCGGCTTCGTCCGCGTGGAATTCGGTAATATCGTAATATCGCGCTTTTTATATTTCCCTCGGGAATATCAAATTTTTCCGCGATAAAAGTCATATAATCCGGACTTCTAACTTTACGTCAGCAAAATTTCAAAGTAATCGGTTCAGTAGTTACGGCGTGAAAGCGGAACAAACAAACAAACTCACATTCCTATTTATAATATTATATAAGTAAGGATATATTATATATAAAAAAAAAACTTTTGTCGCAAAATGTTTCCTGAAAATAATTTAAAACAAACAAGGCGTTTCAACGAAGTTGCATTTTAAAATGATGTCTTATAAAGGGTGTCCAGCGGGAATTTTTCTATTTAAAAATTAAATAAAAAATAAATGAGTATGTATAGAACTTTTATTTTGTTTTTAAAATGTAATAAGGGTCCGCGGATTTTATTTCTTAAAAATTATGTCTTCCAAATGACGTCCATTTCTCGTAATACACTCTTGCAAGCAAACCCTCACATTGGCAAGTACGCGCAAACAAAGTTCTGGGGGGATAGCAGCGATTTCACGTCGGATATTTTCTTGTAGGTCAGTTATGGTGCGGGGATTATTGCAGTACACTTTAGACTTAAGGTATCCCCACAAGAAAAAATCACACGGCGTCAAATCCGGCGATCGAGGTGGCCAGGGTATGTCTCCGTACTTGCTTATTAATTTTCCAGGGAAAATTTCCCTTAGCCTCAACATTGAGACCCTGGCAGTGTGTGGATTTGCCCCATCTTGTTGAAAATGTGTTCTATTGTTGCGTCCGTGAAACACTTCTAATTGCGGTACCAAAAACTCGTCAATCATACGGCAGTATACCGAAGCAGTGACAGTTTCATTTTCATTAAAAAAATATGGACCGATTATTCCATGAGCAGAAATCGCGCACCATACTGTCGTTTTAGGGCAGTGCAAACGCTTTTGATGTCGTTCTCTTGGGTTGTTGTGGTCCCAGTAACGCATATTTTGTTTATTTACGTAGCCCCCGATATGAAAATGAGCTTCGTCGCTAAACAATATGTTTCCAAGTGTTCTGGGAGTACGAAAACGTTCCATCATCGTTCGGGCATACGTTTCTCTTAAAACATAATCGCTATCATTTAGTTTTTGGACGATTTGCATTTTACAAGGATGAAGCTTTAATTTTTTTTCAATATCACATGCACAGTTGACTTCTTCATGCCTGTAGAGGCCGCAATCTTTCTCACTGATTTTCTGGGATTTCTGATAATTTCTTGTTGCACCTGTGCGACACGTTCCGGCGTTGCTACTGAAGTTGACGGTCCTGTTGGCGGCCTATTAACCACTGTCCCTTCTTGTCGGAATCTTTGTACCCACGACCATATAAGCTGCGTGCTCGGACCATCGTTTAATCGCCGAATATCGAAGTGGGAACAAAAAGTACGACGCGCTCGAACCAACGATTCACCGTTCTTAAAATATTGTTCAACCGCAAATGCGCGGTGCGCTCCCGACCAACGACTCATGGTTACTAACAAATCCGCAGAGATGACGCAACCACCGCCGCCCCTCCCGCGCCTCTAGCTCCGATAGTAAATGAATAACGATAATTTAAAGTTGAAAACTTTCTACTGGACACCCTTTATAAACATTTTAATATTATAAATATGGTAAGCTTAAAGTAACGAGAGTACATGGTAGGTATATGGGGACAGGGTAATTTCCTCCAAATAAAGGGTCGGGTTACAGAGAGGAAGAAAACAAAATATTGTTATAAATGCACGGGGACGACATTAGACCGTGACGTGTACTGTTCATGAGTAGGGAGACAAGGCGAACTGTTAAAAACGGGATAAATTTCCCATCGATGGGAATTGTTTGCAAGGAAAGTTTGTGAGTTCATTTAGTGAAAATTGAGCTTCTAGAAATCCGCGCATAGGAACTAGCGTGCTTTACCATCAACGATTGCATCATTGCTTACCATCAGGTGGGATTGCGGGAAAAAATCGAAGCGAATTTCCTTTTTCCACAAACTAAAAAAAAAAGTTAAGAGTAGTGCATATTTTTCTTTCTAGGTCATAAAGACCGCATGGTTACCGCAGTGGTGAAGTTATTGACTGCTGCGCAGCGTGTCTCGGATTCGGTTCCCGCACGGAACATAAATATTTGTATAAACAAAAAAAAAAATGTTTATTTCATCACATATGTAAATAACATCGTTGTGTTTGGTGTCACCTAATATGACCGTAGCTGTTTCGGGTCTGGATGTTTGTGTATGTGATTTAATATGTTTGTAAACGCACCTAAGATACAGGAGAAAATTCTAGAGCTGGGCAATGTAGTTAAAATAAAAAGAAAACGACCGTAGATAAATATTAATTTAGCCCGGTCTAAAAGCCGATATTCTATACATAAAAACGACTCTAATAATACTCGCCTCTTTGTATAATAATAATAATCATCATCATCAGCCTCTACTCGTCCATTGCTGGACAACTGCCTCTTCCATGACACGCCAATAAGCTTTTTGCCAGCCACCTTTTTGATGTCGTCGCTTCATCTCGCCCAAGGGCGTTCTACGCTACCTTTGCCAAACCGCGGTCCCCACTCAAGGTCGTTTTCCCCAACGGTTGTCAATAATAATGTAGGTATATGAAATACACACATCAAAAGTGTCTAGGGATCAAGCATTTTTATGCGGATTTCTTGAGATTGAGATGTGGCTTTGTAATAAATTTATGATTTTATAAATTTATATGGATCCTTTTTGGTGCATTTCATAATTTGAATCAGGAACTGTGAATCAAATTCGAGTAAAAGATGAAAATCAGCTGTCAATATTTTCCCTATAAAAACATACAACGCATTGAAGACATTATTAGTGCTACTGTTTCCCTACTACTGATTAAAACCAACGTTATTATGGAGCGGCGACGTCATTTAAGCAGGGAAGAAATGCTCAGAGCCGTGGGAATGATAGAAGCTGGTTCCCGGCAACGTACTGTGGCTTTAGCTCTGAATACAAGTCAGAGTGTTATCAGTCGACTTTGGACACGTTACCGAAGCACTGGTACCGTGGCTGAGCGCCATGGAGGACGGTATCGCTGCACCACACGGAGACAAGACCGATACATTCAAATCTTAACTCGAAGAGCTCCAACAATAACCGCCATGATGTTAGCCGTGAGGCTTCATCACTCTTCAGGGAACTTAATTAGCGACCAAACAGTCAGAAACCGCTTGCATGAAGTGAACCTTCATTCCCGAAGACCGCTACGGGTACCACCTATAGCAATGCACAATCGTAGGATTCGATATCAATGGGCTCTTGAACACAGAAATTGGGCAGAAGAACAATGGCGTTTCGTGTGCTTTTCTGATGAGTCTCGTTTTGGTATGAGACCGGATACTAGACGTATACGACACTGGAGAACCCCTGGACGCCAACAGCGATTAAAATCCTGCCAGGAAGTCCATCCTTATAGTGGTGGAACCATCATGGTATGGGCGGGTATTTGGATCGGCGGAAGAACTGAGATGATTTGGATCAGAGGCAACCTCAACGCTCAAATTGACGCTGAAACGATTGTATCAGACGTCATCGTTCCTCTACAAGTGCAAATCGGTCCCTTATTTCAGTTAATGCATGATAATGCACGACCGCACACCGCAAGAGTTGTAAGACAGACTCTCGCCGCAGCTAACATCAATGTCCTGCCCTGGCCTGCTCAGTCGCCAGACTTGAACCCGATTGAGCATGCATGGGATATGCTACAGAGAAGAGCTCTGCCGAATATGGAGGGTATCCAGTCGCAAGAAGACCTTTTTTTGTTGTTGCAACGAACATGGGCGGCCATTCCACAGCGTGATTTGGATGAACTCATTTTGAGTATGCCAAACCGATGTTCTTGTGTTGTTAGTGTTCGCGGTAGAAACACGGATTATTAATTGTTTAAGTTACCCAATAAAATTTTAGAGAAAACTGTTATTTCAGTCTTTTTTTCGAACTTTTGTGTTAGTGGTTCAAATGTCAAATATCCCTTTATTAGGAAAATGGCAAATTTCTTTATTAATGCAAAGGTGACTTGGTTTATCGTTACTGTGACAAACGAAAACACTTTATTTGATGAATCCTTAAAGAAAATTTTAATTAATATCAATCAGGAGAAAAGTTATTGCAAAAATATATGTTGATCCCTAGACACTTTTGATGTGTGTATTTACAAAATAATAACTTAAACAAAAATCTGAAATGGGAATTCTCTAGGATCATCAAACATCTGGCCACACTATTAAACTCAAGTGCGGCGCTTCTCCAATTTCCTTGTCGAGACAGCCCCTTTCATCCCTCTGGAACATTAAAAAGTACAGAAATAAACTCCACCATTTTTTCCGCGTTATATAAACATTATTCGCGGTTGTTTTCATCAAATTATCTTAAGCCTAATTAAGGGCAAAGAATGTCTTGGAATTGTACTGTTATCTTTTTTACAACTTTTAGGAAGATCTTCTCTTTTGTTCGCAAAGGGTTATGAATTTATTAGGAATTGCTTTTCTTGATGCTATATGAATTGAGTCGTAAATATCATGTTATTATATAGATAAAATTCGTTAAGTAAATGAATCAAAATACCTATACAAAACTTTTGTTTTTTCGTTACCCCCCGCTAGGAGTTTCTCCTGTGTCGTGGGTGGGTTAACAAATGTAGTCCATACAAATATTTGTACCGTACGGGAATCGAACGCTCGACACTCAACGTAGCAGTCGATCGCTCAGCCAATACACCAACCGTATCGTCAATTCAGAAAATATTCATCCATTGAAATCAATGATTGTTCATGACATTCATGTTATGCAGCAAAAGTAAAAATAAAAATGCAAAATTTAAATACAAAGTCACTTTTCATTGTCTATCCTGATTGGTCTATTAATAGGCTGTAAGACTATTAAACTTATCTCATAAATATACTTGTATCAATGTAATCATCATAGGTCGGAATAGGTAGAGTGATTTTCGTTACTTGTATCATAAATGTTCACAGAAAGAATAACGTGGATAAGCCATTTTCCCGGAATGTAATTCCGGTTTGAAGTAAATATTGTTAATGTTAGTAGTGATATTATTACTACTTAATTCATTTAAAGGAAGGTAACAAAACTAAAGTAATTTATTATTTACTTGTTGAAAAATAAAAACAATCAAATTCCGATCGAAGCATTAATACATTTCAATATTTTATTTTTAGCCTCTAATGAAGGGTAGGTATAGCCAAACCAAATCAAACGGTTTTACAACTTAATATAATTTATACATTTTATTTTATCAACCAATTCCGTAAATCCGGGGGAATGCCCATATTAATATATACGTTTCCGATCAATGACCCCAATTCACTCTACTTATTCCGACCTATGGTAATCAATGATCGGTAAATAAAAACATCACAGTCAAAAACATTCTTTCGTATTATTAAAAATCCTATTTTAAATCTGTACCAGTTATTTGAAGCAGAATTTATTAACAGACTCCGTGCCCTATCTGCTATTTGAGTAACCAATATTTTTTATACTTTCCGTGCTTTGACGTTAAAAATATAAATTATTTTATGCTTCCGCCAAGATAAAGCACAGCTTTTGGATGATTTTTGTACTTTTGTAAGATTGAGTCTGAAGATTTGGTGAAGATGAAACCTATTTTGTTTTTAATAAACCTATGTTGCTCCACTATTGGGCGGAGGCCTCCCAAATTATTTCTCACTTTTCTACGTACTCTGCTATGCCCGTTCAATCGATTAGAAATTAGTTTCATCTCTCTAATCAAAAAGATATCAAGAAAAACCACTAAGTTATGAGCTTATTACCCTACTTGGCTTTCAGACAAAATATAACATGGTGTAAATATGATTGGAATCGATTCAGTTGCTTATTCTGAACAAACTGTATTCAGGTTTCGTATAGAGAAAAAATAACGTTATACAATATGTAAAGAAAATCCTGTCCGACCCATAAGGATAATAAAGGTTAGGTAAACACATGACCAAATATAATATAACATTTTACGTAATCATCATAGTAACAATACTAATGAATTTTGAAATAATCCTTTTTTCCCGGGAATTAATTCCAATTTCCCCGAAATTTGGTAATTTTTGAAAAGTGATAACACCGGTATTATTATAAGCGAATATCGACGCGACCACGTCACAGGTGCCGCGTGTCCTGCCCCCCGCCGCCCGCGGAAAGGGTTGCTTACCGCATATGTATTAAGTTACCTCTTTTTGCGAAATAATATTTATTTTTTTTAGGGGGATTTTTTTTTAAGTTTAGCCTGTCTTTGTGGGCATTATTAGAATCAGTTATCGATACCTAACAATACCTTCACGGATGGGACAGGGTTTTCTTTACATATTGTATAATAGTAGGTATGTAAAAAAATAATAATTAGAAAACACGCTTATTTTATCTGACGGATTACACTTACATTTTTTTTTTCACAAGTTACATTTAACCACTATGTACAGTTACATCACGCTACGAACCTTTGAATTCGAAATTGAAGCGTAAAGCGCTTCCCATCTCGTCCGCGTACGCGGTCGACGAGATGCAACGCGGTAGATGAAAGAAAATATTATTTATGAAATTGATCGAACCCATGATCAGTGATAAACAAGAGATCGACGTTATAACAAACTTTTATAACTCAAATTAGCAGAAACAGTACAACATAAACGAACAATAAAATACTACAGGCCAAGAGCCACTGACCTATTGCATAAATCATCTAAAACAAGCGCCATTACATTATCAAGTTAAAATATCTGAATTGAGCCTACATAACGTAACAATCACAGTCATAAAGTTTATCTTAAACGGTACAATATATCAGATGGCTGGAACACCTGGCGATAAGTGGCCCTATCTAGGTTTAAATCAAACGTAATCTGAGTACTATTACTATCGGTTTCGGTACTAAATTCTATTCTCTTGTGTATTATCTACTAGCTGTTGCCCGCGACTCCGTCCGCGTGTTCATATATAATAAGCGCCTGTTAAAATAATGGGAGCAATATGTACGTCCGCTTTGCCCTCGTTTTCGCAGCATTTTTTGTTACTACTCTGCTGCTATTGGTCATAGCGGGATGTTATATAACCTATGTCCTTTCTCAGACCTTAGATTAGCTATGTACCAAATTTCATTACAATCGGTCCAGTAGTTTTAGCGTGAAAGTCGGCCAGACAGACAGACACAGATACTATCCCATTTATAATATTAGTATGGATGTATAGATTTGTATACAGGACTGTAACATTCTATTGGTAACAGATTGACCGGACTAAATGGGGGTCGAATTGACCAAAACAACCAAAGATAATCCTTCTAATAATATTATAAATCGGAAAGTGAGTTTATTTGTTCCGCTTTCACGCCGTAACAACTGAACCAATTGCTTTAAAAATTTGCAGACGTAAAGTTAGAAGTCTAGATTAAATAATAAGTACATATATTTTATCCCGGAAAAATTTGATATTCCCGAGGGAAATCTAAAAAGCGCGATATAATCGAATTCTACGCGGGCGAAGCCGCGGTCGTAAAGCTAGTTCTACATATACCAAAATGAGAATGGCACTGGCTGAACAGATCCAATTGTCTAAGTAGGTCTTTCTTAGAAAGATCATTTCAGACACCAATCTACCTGATCTGACCGCAAGTCTAAACTTTACAGAGACAGTGACCCTCCATTTTTACAGCTATTCCTTTCAGAGTAAATTGGTAGGATACGGGGACCTCATCTAGTTTTTAAAGTGTTTCCAAACCCACTTAAAGAAATTAGATCATTTGTCTCCTCTGTCTAACCTATTAGGGTAAATAGGCGTGATATTACGTTATTTTGTCGTCATCTAAATTCTATTTGAAAAGAACTAGCAAATCGCAATACAATCACTAAATAGGGAAACTTGGTACTTTTCAACGCATAAAACTGCTCGAATGCCGAGAGAGCCGAGACTATGAGAGAACTGGAGTGTTCGAAAACAGCTCATTACAACTTTTAGCTATCTTTTAAAAAGAAAGCAAAGAAACTTTAAGATTCTTCGAAAACGTAAAAGAAAGTACCTACTTCACAGTTTTTCTTTCCTTTAGATTTGTGCAACTAGTATTTACAATAGGTTCTCCTTTTATTAAAATATCAGTATCAATTATAATCATTTATTTTTATAAATATTCTTGTAAAAACATAATAAAATTGTACATTACACGTTCACGCGGAGCAATAACGGACTACTATGTTAAGTGTATGCAGCTCTTGAAACCCGCACTTGTTATAAAAACATAAAAAAAATACAAGAAAGAATGGTACGCTATCGGTATCAGCAACAGGGTCCAAGCTACCGACAGTTACCACCTGATACGCTTCTTGTCCAGAAGTACCACTTTCTGGTTCAAGCCTTTGATCTAACTGCCTGATGAAAGCTGCGTTAGGTGTTGGTAGAGGCTCTTAGCTATTATGCTATTGACCATCACGATTATCAGCATAATGATTGCTATATTTAACATATTAAATATTACTAACACACACACACACACACACATATTTAATATTATTATTATCTGCTTAAATATTTCAGCCATCACCGGCGAAGGGCGGGCGTTTTGGGGAGACTGTTTTATGTAATATTGACATTAAAAAGAACTGATTCTCAGCGTAATTTGAATAAATGACTTTTGATTTTGACTTGTTAAATATTGTAATTAATATAATAAGTAACTGACCAGAGCTTAATGTAGGTAGTAAGTACATTTCTGTCATTCCCTTCAAAAAAAAAAATCGCTCCATGCTTTCTGGTTAGCAATGAATAAGCTTACGCTGATTGGTGAATGTACAAAGTAGTAACGAAACCTCATTGCCAAGTACCTTTGTTTTTATCGACCACTTTTATTCTCAAGGCGATTACCAACAGTTCACCACTCACAATAACAAGTTTCACCCTTCACCGGCCATAAACTTGATTTACTAGAAAGAATTTTCGCGAAACAAACTACCCTCGTTTTCTCCAACAACTCAACACGCGACGCTCACAAAACGAATAACACCTTAACATTTACAGTCCTCCCTTTCACCTAACACTAAAAGTACCAATAAACCCTTAACAATGCTTAGGCTGAGAGTACATAAACTGTCGCGACACACTTTGATTAACATCCGTCTTCGAACATTGAGATTCAAGCCACGAACGAACCTTTATGTCTTCAAAATCCTGGCCAAAAACTCCATACCAGCGGAAAACCTTTTTTGTATCCCGTTGTAACGCTAAAGTGTTATGAATAACCCCTAGCATTAACCCTTTAATAATATTTTTAAGCCAAAAGCCGTCTTGCTGGGTGAATTTGCCGGCGGGCTTTGGCAATTTTAACGCGGGTCGAGTTCAAATGTGATGTAATAACGAATTTCACTCGCTCCGTACGATACGACTTGCGGCTGGTTTGAAAGGAAAACGGCGTGATGGGCGATTTTAATGTGTTTTTGGTTACAATTTCATTTAAATCGGGTTAATGTCACCTTGTTTATAAAATAACATTGCCATACAAGACATTCACCCAAGTTCCTATGCAGCAGGCTAATTGCGTAACGCTCTAAAAGTGCAATGCCTTCATTTGAACATTTCAACACTATCCATTGCAGTTTTTACGTTATTGAGCAGTTACGTTCTTCAAACATATGAAGCAACGGATTAACAATATCCTTAAAATGCTAATGATCGTAATTGAAAGTGTGTTACACAATTAAAGTGCACGTTATTATTTTGTCATGTATGTTAATGTTCATTATTATTCATGGCTAGCCTATATTTGACCATCTTTTTGAACTTAATATAACTCAAAATAGATCTCACAAATTCTGACTGTGTGTGATATACCTAATCATGTAGTTTTTACCAAATTGTGATGACGGGGACGGAAGAGGAATTTTCGGTTAAAGAGTCAAATCAAAAACACCTACCAAAAAGCTCTTTAAATTAAAACACGAACACAATTTACGAAAATGAAGTAAGGCAAAAAAAATAGAAAACAAAATCTCCTTCGCTCAAAATTTACACCAGCACCCAAAGCGGGTCTGGAACTTGTGTAATTTATTCATAGTCGAGTAATGACACTCGATTACTTCAGCGAGAACCCTTTACTTTGAGCCCGCTTCAAAAAAAAGTGTTATTTTTATTAAATGCAAGCAAAATGACTTCGTTTCAATGCTTCAACATCACGGAAAATTGTCGTGTACCGGGTTTTTATGCTCAAGAAGTGTGTCAGTGGGGGAAGTCGGGGATAATAGATGAGCTTTGTATTGTACAAGGTTTTGATAGTGAAGTGGATCGTATTTTACTGGATATTTTTGTATAAATATTTTATAGACTTGTGATTTTCTGCCAACCCGGACAGTGGTTTACAGCTCACTTTTTCTTAAGCCGCATCCCAGCAGACTGCGAACATTATAGGTAGATTATGGTAAATGATTTTGTAACCCATTTGCTGCCTAGCTTTTTGTGACTTTACTAATTATTATTTCAAAATAGTGTGAAGTCATTGCTGTGGTTGAATTTAGGAAGGTTCACTTAATTCATTTTAAGATTTGCTTAATTATTTAATTTGATATGAAATGAAAAATTTAACTATAATATTCAGCGCTCTAATTTTTTTTGTAAACTTGTGCTTGAGCGCAATCCCCCTTGATGGTTAGCAGTGATGTAATCGTTGATGGTAAAGTGAGCTATTTTATTAAGAGTCTTTTCATCATTCATATATTCATCTTGTCTAACAATTTTTGATGGTTTTGTTCATGTTCAAGTTCAAGTCATACACCCAAATTTAAGTAAGCACCTCTCACTTAAAATTTAAAACATGAAAATGATATCTAATATAAAGCTAAATGTAAATAAATAAACAAATATCAATTTCAAAAGAACCCAACTGTATCTAAAACCTCTCAAAACAATCTCAGCTTACAGACAACAATAACTTCAAAAATCTTACCAAGAAAATATCAAAGAAATTACTCTTATAGATCACGGAAAACATTGTGTTGCTTATTTATGAAATCCATTCAAATAAATAACGAGACGGGGCCGTTTGACGCATCAATAAACATAAATGCCTACACAAGGCTGGGGGAACCATTCCACTGAGGTCGAAAGGTCACTCAATATTTTTGTATCACGCTGTATAGTGGACCGTTTTGTTTTAGTTAGTAAGGGAGGAACATCTAGACTATGTTACTTACCTCATCATCTGCTTAACTTCAGTCTAACCAGATGCAGTAACTCAGGTATTACGTTTAGTCATATAAAACATATACGTATGAGGCGACTAAAGGAACTCTCTTACCAGGGAAGCGGGCAGCAGCGCTTCTCCCGTGGATTATCAAATTACTGCGATCCTGCCTGCTACGCGTCAGGATTATTGCAATGAAGGCGTTTAGGGAGGCCTTTGTCCAGCAGTGGCCCTCTATAGGCAGAAGAAAAAGAAGATACGAAACATCTGAATTAATTGACCACTTACCTATTCGTCAACGAAGCACGGTCTACAACACACTTGGTTCAGCTGAGCGATCGACTATTGAGCTTCGTGTCGCGGGTTCGATATCAAATATTTGTATGACCTACAAGCAATTGTTCCGGGTCTGGCTGTTTGTGTATGTGAGTTTGAATGTTTAAAACGCATTCATGAATCGTGCGTGGCAACTTATAAAAAAAAGAAAGCAAAGAATTAATCTCAAAAATATAATACATACTACACACTCATGACACACATGAAATAGGTATATGTCCCACAAATATTCGTTCAAGTCATAGTAATAGCTAGATTAGTTCAAACACAGCATCTCCGCAAGTATCGACCCTACTAGTGGCGAGCAAAGTTATTTTAATCCGTTTGCAGTAACAGACTGTTATTTTGTTTATAAAGTTAGATTTATTTTTTTATTTGCATAGGATTAAGGTAATAATTAATACAAGTAGGTTTTGATATATTTTCGAGTCCTTATACATTCTGCCTAATGACATGCAAATAAATATTTCACATACAATTATTCTATTAATTACCCTTTAAGAAATATTATACAAAATCTATGTTTTTTATATATTTTTTTTAATAATCATAAACTAGTGCTTAACTGTAATCCCGCCTGATGGTAAGCAATGATGTAATAGTTGATGGTAATGCGCGCAAGTTTATTAAGCCTTTTCACTTAAAAATCCTCCACGATCAAACTCCCGACACAATAACATTTGGCGCATTGTCATCATCATCATCATCTCAGCGTTAATCCCAGTCGCATCCGCAGCTTTTTCAACTTTGGAGTCTGGGGTCCGCTTTACCAGTCTAACTGCTGAGTTTGGCTAAACTTCGATATTTTCCGTGAAGCGACTGCCGTCTGACCTCCACAACCTAAAGGCGATATCTAAGCATTGCAGTTAGACCAATTGTTAGACTTTTGAGGGCTCCAACAACCCGTAACGACTGCCACTAGATGTTCGTATGGCAACCGGGACCAACGGCTTAACGTGCTTTCCGAGGCACGACCAGACCAGTGCAAATATTCATATTCATGCATACAAATATTTGCACTCTGCGGGGATCGAACCCGCGCCTCCTTGCGCAACGGCCGCGTTCGCTACCGCTACGCCACGGAGGCTGTCGACATTTGGCGCATTGTACCCGGCACAAATCGCAACACAACTGCTCGAACCCGTCCTCCGTACGGCTTCACCAGACATCATGCCGGAACACGATGAATCGCTTGGCGACAAGACTTTGTCTGGTTGGTGGTAAATTCTGCCGGCAGTCGATATTATGGCCTACCACTGTGTACAAAAAGTGTGTGAGCACCATATCAACTTTAATATAAGTGTAATAATCATATCGCATTGTCAGAATGTCATGCAAGTAGATGAAAACGAAATAGGGCGTAATCACAACACATAGAATAAATAAACACTAGATCCACAACTTCTTTTTCCCTTAAACGAGTGTGTGGATACATAAATAATTATTTTACACGTAGGATGACAGTAATAAATTAAGACCATATATTGAATGGTTGTATACAAATATAAAAGAATCAAGTGAAGGTTTATTTCAAGGCAACACAGGTATGACAAACGATTAAGTTGATCATTTATACGTCAAACAAGCGAGGTAATGACTTAAACTTCAAGAAGGCGTTTTTAGCAAAAGTGTTTGACCTTACTTCTATGCTAAGAAGTATATATACTATTAATTGTGTAAAGGTAAGGACGACAGGTCAAGCTACCCCATACTGTCAAATATTCCATTCAACTTTGAGCCTCGGTGCATTAGCGACAAAGTTGATAATCCAATGAAGAAATTTGTAGATTGTAGTAGCTTGATGTACTGTCATCTGTACATGGATAAAATGAAATCTATTACATTAAATTATACATAAATAACAATTCTTGCCCATTACATACTCTACATATTCACGTATCTGGTTTGGTAAGAGTAGATTATTGTAGGTCTAGATTATTATAGGCCCATTTACTTTGTCAAAAAATAATTGACAACTATACATGTTTATTAATATGTACTTTTATATACCAACACATACATACGTTCACATTAATAAACATGAAATTTTACTGCTCATACAAAATGTACAAACTCGTAAATATCTATATCTTTAGCTATCACGTCTGTAATAAAACATCATCCCTTGACTAACAACCACTATAAAATAATAACTCTATTTACGATGTTATAAACAACCCACGTTTATGACAAATCAGTGTACGTACGATATGGCCCTAGATATATAAAAAATAAATAACCAATTGAGATTCACGCATGTGTCAAAATGTCCCAATTTATTTAGTCTAAGAGAGATGGAAGTACCATCCGTCCCCCGCTCACCGTGACCAAGAATCATGGAGGTACCAAACGACCCCAAATGACTTCAATCGTTGAATATTCATAAAGTAAACATCAAAGGCGACGCTGACCTTTGATCTTTAAATTAATTTGTTAATTGATGATACTTAAAAATATATATAGAAGTTACAGATGAGCGTGTTATGTGTATCAAGGTGCTTAATATTATGTAACTAAGGGCCCAGGGCCAGAGAACGATGCCGTTCTATAAATGTCTGACCAATAATATGATATGTAATACATACAGATTTTGGCAGCCATTCAAGTTTTTAATTTAATAATATATTTTCTTTAGTTAGCTTTCCATATGACGTTTGATACTTTGATAACTACTAATTAAAATGGCAATTATTAATTACATATTGTCTTCAATAATTGAGTTTTAAGAATTAATATGTTCTTTTTGAGTTTTTTTTCCCATCCGCCATAATCAATCAGTGATACAATCGATGATGGTAAAGCGCGCTAGTTTATTAGGAACCTATTCACTCTAGCCCTGAAGACACTTAAATTGTAGTCCGACGGAAACACCGCCGCTGGTAAATTTTTCCAGTCCCAGTCAATAAGTCATTTAAAGAATTAGTCATTTTGATAACTTAGACAATAAATATTTGCCTGGCATTTCGAGATTTAGGCAATGTGCGCTATTCACATGCAAGGGTACGTATTAAAAAAAATTATATACCTTCGGACAGGCAATATGTGCCTGGTTAAAAAAAGTATTCGGTATTTTTTCGAATATTAAAACAATGACATACTCGAGCAGCTATTCAGAATATGTAACGCATTTCCCAACTATCTACATAATAAACTTGTTTATGCGGAAGATCCCAGCGACCTTGCCACTAAAAATACGCACCCCGTGCAAAGTTTCTGAAAAGTTGGAGAGCTCATTATGTTAGTGAGTTTTTCCTTGTAACGGAAATCGAAGAACTGTGTCCTTATGTTCGGTTGTAGGTTTTGAAGATGTATGCAATTATATTGTAGTATAATGGATTAGCCTCAATATTTTTATACGCTTTTGACACTAAAAGCGTATAAAATCGACCTTTACTTGACCGGTACTTTCCTTTCTTCTTCTAGTTTGGCTGGGCAGCGTTCGGGAAGCTACGCTACATCTTCTCGTCGTCCAAGATACCACATTGTCTCAAGACTAAAGTCTTTGACCAGTGTGTGTTGCCAGTGATGACTTACGAAACTGAAACGTGGTCGCTCACAGTTGGCCTCATACGAAGGCTCAGAGTCACACAAAGGGAGATGGAAAGAGCTATGCTCGGAGTTTCTCTGCGTGATCGAATCAGAAATGAGGAGATCTGCAGAAGATCCAAAGTCACCGACATAGCTCTTCGAGTTGCTAAAATTAAGTGGGCAGGGCATATTGCTCGTAGAACCGATGACCGATGGGAGAGTAAGGTTCTGGAGTGGCGGCCACGTACCGAAAGACGCAGCGTAAGGAGGCCCACAACTTTCCCTAAGGCACTAAAATTCATGTATTAAGATAAAAATCTCATTTACAGCGTCTCACGTCAAACTACTCAATAAAAGGTGTAATAAATCAATCCAAGCATCGGCGCCATTGAGCGAGTAATTTTTATTGCTATTTATAACGTTCTTGCAATAAAACCGTCACGTAAACACAAAACCTGGAGACGGGGAAGACCCATAACAAACAACATATCGTAATATTGCGACACATTCGCCAACAACGTAACCAAGTGCCATGTGGGCAGGGCACTTTGCTCGTAGAACCGATAGCCGATGGGGCAGTAAGGTTCTGGAGTGGTGGCCACGTACTGGAAGACGCAGCGTAGGGAGGCCCCCAACAAGGTGGACCGATGACCTGGTGAAGGTCGCGGGAAGCCCATGGATACGGACAGCACAAGACCGGTCAACGTGGAAAACCTTGGGGGAGGCCTTTGTCCAGCAGTGGACATCGTAGGCTGAAGAAGAAGAAGAATGTAAGCAAATATAAATTAATAGAAAAATAACTCAAATTCCTGTATATTAAGGATCAGTTTACTTTTACCTTCAAACATTTTTATGCCTTTATCAATAGTCTCTCTGAAATTAACTTATGTGTCATTAAAATAAAGTTGATATTTGATTAACTTAAAATAAGGTGGAGGTGAGCAGGTTTACTTATATTAGGTTTTCTAGCGCTTGACCGCAATCCCGCCTGGTGGTAAGCAGTGATGCAATTATTAAGGGTAAAGCGCGCTAGTTTACTAAGAGCCTATTCACTCTAGCCTTGAAAACAGTCAAATTGTAGTCCGATAAAAGCGCCGCCGCTGGCAAATTGTTCCAGTCCCTCGATGTACGCGGTATAAAGGAGGAGGCGAAACGCTTCGTCCGGATCATAGTGGTGGTAACAACATGGTGGAACCTCGCCGTACGACGGGTCGTCCGCTGGTGGAACGGAGATGGGGGAATTAAATCATGCAATTCCCTCGCACACTCCAAATTGGACAAAAGAAATGACGCATCAAACTCCTCAGCAGCATAGCTGTCTGTACAGTTAGAAATATTTATACAATTTAATGAGGCGTTAACTTACATCTGAATAAAGATTTAAATAATTTTGTCTAAACATGATTCATCCGTGTCATCGAAGCACCTAAAATAGAATACCATCCCACGGAAATGCTTGCGTTTACAACTATAACCTAAATATTGGATCAAAGTGAAATCTTCATTATAATCAGCTTATTAATGCTATAAGAGCAGTGAAAAGCCACGACTATTGAACTTTCTAAAATATGAATAAAATTATTTGGACAAATCGTTTTTGAATCAATAATTTACTTTTATTATGGTTTGAGTTCGTTGAAGTTCATTGCGGCGTTGTTACGAATAACTTCATATAGCTTGGTTGTTCAATTTCTTGGTGAACTTCACTTAACTAATACTTCAAAACATCGCGGCTTGTTTTCCCGAAGGGTACCAACATTGCCAAACTTAAATGGCAGTAGGAAAATTCAGCAGTAGTGCTTCTTTTTTAAAAATTATAAACTAACGCTTGACTGCAATCCCGCCTGATGGTAAGTAGTGATGCAACCGTTGATGGTAAAGCGCGCTAGTTTATTACGCCCATTCACCTAAAAAACCTTAGAGAATAGGAAGGAAGACGGCAGTTGAGCGAGGTGGTGCAATGTTAGACCCAATAACACGACCAACGATGTGGCGCCAGAGGGAGATTGATGTGGAGACCCTCCACGACCAAACTCCTGAGACAAAAACATTGGACGCATCGTACCCGGCACACATCGTAACACAACTGCTCAGACCCGTCCTCCGTACGGGTTTACCAGACATTATGCCGGAACACGACGAATCGCTTGGCGGCAAGACTTTGTCTGGTGCTTGGTAACTTCTGCCGGCAGCCGATGTTATGGTCTACCACCGTGGCGCTTGCTTGTATCACTAGATCAGTGAGGCAGTGAAGTAGTCAATGCCTCTATTTCATTATAAAAAGGACAGAAGATAAGTTTAGCCCTGTTAAATTAGTCAGCGCCGGGGTATTTGATACGACTAAACAAAAATGTTTCTTTTGTATTTTTTGTATTGAAATAGAAACATTAAATGCAGTGCACTTAAATTTAGTTCAGTTTATGCACAAGGCATCGGCTCCATTAACTATCTCCTGGACATAAGTGAAAGAAATGAATTTCACCCACAAATAAAAAACGGAGGCCTATACCCCGCGTATAGGCCTCCGTTTTTTTTTATTTCACCGCTGCTGTGTATAGACCTCTGTTTTTTTTTATTTCACCCGCAGCTGGATATTAGGCCTCTGTTTTTTTATTATATTATATTTTATACAGCTGAGTATAGGCCACCGTTGTCTCGTGCCAATCCCCATGCTCCCGAACCAGCCCCATTTAGATTGTACCCGCGATGAAAATAATGTCGTCCGCCCATCTCGCTGCCGGGGCCGGAATTACCATATTATCGTTAATAATAAATTACCGGAAATAATGAAAACAGTACAAAACATACATTAAAAATTTTAAACAATTCCCGGTGACCGAATGTTATTAGAATATCAAAGAATATTTAAATGGACAATTATAAATTATGTAGGTACATATTTTATAAAATTATAGCCTACTTAAATATTGTGGATTTTTCCACATAACTTTTAAACACTTGTTCAACGTGTGTTTAGTGTCAGTTTTATGTCAAAGTCAATATATTAATAATATAATTGTCTAAAAGGCGTTTAATCTAAACAAGTGCTAAAACACTATTTTGTCATAGTAAGGTATGTATATGTATAGTAAATTGAGCACTGGAGCAATGGTGCTCTAGTGGTATCAGAAGCAACTTCAAACCCCATCAGGCGCCTTCATCATCATCAACCTTTTTATCGTCCCACTGCTAGGTACAGGTCTCCTCTCATACACAGAAGGATTGAGGCGCTTTACTTTGTGTAAATTATTTCATCACCATTGCTCTCAAAACGGTGAAGAGAGACATCGTGAGGAAATCGGCATGTCATAGAGCCAAAACTTCGAAGACATGTGACATCTACCAACCCATACTGAGTTCGCGTGGTAGATTACGGCCCATTCCCTCTCAACGAGAGGAGGCCTGGGTCCCAGAAATGGGAACATTATAGACTGATTAGTATTAGTATAGTAAATTGCGTCAACTAATTTGTCAAATTAAATCTTTCTTCCTCTTCCCTTATTTTCTGTGGCCAATAATGACCACAATGTAGGTTTCTTATTGTAACCCTAAACCTAATTTAAATTCACATTTTGGAATGTATCTACCTAATGAATATATGGGCAAAGGGCATTGGAAAGAGCTATGCTCGGAGTTTCTCTGCGTGATCGAATCAGAAATGAGGAGATCCGCGGAAGAACCAAAGTCACCGACATAGCTCTACGAATCGCTAAACTTAAGTGGCAGTGGGCAGGGCACATTGCTCGTCGAACCGATGGCCGATGGGGCAGTAAGGTGGTCTGGAGTGGCGGTCACGTACTGGAAGACGCAGCGTAGGGGGGGCAACAAGGTAGGCTGAGGACCTGGTGAAGGTCGCGGAAATTCGATGGATGCGGGCAGCACAAGACCGGTCATCGTGGAAAGCCTTGGAGGAGGCCTTTGCCCAGCAGTAGACATCTATAGGCTGAGGAATGAATATATTGATTACCTACTAGCTGACCTGTGCCCACTTCCCATTTTTTGTGTGATAAAATCCGACTCCCACGACAAAATATTCATTCTTCGGATTAATATTAGGTATACAAATAAAGTGGCTTTCTATTGGTTAAAGCGGTTCAGAAAAGAAAAAAAACTGACAAACATTACTTTTGTATAATATCAGTGTAGATCAATAAAAATCAACCGTCGATAACAATGTTAGACAAAAAAATATTAAAACTGTACCAATTTTAACAAAGTGTGACAACGACCCAAACAAAATCCATTTTGGTCTAAGAGGAAAATCGAAAATAGGTCCTTTAGGTTGAGGAAGCTATTGACTGCAAGATAAGTACCTAAGTTTTACAATAATCATGTACAAACTACACATTAGAACATTCCCCGATTACACAAAGACCAAAATTGGGCAATATAACCATCAAGAAAGTACTATGTAGCACTCAACCAAAATACTATCACGTTCCGTTTAAAATTAATGTAATGTCGCTTGATCCCAGCGTCCCGTCGCGATAGTAATTACCTAGAAACAGCTTTAGTACTTAAGACCCAGACTTGTGGTTGGTCTAGCTCTAAGTCTTACAGGGGAACCACGCTTTGTCTTAATGCGGTAAATGCGGCACAGGATGCGTCTTTTTCAGTTCCAAGAGGATAAAATGACGGAAACTGTTTTTAGTGGCTCTTTTGGTGATTTTATCTTACAAATTCTAAGGTTTTATAGTGGTGGCCTAGTGGTTAAAACACCAGACTCAAGTATGAGTATGTGGTTTCAATTTTAAGTCAGACAAGTATCAATGTAACTTTTCTGAGTTATATTTATCTATTTCTAAGTATATCTTGGACAACAATAACTGATTAAAAGGTGAAGGAAAACATCTTAAGGAAACCTGGACTTTCAGTTTGAAATTGCCAACCCGAATTGAGCAAGCGATCAATCAATCCTTCTCTGTAGGTATGAGAGGAGACCTGTGCCCAGCAGTGGGTTGATAAAAGGTTGTTGATGATATCAGGAAAGCAGGAAAATCATGGTCATGGTCTCCAATATAACCAGAAAAAGTGCCAGTGGCAGTGGGCAGAGTATATTTGCTTTCAGAATAGATGGCCGATGGTGAAGGTACCCGTTGGATGCTAGAAGCATGGAGCCGGTGGAAGTGGGTGACTTGGGGGCTACCCAGCAGTAAAGGTCTTTCGCTTGAGGTGTTGATGATAAAGATTTCAAGAAAGCGTTTCCATATTATTAGATTAGAATATGCCATTTTAGTGCATTTAATATCATTGATGTCACTTGAAAAGTCAGAAATAAGATGGACGATTAAATTCGTCATTTCCCATAGAGAAGACCCTGTAGCGAACATCACGGTTGCTTTTAAAAAAAATATTACCTCACAATATAGGCCTGACCACACTTACTAGAAACTAAACAACATTAAAGCATCTATGAGTTTTCAAGGATATCTTCCCAAAAATTAATCAAAAATCCAAATTAAAAGTCATTTATTCAAATCAGGCTAGGAATCCCATTATTCGAACGTCAAAATTACATATGGCAGTGATCCAAAACGACCATTCACCATTTCCTGAAAACAAGAGGGGAGACAAACTCTTTTGCAGCAGATCTCTGTGCTAAGTTAGAAAAACTTACGTTTACCGATAGGTAAAATTACCTAGTTACCTACTCTACTAAATTGCTAAACGATTTAAGACAGCATATAACACTAATCACACACTATCTACACACATCATCATCAGCCTTTTTGTCGTCCCACAGCTGGACTCAGGTCTCCTCTCATACAGAGAAGGATTGAGCTTAATCACCACGCTTGCACAATGCGGGTTGGCGATTTCAGTCTTTAAGTCCAGGTTTCCTCAAGATGTTTTCCTTCACCTTTTTAATCAGTCATTGGTGTCGAAGATATACTTAGAAAGACTATCTATACACAACCATTTCCAATTATTTTCATCCAATAATTCCTAACTTGTCCGACTGAAAACTTAGCAGTTAGTCACCGGAGTCGAATTATGACGCATTGCGGCTCCCTCGCTACCGAGTGTCTTTTACCCACTACAATAAAGAGGGGCTTATTGTTTAGACCCTAGCGTCGTTTTATGTGTAGCTTTAGTTTATACTTTAATATAGTGGGATTTAGCTTTACAATGGGGTGTTTCAACGAATTTTCCCCGTATAAATATCCGTTTATTACATATTTTTACAAGCTTTTCTGATCAGGACTGGATAGGCATCGAGAAAACAATGTTTTCTGATCTATTTATGAATAGGTGTATTGATTTCTTGTGTTTTCTTACTTCAATTTGAAAGGGGTGTGATTAATAATCATAATAAGCAAATAATGTAAAACTAAAGCAAAAATAATTATTTTTCGCAAAAATCAAAACTCCATTTTTGTATGCATGCGGAGTTCACCTATAAGTGGTAGTTACAACACCCAATGTAAACAGTTTTTGGCGGGCCAAAATAAATATATAAATGAGGTGGACTAGCCTGAAATAGGGCTCCCTCCCTGTCTTTCAGGACTCCAGGTCTTCCTCCCGCGTACCGTAGAATTAGGAGGACCCAGTACCTCGGAAAAGCAGATGACGAACGCATAGGCAGTTTTTTAGCCGGTAAGAGTCTAGCACACCCCTCCGCGTCCCCGAGCGGAGGATAGTGCATGAGGATTTTTCCACCTTCTGAAGAAAAAGGTCTTCCTCCCGCGGCCAGAAAGTTATAACAATTCAGTAGTGAATGACAACTAGTGGGTGAGAGCCTATCAGTGTGGGCGTGTGCGTGCGTGTGTGTAAGAGTGAGAGTACTGTAATGCACACATGTATGTTTGTGGAAGTATGTATAAATGCGTGTATGCGTGATGATGAACGAGTGAGCTTTGATTGCTCTTGATCTAGCCCCTATACAATATGTAATGAAAACCCTGTCCGACCCGTAAGGATAATAAAGGTTAGGTAAACACATGGCCAAACAATACTTAATCATCATAGTAACAATACTAATGAATGTTGAAATAATCTTTTTTTGTCACGAATTAATTCCAACTTCCCCAAAATTTGGTAATTTTTAAAAAGTGACAACGCCATTTGTAACGGAGCGAATAGCAATGCGACCACGTGCCGCGTGCCCTGCCCCCCGTCACCCGCGGATGTACGCCTAACGTGTTGTCTACCGCACATGCATTAAGTTACCTCGCTTTTTCGAAACAATATTTATTTTTTTAGGGGGATTTTTTTTTAAGTTTAGACCGGCTTTGTAGGCAATATTATAATCAGTTATCGATACCTAACAATACCTTCACGGATCGGACAGGGTTTTCTTTACATATTGTATATATTATGCATTAAGACTGGTACATTTAAAGTAATAAATTAATAAATAATATATTAAGGACTTTTGCGTCCCAACTTTCAAGAACAAAATTCTGTACCCATGATGCTGAAATTTAACACGTTATCTTTTATTGGTTTTCAGGTTCTTATATTGGCGCATCTGCAAAATGTAAAAAAACTAGATGTGCCAACATATTGCTAATTGAGCGATATATTTATCATTTCCTTTGTCAATAATAACATTCTTTCTAAAAAGTAACATTACTTAACTTACTATTGACCAAACTATCTCCAATTCAATGAAAAACCCACACATCCTCTCACAAATCCCTTCCCTTTGTCGCGCGTCCGTGGGTGAAAACTAATCTGATTCGATCGAGATTCATATCAAACGTCGTTTCAATTAGGATGTAAAAACGCCCATGTCTACCTATCTCCTAACTATTTTCATTCATCTAAGAGATTAGTGATTTATCTGAGCATCAATTGTATGTTAAGGAGACGTGTATTTTGATATCCTACAAAGATCTTTACGATTGATCTTAATTGGTAAGTATATAAAAATATGTAGGGGGACAACAGATGCCAGTGATATCCTTAATGAGTGATTCGTCTTCACGTTCCTGGTAACAATCTCCGCGGCCAGAGACACCGCCTGCTAGCTGTGCCTACGTGTTGCCCGGTGGCCCATGCGTCAACCCCTATTCCTCGCGTTCTTTCCGCACTGAATAGCCTCATGGAAGCTAACCCGAACTCTGATATATTCGTATATGAATTAAAAATTTTAATGCGCGCTTGCTTGGCGTTTTGCGAAAACAAAATTTAATTAATTCGTTTATTGTTTTATTTTATTTCCGTTTATACTGTAACTCTAATTTGTCTTCTTTTTTTTTCTTATATTTTTGAAGTCAGAACTTCTTGAGCACTTTTGTTGGTATCCAACACCATGATACTTTTTTTTTTATTTTGTGGAGGCATGAGGAACACGTAGTAAAGTTCACTTATCCACCATAGAAAAGGGAGGATCCTCCGACGAGACGGGTGTTATGTCTGGCGAGCACTTGCCCAATGGTTGAAATTGGGAAGTTGTATGTATGCTAGTTGCACGGTAAACTCTGATTGCGAGATGTAGAAAACTGACGGCATTATGACGCGTTGTTTCATGTGGCGTTTGTAGGTACCGCTACAGTTTTTACTTTTATGTATTTTGTGTATTTTAATGATTTCAATTTTCACTTCTGTCGGTCAGCCCCATGCCTGTTATTTTTTTTTCTTGTAGACCATTAGTTCGTGTTCTGTTTACAGTATAAATATATCCGGTGCTGATTCGCCATCTTCCCCCTATGCAGCCCGCATGTGCAAACTCATAAACGAACTCAGTGACCAGCCCCCTAATCGGCGAAGATATTTTTGTCATATGATTGCGACTAGTTGGGATTGTTTGGACCGCCCATTGGTCCGTTCGGTCCAAACGATCCCAACTAGTCGCTATCAGGGGTTGATTGACATCCACACAGAAATTTATGGAAAGACATTAGTATTACTATTTAATGTAATTATCTAGAATCTATGTACACTGAGCCTTTAAAATTACGAAAATCAATGTGGTGTTTACCTGTAAGTGTTTGTTTAGTTATCCTGTCCTATTATTTAATAGGACATTTAGTAATATTAATACCTAAAAAGATATTTAATAAAACCATAAGTATTACAAATAAAATTATCTTATCTTAAAATAAAAAAACAAATATATATATATATATATATACGATAAATAATATATATAATAACAAACTTCTAATAAATCTAAATACACCTGGAGAAATAACAGCCACGCTGGTTGATCGATCCGGTTCAGCTATGCTTGCGGAGGTTGATCCGTGGATGGGATGCCGACCATTACATATCAAGACATTTCCGTGCCGTGGAAGGTACGTTAACCCGTTAGTCCCGACAAACGTGGACCTTCTACGATGGACCATCAGACTTAGCAGTAACAATACGTTACTACTAGTCTAGTAAAATAATGGTAGTCAGACTGAACGCCGACCCTAATATAGTCCTTCCAGGGTTGCGGGGTGTTTGAAGAGATATCGTGGCCGCACAGGCAAATGAAGGAACACGGATGGTGTAGTCAATAAAAGTTTGACACGCCCTTCCGCTCCGCCCAGGGCGGGAGACGTCACTTGATGATTTGCCATCCACAAAAAAATGCTTATCATAGCATACCTAGTGGTGCTGTTTCAGCATCATCATTATTTCAGCCGAAAGACGTCCACTGCTGGACATAGGCCTCCCCCAAGGATCTCCACGACGACCGGTCCAGAACTCCAGCGCCTTCCGCATCTGGACGGTTTCCCGCGACCTTCACAAAAATGTGGAACGCTTCACGATTTTGCGTGTCATCCTTGTGCTGTTTATGAATTATGATGTCTAAGGAATTTCGTGTTCGTTTTTTGGTTCATATTTAACATTTAGGTCCACTTCGGATTTTACGGAAAAAGTATCTTCTTTTTCATTTAAAGAGAAAAAATACTTTAATTAAAAAATACTTAAATAGTTTAATTGAATTAATTCAGATTCTTCATTTTGATTTATGTTGTGAAACATTCACGTAGTTTTCATTACAGCACAACGCCATATTAAATTTCTATAGAAATAAAAACCAGTGTTCCAAAAACACTCCTACGCAGGCTTCAGATCAAAAGATTTTAACAAGCGCTTATCGCAGTAAAATCTGGTGGATGGGTTGCGCACGCGCCGATAAAAGTAATGTGATGCGTCGATATCGGATCACACACGAAGATCGAAGAGTAGAGGTTTTTTAGGTCGGGGTGTAGTGCCGGATATAATATGTGTAAGATAGGCTATTGTATTTATTTATTTTTTGATTCGTTGAGGTAACAATGTATTGTATATGAATATTCCATAAATAATGGTTAATTTATATTAAACCAGGATGTAAGTAGACGCCTTAATAACAAATTTATGTTAAAATATTTCTTTATAGTTCTTTATTTAATATCTTGAGTCGTGTCACTATTGTAGTGGGTTTAATTTTTCTGAAACTCAGATAAAACCGTTTAATTATTCAGTATTTGTTCTTACTAGAAAATTACATAAAATCGTTTTTGTTTTTATTTAGCTATGTATCTATATTATAAAGTAAACGTTTCATTACATTACTCTCCCATTTACGTATCGAAAAATTTGTATGTAACTTAAGCTGGAATGTTATATGGCTTATGTTTAACTTACCACCAGATATAGTAACAAGTAGCAGACAAAAATAGTAAATGATCACCAAAATGAAACTCGGATTTTAATGTAAAATTATAACCAAAGTTTTTAAATTCTGCTATCCAATAAATCATTGTTATCCCAAAAGTAGTAAATGATCACCAAAATTATACCAGCGTTTTAATTGGCGCTTCGCCGGCCGCTGCCGCGGCACGCTCGCTATGCTCGCTCGGCTCTCGCGCTGTTTAGGTCACAATTCTAAGCTAACCTAACCTATGGGTGGACAAACGATGACTGACGTGTCATTTTATGTTTCGTTTTCTGATTTTATGGCAATCACAGTGATTTATTTAGGCAAAAATAATATATTAATTTGGTCGTCAAGATTTGGTGATCATTTACTAAATTTGGTTACAAAACTAAGGGTATCAAAGCATTTTATGGTGGTCATTATATTTATCCCCATGTTATATTGCTTGTGTTTTAATTTTTTATTTTAATGTTCTGCTTGTTTTTTAAATTTTTATATTTTAGGTAGCTGTGTTGTGTTGTCCACATTATCTCTGTACAATCTGTTTTTATAAGTGATGACTTATAATTGGCTGCCAGTCTGACATACATATTTTTTTATTCTGTTTGTTTTAGGTGTAAGTTGTCCATAGTTAATACAAAATTTTTTTAAATCTTTACCCTAAGACACTGCTGAGCCCATTATGTGCATTATTTATTATGAATGTTTCATTACATTACTATCCTATTTACATAAGGAAAATCGTCGTTTTTTTTTCTTCAATCATATAAATCTTTACCCGAAGACACTGCTGAGCCCATTATGTGCATATCTGCATCTTGGCGCCTTCACTGGATCAACACCCTAATATACTATGAGATAAAAGATTAGATTCGATCCAACTATAACGCAAGCTTAACTGGTAGCCGGCAGTTATCGAGTTATTGAAATATTTGAGAACGAACAAGGAACAAAAAAAAAGGTTTTAGTAAAAAACCGTGTACGTATTGACGTGACGAGTAATTTATGGGTTACGAGATTAAAGGACGCCCGTGTGCCGGCGCGGCGTGTGCGTGGGAGTTGGTTTTTTGTGTAATAAATACAATTTATTCGGGTGATATTTGTTTTTCTGAGGCATTAATGAAATAAATGACTTGGATGATGATTTTAAGTTTTTTTTTTTTTAAATAAAGGTACGTTGGCGGTTCGCATCATCATGCTACATCGTTCTGATTCCTGATGCACACGTCTCCTATTAATTAGAGAGAGTGGGCCGTTATTTACCACGCAGACGCAGTGCTTGTTGGTTTTGTTACATGTCTTCGAAATTTTGTCTCTAGGTCTGGGACATGCCGGTTTCCTCATAATGTTTATTATCGTAGTGGTGTCAACAACGTAAGGGTGGGTACTCGCCGTACGACGGCTCATGCGATGATGGAGGAATTAAGTCATGCAATTCCCACGCACACTCTCCAAATTGCATCCTATAGAACACCTATACGCTGGTTACTCTTCGCCTGTACTCCAGGCTTTGGAGACTGTTTTGAACCGAATCTGGGTCCAAATCCAAATTTGCCAGATGGCATTTTGCAGCACCAGCCCAAATGTGGCTGCAGTACTCCACAAAGGAGCTAAGGTGAACGGGCCTTTTGGCGGTGAATAGATAAGTTTGTGTTTTCGCGGCGTTGAATGCCATAAGATTGGCTTCACTTCATTAGGGTAGGTACTGCCTATAGTTCAAGATTTATACGCTCTATCATAGCCTCTCTTTCTTCCTTCTTTCTTCTTTCTTCTTCATCTTTCTTCCTTACTAGCCCGAGCACCCGGCAGGTATCTCTCCACAACTGTGCTGACATCTGCATACCCATAGATACCAGGCATCTGTGGATAGTTAATATGCAGCATGAATTCTTTTTGTCTTGTTTTTTAGACCTGGATTAGAACCACTTTTCCTGAAATACCAAGGAACTGGACATATGATAGTGGAGCGCAGCTTGTCGTACTTAAAATTTAGTTCATGAATCTTTTTCTTAGATGACTATCATATGTATAATATATGCAAACAATATTATAATCTGCTACAAGAAGTAGATGCAAAGAAATTTAGTCTTAATTGCAAGATGCAAATGTATCCTTATTCAACACCATGAAAATAATGAAGCCCATATTTAGAACCGACCACACACCATACAATTCTAGATCCTATAAATTTACAAAATAAACAGAACTAACATTTAATAACTACCCTTAATAACAAAAGCATAAACCACATAGGAACCCCATAATTTTTTGCGCGATGATTTATTACGAGTAGCGCCGTGAACATTTGCATTGCTTATGAAGATAGGTATCATCGAGTAACGTATGATGGTGGTATTTAATTGAATATTTATGAAAGTCGAAGTAATAGTTTTTGAGCTAGTTTTGTGTGGTTTTTTAAGAGTTTGGGTTTATTGTCTTTTTTACGAAGGAAAAAGATAAATTGTGCTTTTTTTTTTTATCCTATTATTATCATGTCCCACTGCATTTTGTAAAGAGTTCTTTTTTTTTTTTTTAATTGTTATAAACTAGTGCTTGACTGCAATCCCGCCTGATGGTAAGCAGTGATGCAATCGTTGATGGTAAAGCACACTAGCTTATTAAGCCTATTCACTCAAAAAAACTGAGTGAATAGGAAGGAAGACGGCAGTTGAGCGAGGTGATGCAATGTTTAACCCAACAACACGACCAACGATGCTGCGCCAGAGGATGATCTGGAGAGCCTTCACGACCAAACTCCCGACACAACAACATTAGGCACATCGTACCCGGCACACATCGCAACACAACTGCTCAGACCCGTTCTCCGTACGGCTTCACCAGACATCATGCCGGAACACGACGAATCGCTTGGCGGCAAGACTTTGTCTGGTGGGTGGTAACTTATGCCGGCGGCTGATGTTGTTGCCTACCACCGAGAAAGTTCCTCTTATTTCTTCCAAATATCCCTGCATTGTGCGATCTTTAGCCATGCTTGCCTCGTGAACGTTGCCAGATGGTCACACTTCCTTCGTACTGGCTTATAATCTTCCAGTGTATGACAACTTTGACCACATCTCCAGGTGCGTTCAGGCGACATATTCGACACACTTCCTTTTCAGCCTGTTTTTCTGCAACATCCGCTACTGGAATTATGGAGCGTGAAGTGACCTATTATGATGTGCTCCAGAGCCCGTTGGCAAGTCTCGAATTTGGACTTCTGGTGTTCAGTAAACGACCAATATTCATTATTCAAAGAACATAGTTATTTATTGAAACGTAAACTTAGTCGGGTGAAATAAGGTTTGTCTTAGCAAAATAAATGATTCTTATTATTAGTTTCCTTGAGAAACTGATGAACATCCTAAACTTTGTACTTCAGAATAAAATTCTGATAGAAATTATACATTTTTTTTTATAAACTAGTGCTTGACCGCAATCCCGCCTGATGGTAAGCAGTGATGCAATCATTGATAGTAAAGCGCGCTAGTTTATTAAACCTATTCACAAAAAAAAAAAAACTGAGTGAATAGGAAGGAAGACGGCAGTTGAGCGAGGTGATGCAATGTTAAACCCAACAACACGACCAACGATGCTGCGCCAGAGAGAAATTGATATTGAGACCCTCCATGACCAAACTCTCGACACAAAAACATATAGCGCATCATACCCGGCACATATCGCAACACAACTGTTCAGACTCGTCCTCCGTACGGCTTCACCAGATTTCATGCCGGAACACGACGAATCACTTGGCGGCAAGATTTTGTCTGGTAGGTGGTAACTTCTGCCGGCAGCCGATGTTATGGCCTACAATTTCTGAAATCAACATATTAATGGTCTAGAAATTGTAAGGAAAAATTTTGTGGTTTCGGTCATAATAAGCTTAAACCCGTGCCTTGTCCTTGTCGAGAAACTTTGAAGATTTCATCACACAAACTCATTACAAGCACCAAACTCACACCCTCTTTTTAATGACCTCACACCTTCAAACAAAAGTCGCGCCACAAAGAAAAATAATTCTATTTTCAAACCCATCCCACACTTCCGCTCTCACTACATCAATACAAAAATTTAACACCCGAAGCCCCGTAAAAAATAATTGCTCGAGCCCCCTTTCAACCCTCCTACGCTGAGCTGTTTGAACAATCTCATCGGCGCATTTCTCCGTCAAATGCCGAGGTTTAATTACGGCGGCTCCCACTTACAGTTTTTCGACAACATTTTTGACGGAGACACCGTGACGAACACAGTGTAGAGCACTTGGCACGCCAAATATTTCGGCTCACTTCAGACCGCCAGATAGAGGCGAGGGGGTTAGGTTAGCGAGAAAAATTCTTCCGATATTTCTGTTGGTTAATGGAAGGTTTTTCGGCGGTGTAGACTTTTCTTGAGAGGCTCGAAAGAAATGAGAAAAGGCTAGGGAGGCACAAGTACCTATTACTTGGGAGAATGGGCGCGGTTAGTAACAAGAAAGAAATATCAGTGTAGTTTCCTTTTATGTGGTTCCATATTTAAAGATGAATTGTATTATAAACCTTATTGTAGAAAGTAATCCTTTCAGATTTTCTTCCCTGGTTTCTACCAGGAACTAAAATATATTTACTGTTCTTGAAGAATCTCAAATAAACCCACATTTTTTTAAATTATGTCACGTTTACTGACCTGCAAAACGATTATTTTTTTTTTTAATTATAAACTTACGAGCCTATACACTCAAAAAAAAAAAAACTGACTGCATAGGAAGGAAGACGGCAGTTGATCAAGGTGATGTATGTTAAACTCAACAACACGACCAACGATGCTACGCCAGAGGGAGATTGATCTGGAGACCCTCCACAACCAAACTCTCGACACAACAACATTTGGCGCATCGTACCCGGCACACATCGCAACACAACTGCTTAGACTCGTCCTCCCTACGGCTTTACGAGACATCATGCCGGAACACGACGAATCGCTTGGCGACAAGACTTTGTCCGGTGGGTGGTATTTCTGCCGGCAGCTGATATTATGGACACAATAATTTCATTAGTTAATGCAAGATTTAATTATCAAATTCTCATGTTGTAATACATTTCATAGCCATCACTATTGTAAACTTATACAGATGATTCTAGCCTGTAAAAGTGTTGCTTATAAAATGAGTGTATTGTTACCTGTTTTTGTATGTACCTCAGTGTAAATGTTTTATAATATAATACAGAATTTTCGCAAACTAACTCCTTCCCTAGAGCTAAATTGCAACCAGCAACTCTAACTCCACACAAAAATCTCATCATAGGTACATAATTATAAAACTAGTCTACGGAATAACTCCAAGCTTCGAATAAAATTTTCTGTTTTAATGCTTTTCCGGAATAAATTAGCGACTCCCATCTCATGCTGGTGGCTTTTCCTCATAATGAAGTAAATTATGCAATTTTTCTGTTATTAGTCAATTAATTTGCTTGTGCAAGGTGGTGCGGGTTCGATCCCTGTGCAGTGCAAATATTTGTATGCATGAATGTGAATATTTGCACTGGTTTGGTCGTGCCTCGGAAAGCACGTTAAGCCGTTGGTCCCGGTTGCCATACGAATATCTAATGGCAGTCGTTACGGGTTGTTGGAGCCCTTTAAAGTTCAACAATTGGTCTAACTGCAATGCTTCGTTATCGCCTTTGGGTTGTGAAAGTCAGACGGCAGTCGTTTCATGGAAAATATTATAAAGCGGACCCCAAACTCCAAAACCGAAAAAGCAACAGATGCGACTGGGATTAACGCAGAGATGGTGATGATTAGTCAATTGATTTAGGGGTTCAATAGAGGTACTTTCATCTAGTTATTGCATGTTCATTGATCTACGTGGTGGAAGCAGGATGTTTTCACTGCTGAGACACAGAACTGCTTCCGGTGAGACGCGTGTGCAGTCTTCCACCACGCGGATCCAGTGCAGATTGGTGGGTGTTACACATGTCATCGATTTTTTGAGCTTAAGACGAGGAGATTGTATGATTTAATCCCACCATCTCCGTTCCACCATCGGACGACTCTTCGCAAGACGCGTTTTCACCCTTACATTGTCAACACCACTACAATCCGGTAAAAGCGTTTCGCCTCCTCTTTCTTTATTGAAGGACTGGAACAATTTGCCAGCGGCGGTGTTTCCGTCACACTACAATTTGAGTGTCTTCAAGGCTAGGCTCTTAATAAACTAGCGCGCTTTACCATCAAAGATTGCATCACTGCTTACCATCAGGCGGGATTGCGGTCAAGAACTAGTTTATTACTTATAAAAAAGAGATATATTTCCTTACCATGTTGTGTAGCAATGATGATGAAATAATTTACACAAAATAAAGCAACTGTTACGGACGACATCGCGTTGATTAAATAAAAACATGTAAAATACCAATAAGTAGATTGAATAAGTAGAATAAGTATTAAAATGTAAACTTTGATATAATTGGTTAATAAAACGTATTGTGATTGGCTGTAAAGAGGTGCGACAAGGACTAGAAAGGGATAAAAACATCGCGTGATCAAAGCCGAATCAGGATTGGCTGATCAAAAAGCTCCATGTCGCGCCCCTAGCACAACTTGTACCCAGGTAGAAATGTACTTAAGAAGGTGGGTTGCTCACAAAAATCGCCCTCCACCATCTCCCGCCTTCGCCGCCCTCGGCATGCTCTCTCAGACCCCGATGACCCCATTACCCTCCTCCAAGAGGCCAATAGGGCCACCAGCACACTACATAAACACAGACCGACCTACCGACCTCGCCGCCGAGGTCCATCGCGATGCGCTCCACGTAGCAGTCCCCTTCCCCGTCCCTTGTCCGATGAAGGCCAGCCCGCGCCGCAGCTGAGCCAGTAATTACAATAATGTCCCAACAATGACCTCTGAGTTTGTTTCGGCGTTTCTTCTCAGGGCTAGTACTAGGAAACGCCGTGGTCATCAAACCAACAAGTATAACTTTCGATCCAGCCGTCCCTTGCTGTCCTCTCCAGCGACGCCCTAAGCCGAGGTCCGTACCCCACAGGGGGTGCCCTTAGTGCGTAGTCGCTTAGTTTTAAGTAGTTTTATGCCCTGGCTGGAGGCCTTAATTTTAAGGCATTCACAGGAAAGTTCGATTAAGTAGTAACGGTCTCTAAAGTAGCCTACCTACGAGATGCCATATCAAAAAAAAAAAAAAAAAAAAAAAAAAAAAAAAAAAAAAAAAAAAAAAAAAAACACAAAAATCGTAGTCAAGAGTGATCAGTGATCGGAATAGTCTCCTAAACAAGAAGGATACCTAGTCAACCAGTGAGCAAGCCACCTATGGAGATATTGAGAAGATTTTAATAAAGATCGAAGAGTACGAAGGTGTTTCATTGAAGAGCACCACAACCCACGAAAATTAATACAGTCCACAATAGCAACTATGTAATAAAGTCTTTGTCCAGCAGTGGACCTCTATAGGCTGAAGAAGAAGAAGAAAGCTACAAAGTATGCAATAAAGTCTGAATTCAAACCTACGATTTGTTGCCACAGAGCCACAATCGCTGGAAACAAAATTAAAGGACTGGCCCTGAATTCAATCAGTCGGTAATTACTTTTCAGATAAGATACTTATGTACCTTTCTGCGTTTGATTAATGTCGAACAAGATAAAGCTAGGATAAAAATTTGCCCCTATTTGCAGCTCAGGGCTAGCTATTTTTTTGTTTAATATGACACGGATACTAACATTTTCTTTAATACTATTAGATTGTGCACTACTTTATACCTATAGAAAAATCCTGTGAAAGTTCGTAATTCTGCCACATCACTACCTCATTTCAAGTTAAATAAATATCAACTTTATTTCAATGACACTTAAGTCTATTTCAGAGTGACTATCAATATTTACTTAAATAATATTAAAAATGTTTAAAATTGTAGCGTAAATTGTAATTGTGTGGGAATTAAAGTTATTTTTCATACAATTATTTTTGACAAATACATATTTTTTTAATGAACTTTGCCTAGTTACCAGGAATTTGTCCTGGTCGTTTTCCCAACATATAAACTCGCCAGACCTGGAACAACTAATTGTAGGCCAAACAAATATTTATTCAGCCAACCTCCCACTCCACCGTGTTTATTTTTTTTAAGACTATATTGATAGATTCTGAACATCTATGTTCTATGTTATTGGTTTGGTTTCCGCACTCAGTCCCTTCAGCGGACCATTGTGCGTGAGATTCTGAACATTTTTAGAACCAAGTCTTCCACACTGAATTTCAGCCATTGCGGCCAAACTACCGATACCGACTTAAGAGCGTTTATCCGTGCTTTTCCAGGCACGGGTAACTTCGAAACTTAACCTGAGATTCATAATGGACTGGCATGGATACCACTTTGTTCAAATGAGGAACAAACCCATAACAAGCAGCTTAGCAGTCACGCTTACAAGCATGAGACAAATGGTGTAGGCAATTTTAGAACTGTGTGCACCAAGGCATTGACGACAGCTGCTGCAGGTCAAGCTAACCCAAACTGTCAGATATAGCCTATCAACCTTGAGCCTTAATACTTCAGAGATAAAGTTGAAACTTTAATAAAGGAATCTGACAGATTGTAGTAGCTTGATGTGCTGTCGTCTGTACAGCGTCAAAGACTTTTTTTTTACATATTATAAACTAGCGCTTGACCGCAATCCTGCCTGATGGTAAGCAGTGACGCAATCGTTGATGGTAAAGCGCACTAGTTTATTAAGAGACTATTCACTCTAGCCTTGAAGACAGTCAAATTGTAGTCCGACGGAAACACCACCGCTGGCAAATTGTTCCAGTCCCTCGATGTACGCGGTATAAAGGAGGCGAAACGCTTCGTCCGGATCGTAGTGGTGTTAACAACGTAAGGGTGGAAACCAGCCGTACGACGGGTCGTCCGCTGGTGGAACGGAGATGGGGGAATTAAATCATGCAATTCCCTCGCACACACTAAAATAAATATGCTTGAGTAATACTTTGCTGAAGGCCGATTTTTTACGCTTTTTTTATATTAATTTTTGTTAGTTCTTCCATAAAAAATCTGTGAAATGTCAATTTTATTCCAAAAATAATAATAACCTTTTCATTATAATTCAGCCCCTATTACATTAGATTTATTGTGGGAAACCTTGTTTCATTCTATTATAAGATCACTCTTCAAATTGCTCTACCCACGTTTTATAAACCAGTGAGTAATAATATTTTAGATTACATTCCAATAAAGCTCGTATATACTGGAGCCTCGATAAATTACATTTTTTTTTTTTCCTAAATATAATATAAAACACACAACAGCGACCGCCTCCGTGGCGTAGCGGTAGCGAACACGGCCGCTGCGCAAGGAGGTGCGGGTTCGATCCCCAGGCATGTGGAAATATTAAATTTGTATGCACGAATAAGAATATTTGCACCATAAAATATCGAAGTTTAGCCAAAATCAGCAGTTAGACTGGTAAAGCGGACCCCAGACTCCATAGCTGAAAAAGCTTCGGATGCGACTGGGATTACCGCTGAGATGATGATGTATCCTAATATCGACCCAAATATAAAAAAAAACAGCCAAACAACTGTCAACTTGCTTGTAGCTCTTGGAGTCAACAGTCGCGCGTGCTTAGACAACAGCCTCCTTTTTTATCCCGCCGTTATAAGGTGCGCAGTTGTTTATGTCAGACGGACGGGTGTTGCATCTCGCAGCTAAGCCGGGAGTCGCAAGAACGTATGATACTTCCGCAACCCACCTGCCGGCTGGTGGATTAATGCCAACTTCCTCTTACACAGAAGAGGGTTGTGTCCCGGGAAGGCAGACAATGTATGCATTGCTTTTCATATGTTGTTGGGTTAAACATTGCATCACCTCGCTCAACTGCCGTCTTCCTTCATATTCACTCAGTTTTTTTTTTAATGAATAGGCTCTTAATAAACTAGCGCACCTTATCATTTTGGAGGAGGAATATTCGTTGGTTAATAAAACATACCTACGTGTCCGATATGATCTGTGTATTTTGTGTTTAAATGCCCTATTTATATTTAAAAGTTCTATAGTACAAGTAGTGTGATGCCGAATTATTTACAATATTTCTTATATTTTTAACACTACGTTTTGTCAAACGTGTGGCGTCTTTTTCGAGACGGTGAATGCACCAGAAGGATCATAATTAATACTTCTGATAATTTAGTTACTGTATCTTTTGAGATTCAAAATATATTTCGAATCTCAAAAGATGAAATATATTTCGCGTTGCTGAGGGCGGAGACCCCGAAAATTATCTCCCTCTACACGATACCATGCAACTAACTTGCGTCCTGTTGAGTCGGCAGTCCAAGATGCACCAACAACAGGGTTCTGGAGATCTCTTGAATTTTCATGAGGTCCGGTCGATCCGGACAAGGGCCCGCGCTCGCGGGAGTTCGCGAGCGCGGTCCCGCGGATCCGATGCTATAAGGTTGTCAACTGTCATTCTTGACATTTCTTCTTTTTTGGTTTGCTTCTTTCCGTTCTTCTGAACGGAAAAGGCAAAGACATAGTACGCCATACAGCCTAGACTTCAGTATGTTTTTTTTCCTTATTTATCCTAACTTATACTAGTTTAACTTAAACCTATCTCCTTTCGTTTTCCGCGTGGGGCCGACAAGGAGGAAGTTTGGGTAAGGTCATGATGTGGCCACTATGCTACAATTTATTTATAAATTATTCACTGAATGCACTTTTTAGTACATAAATCACGCGCTTTTATTTAGTAAACAACACTATAAATAATTTTAAAAGTCAAATGAGAAATGAGCGTAACACTCTTCTTGACATTCCCGCCAAACTCTCATTCTTGACAGCTTTGTATACAGTGCCCGCGTTCCATGTGCGTTCGGATACACCAACGAAACAGAAACGCAAGCGAATGCAACTAGCATTACGAATAGTGAGAAACCAATTCAATGGGCCCAAACAGATGGTGTTAGTCGATTGTTTCTTGGCATATGTCAAAACGTTGCGTTGGTAAGGTGATGGTTCTGGTATTCTGGTAACTGTTATGGAGGTACGGTAATTATGTGCGATGTCTCTGTCACTACACCATCAACGATTGCATCACTGCTTAATATCAGGCGGTGCTTAATATATAAAAAAAATATGTTGCTTGCATAATTTGTCTAATCTACAACGTAAACAACGCATTGAACGTTAATTAAATGTCAAAAAGTAAGCCATTGCTATCTGATAACGTCTTTCTGGAAACATGAGCAGCCCATTACCACTTCAACTTGTTTATTCTGCAAGCTGAAATTCATACATCAGTAATTTCGGTTATTTTCCTCGTAGCTTACATAACCGGGTAATTATAACTTTATAATCATTCCTAAATCACAATCCTATTCACCATATGTTACCATTTTAGTACGAAAACAGTAAACAACCAAGTTGAATTTGTGTAGAATGTTATGTTAATTATTGTTTAATTGTATTTTAGTTGGAATATCGACAGCCTCCGTGGCGTAGCGGTAACAGACGCGGCCGCTGCGTAAGGTGGCGCGGGTTCGATCCCCGCACAATGCAAGTATTTGTATGCATGAATATGAATATTTGCACTGGTCTGGTCGTGCCTCGGAAAGCACGTTAAGCCGTTGGTCCCGGTTGCCATACGAACATCTAGAGGCAGTCGTTACGGGTTGTTGGAGCCCTCAAAAAGTTCAACAATTGGTCTAGCTGCAATGCTTCGATATCGCCTTCGGGTTGTGGAGGTCAGACGGCAGTCGCGTCACGGAAAATGTCGAAGTTTAGCCATATCAGCAGTTGGACTGGTAAAAGCGGACCCCAGACTCCAAAGCTAAAAAAGGCTTCGGATGCGACTGGGATTAACGCTGGGATGATGATGATGATGAGTTGGAATATGTAGGCAATTTAGAAAAAGGTTAGTGAGGCTAATGATTAGTTGTGAAAAGTTTCGTTTATTTAAATTTTCACCCGTAATATTGCTTTAAAAATCTAACTATAAAACAATTTTAATAAAATTTCCGTGGGATCATACTGAAAGTATGTCCTTTTACAATTAAAAAAAAAATGAACGAAATCGGTTGGCGTGATATCGAGTTATTTGTCCATTTGTCGCATAGGTAATAATAAGCTTTATTACATTCCACAATTAATCAAGTCCAACTAATATTATAAATGCGAAAGTAACTCTGTCTGTTTGTCTGTCTGTTACGCTTTCCCGCTTAAACCTCTCAACCGATTTTGATGAAATTTGGCACAACAATCTTCTGATATATATTCAATTCTTCTGAGAAAGGACATAGGCTACCTTTTACCATAACCATAGAATAAAGAGGGGAAGTAGGTTATCTGCGACCCAATCCGCGATTTAATTGCCTACTGTCTTAGGGTTGACGACTGTCCGCGCTTCGTCGGTTACGGTTGTCGCCCAAACCGCTAACAAATATTTATAGACTAAGAGCTTATGTTTAAATTATTTGCTTAGTATTTAGTTTACATATACTAGTCAGTTTTTTTTTTTGTAATTTTATTTTTAGTTTTGTACACTTAAAGAACCATATTTATTTTTATTTTTAATTAATACAAATATAAATAATACAAACATAACATCTATTGAATCACACATTTAATACAAAATTACAAATTAGCTACAGAAAAATACCTACTTTCTTCGGTTTCGACTATTACGAAACGCGTTATTATTAAACTTTAATGTGTAATATATCCGTATCCTTGTAAATAACTTTTAGAAATATAATTTGAAAAATATAAGTCTTTTATTTGTTCATAAATAGACATACCAACTTTGCAGTTTATGTGATCATTTTTTAAAAGCTAATATACCGAAACGCCGTAACGCGCGAACCTCGTTCCATACTAACCGCGACTAGCGCAGTCATAGGCACTCTAATATTGTGTTTAGGTGTGCGAGCGGCGACGCATAGATACTATGGCGCACACATACAAGCCGCGCGCGGTCCGTTTGTATGAAGATAACGTACTTCCCTCTCTTTATTCTATGCCATAACCGCGACAGATATGGCCTGGAAGAGTACATTAAAAAAATAAATTTGTTTGTGCTAGATATTGTTATATTGTTTCAATTTAGATAGTGAGGACCCCCTTAAAATAAAAGCCTCCTCCAAAAAAATCCATTTAACTTTATCTCTGGCGGTGAAATCCAGTCTCTTCCTGCGGTGGCCACAAATCTCTTTCTCTCTTCTCACTGTCATACTTAATGCAAATTTAAGACTGATACGAATTTCTTATGAACTTTACTGTCAGAACTGGACTAAAGTGGAACGGAATCACACGAAAAGCACCAGCTTTCAAATACAAGAATAATTATCAAAGTCCGATTAACCGGTCGAAAGTTCTGAGGTAATAAACAATTTAAAAACTCCATTTACTATAGAGGCGGTTAAAACACAGTAACCCATTTCAAATAATCTGAAATAGGTTTCTGCTTTCAAAATCGTTGATTGCAAACAGCGTTAGCTTTGTGGTTCGGCTTGTCAGCTATTTTAGCTAAATATAGTGCCTTTGATAGCTACATAATAATCTCTAAAGCCTGTTTATTCGTTAGATTAGTTAAAAAAACAAACTATGTATAATTTTATCTATTATATGCTTGTTTTAAATCTGCTTTTACAACAGATATTATTATCGACAAATCATTTTGTTCGTGGAATAAAATTTACACCTGACAGTGAGACAGCTTCAAGTAAAATTATCTAGCGTCTAAATCTGATTTTTTATCCATACTAATATTATAAATGCGAAAGTAACTTTGTCTGTCTGTCTGTCTGTTACGCTTTCCCGCTTAAACCTCTCAACCGATTTTGATGAAATTTGGCACAGATAATCTTCAGACCCCGAGAAAGAACTTAGGCTACCTTTTATCCCGGAAAAAATTGATGTTCCCGAGGGAAATCTAAAAAGCGCGATATACCTAACCGAACTACACGCGGGCGTAGCCGCGGGCGGAAAGCTAGTAATAAATAAAACTCAAAATTAGTTAAGGACCGTCTCTCTCTCTCCCTCTTTAGGTAACGTTCTTGTCCCTCTGTTCTGTCCTGTTCTGCAGATATGTTCCGACACCGAGGGAATTGCATGATTTAATTCCTCCTTCTCCGTTCCATCATCCGACGAGCCGTAGTATGGCGAGTATACACCCTAACGTTGTTAACACCACTGCAATCCTTCTTTTTTATACCGCGTACTTCAAGGGACTGGAACAATTGCTAGTGGGGTGTTTCTGTCGGACTACAAAGTCTTGCCGCCAAGCGATTCGTCGTGTTCCGGCATGATGTCTGGTGAAGCCGTACGGAGGATGGGTCTGAGCAGTTGTGTTGCGATGTGTGCCGGGTACGATGTGCCTAATGTTGTTGTGTCGGGAGTTTGGTCGTGGAGGGTCTCCAGATCATCCTCTGGTGCAGCATCGTTGGTCGTGTTGTTGCGTTAAACATTGCATCACCTCGCTCAACTGCCGTCTTCCTTCCTATTCGCTCAGTTTTTTTGAGTGAATAGCCTTAATAAGCTAGTGCGCTTTACCATCAACGATTGCATCACTGCTTACCATCAGGCGGGATTGCAGTCAAGCACTAGTTTATAAATATATAAAAAAAAACTACAATTTGAGTGTCTTCAAGGCTAGAGTGTATAGGCTCTTAATAAACTAGCGCGCTTTACCGTCAACGACTGCATCACTGCTTACCATCAGGCGGGATTGCGGTCAAGCACTAGTTAATAATTTATATAAAAAAGGAAACCTAATAAAAAGTTGTTATTAATACAACGTCGACACTAAACGATAACAAAAGAATGACAATAATAATAATATGACAACAAATTATTAATAATAATAAAATCACAACAGATTATTAATCTTACAATTTATTCTGGTTTATTAAATAACGTTAATTCTCAATATAAAATAAATTTTGTTAAGCACACACAGGGGCGTTGATTCCTTTTTAATGATGTGGTCCCGTATAAGTAAAACGTTTTTATTTTGATGGTGCTAGGGTTGTATTTGTCTAGTTATGTTTATAATCTATTGGATTGACGTCACGGGTAGTCAGAAGTTCGAAGGGCTGACTACCTGTCTTATCATGTTACACAGTGGCAACATTATACTCCTCCACCGTACTATACTATACAATATGTAAAGAAAACCCTGTCCGACCCATAAGGATAATAAAGGTTAGGTAAACACTTGACCAAATATAATATAAAATTTTACATAATCATCATAGTAACAATACTAATGAATTTTGAAATAATCCTTTTTCCCGGGAATTAATTCCAATTTCCCCGAAATTTGGTAATTTTTAAAAAGTGACAACACCGGTATTATTATAAGCGAATAGCGACGCGACCACGTCACAGGTGCCGCGTGCCCTGCCCCCCGCCGCCCGCGGAATGGGTTGCTTACCGCACATCTATTAAGTTACCTGTTTTTGCGAAATAATATTTATTTTTTGTAGGGGGATTTTTTTTTAAGTTTAGCCTGTCTTTGTGGGCATTAGTAGAATTAGTTATCGATACCTAACAATACCTTCACGGATCGGACAGGGTTTTCTTTACATATTGTATATGCGGGATAATTGTACAATAAACGATCAGTGGCAATGGGTTTCACTTTGACAGTTCAGCAATATTCTTTAGATTACTGTAAAGGTAGTCCATTGAAGGAAACCTTACATAGAGAAGGCTAGCTATAATTTAGCGTGGAACTCATAAAAATCATTTGTCGTCCTCCGTGGCGCAGCGGTCAACACGCCTGCCTGCGACATGGAGGCCCCGGGTTCGATCCCCGGCCAGGTTATGATGGGAAACGATCTTTTCCTGATTGGCCTGGGTTTTGGATGTTTATCTATATATGTATCTATTATAAAATATGGTATCATTGAGTTAGTATCCCATAACACAAGTCTCGAACTTACTTTGGGGCTAGCTCAATCTGTGTGATTTGTCCGTATATATTTATATTTATTTATTTATTTTATCTCAAACGAGTTTAGAAAAAACTGCAGCCACATTTGGGCTGGTGCTACAAAATGTCACCTGGCCACTTTAGATTCGGTGGAGAGGCGTGCGAAGAGGCTGATTGGCGACCCAGATTTAACTCAAAACGGTCTCTAAAGCCTATAGCATAGGCGTAAATTAGCCAGCCTTTCGGTATTCTATAGGATTCATTTTGGTGAGTGTGCGAGGGAATTGCATGATTTAGGTCCCCCATCTCCGTTCCACTATCGGACGATCCGACACACAGCGAGTTTCCACCCTTACGTCGTTAACACCACTACGAGTCCGAATTTACCAGGTGCGGTGTTTACATCGGACTACAGTTTGAGTGACTTCAAGGCTAGAGTGAATAGGTTAAGATTAGTGCGCTTTAACATCATCGATTGCGTCACTGCTTACCATTAGGCGGGATTGCGGTCAAGCGCTAGTTTATAATTTATAAAAAAAAGTTAGTGTCACCTTATTATATCCTTATACGCTATTTTATAGAATGCATTTTGGAGAGTGCGCGCAGGCATTGAATTACTTGATTCTGCTATCACCGTTTCATCATCGAACAAGCCTTACATTGTTGACACCGCTACGATCCGGACGAAGCATTTCGCCTCGTCGTGTATTGAAGTACTAGAACAATTTGCCAGCGGCAGTCTTTCCATCTAACTACAAATTAAGTGTCTTCAAAGCTAGAGTGAATAGGCTCTTAATAAACTAGTGCGCTTTACCATCAATGACTGTATCACTGCTTACTAACAGGCGGGATCGCGCAGAAGCACCATTTTATAATGTTAAAAAAAATACTCTTTGGTGATAGTTTAGTCGGTGATATATAGAGATATTCTGTCAACACAAATAAAAAGTTATCTCATTGTTTAATTATTTTAATAAACCTCAGAGGGCCTGATCCCTCACAGTACTTACTTTGCTGGGCAGACAAATTTTTCGAACATTTATTAAGCAATATGCTTAAAAATATTTCAGATTGAAATTGATAGTTAGTTACGCAATTAGGCTGCTGACCTAATCGTAACGTAGAGGTCAGATGCAGAAGCATCATCCAAAATATTGGTATTCAGCTGCTTCAGGTTAGGCTGAACCTACAAACAACAAAAGTGTAGTGCTCCAGTGAAAATATGTTCAAGGCATTCTGCCAGACGTTCTACACGAGCAGCCTGTGGGCGAACTTTACCCAGAAGGCCTACATTGCCTTGCGCGTCTAATATAATAATGTGTTTAGAGCTCTGTTTCGGCTCCCTCGGTATTGCAGTGCATCCGGTATGTTTGCGGACGTCTTCTATGCAATTATGCGTAAAAAAAGTTGCATTGGTGGTGCGATGAGTACGGGGGAGCCCGAATAGCGTTCTGAGGATGATTGGCGATTCAATCGACACCGTTCTGCTTAGTAGGATCACTGAGCTCCATATGTTGTGAGACCGATGAGCATACTGAGGAGGGATGGAGTGTGTTAATTATCTGTCTGTATTGGTAAGACACTAACATAACCTAAATCTGTTGTTACTAACACAGTGGATCTCTGTTATCTTGTAAGCAATATGAAATAAATAAAATAAAATAAGATAATTAGGACAACATTGTTAGAATAAAACCCAAACATTTGAGAATATAAATCCTTCGCTAGAGGGATATAAGCCATTTCTAAACAAGGTTTTTGGTAGGGCTCGAAAGTATATAGACTATTTTCACAAAGCAATTAGCCATTTGAAGTTCATAATCATCTGAGATATTCCTTTTATTTTGGAATATTAAAGTGGCCTCAATTGGATAGCACTCAACTTGAAAATACACGAAAATTTAATAGTAAGAAAGCTTCAAGTTGAAATATAATATAAAATCTTCTAGGCTTCATAACAAAATATGTTAAAAACATTTCTTGGAAAAACGAAAGAGTTCTTAAATCCAACAGTTTCTAAAATAAAACAGATCTTAAATCCAACTGTCTTACAAAGGCTATCCTATTCCCAAGCTTCTGGATTATAGCAATCAAATGGACAGTCGCTTCATGCAAACTGCAGGTATTTTTTCTTTACCACCACCAGACAAAGTCTTGCCGCCAAGCGATTCGTCGTGTTCTGGCATGATTTCTGGTGAAGCCGTATGGAGGACGGGTCTGAGCAGTTGTGTTGCGATGTGTGCCAGGTACGATGCGCCAAATGTTGTGTCGGGTGTTTGGTCATGGATGATCTCCAGATCAATCTCCCTTTGGCGCAGCATTGGGCTTAACATTGCTTCACCTCGCTCAACTGTCGTCTTTCTTCTTATTCAATCAGTTTTTGTAAGTGAATATGCTCTAAATGAATATAAGAATATGTGAATGTGCAAGCACTAGTTTATAATTATAGAAAAAAAAATGCTGTGTCAGGTCATACTGAAAGACGACCCCAACATATGTAGTCCAAAAAAGGCTGGTAGATTGATCGAGACTTCTAGCGGAGCTCTGTTACTATCATCATGATCATAATAATAGACCTGCCCTTATCCCATTTTACATATATATGGTCTGCGCAATGTGTCTTTTTTGTCCATCTCGGCCATCACACCTTTTCTAACCATATCAACTCTTACGTATTCTATTCATCTTTTTCTTGGCATTCCCCTACTCTTATAGTTATCGACATACACCCCAAAACTTTTTTCATAACATTTTCCTCATTTCCCTGTAACTAATGAGACCGAATTCTCACATTCCGCCAGTAGATACACGATCTCCACTCTAAGACCCCTCGGCTCCACCGGCAATTGTTCTTTCGACAAACTTGACCAGCGCATTGCCATTTCAGTTACCTTACTCTGCGAATGACGCCAATCAGTCTAGTTCTTTTCCGGGTAATTAATTCTGGTTAGCAAAAAATCTATAGATAAAAAAATTCGAGGCTAGATCTATTCTGGCGAGTGCCAGTATAATTCTTTGTTCCTTTGCTCCATCGACGTTATAAAAACCCTAGAATAGCATTATGTAATAACTTTCATACTAAAGTTCCGTTCAGGGTATACATGTAATGTCGTGGGTCTGCGGAATATCATTTAACTGTCTCATATTTTGACATTAAATGATATTACAAAAAGAACTTATGAATTTCTCAGAAAGGTAAACGACACGCGATACGGCGCGTTTTGTCTTTCTTGTATGTAATTCTTGCTATGTATATAAAATATTGAATATATTTGTAATCAATATAAGTGTACGCCTGTCTATCTAATGCCCTTATGTAATGTATCTTGTCTTGCTATTGAGCATGATGAACTACATGTACAAAATTATCTCGCCTTTTCTTTCCATCTTTACATTATTCTTTTTCAAAGTTATATAAATCTACAACCTATTGCGTAACGCACTTTAAATACCAATTCGAGAGTTTTGAGGGCAACTGAATTTTTGAAACTTATCAAGCAATGTTCTAGACTATTGTTTTTTACCATTGCTTGTTAAGTTTGAAAAAATAGTCAGCCCAACGACATTAACAACGCAATAGTTATAGCTGAGCTGCCAAAATGTAAGGCTGCCGGCTGAAGTTACCAGTTACCACCCATCAGACAAAGTCTTGCCGCCAAGCGAGTCATCGTGTTCCTGCATGATGTTTGCTGAAGCCGTAGGTACGGAGGACGAGTCTGAGCAGTTGTGCTGCGGTGTGTGCCGGATACGATTCGCCAAATGTTGTTGTATCGGGAGTTTGGTCGTAGAGGGACTCCAGATCAATCTCCCTCTTGTGCAGCATCGATGTTCATGTTTTTGGGTTTAATATTGCATCATTTATTTGAGTGAACAGGCGTAATGAAATTAGCGCGCTTTACCATCAATGGTTGCATCACTGTTTACCATCAGGAGGGATTACAGTCAAGTACCAGTTTATAATTAGTAAAAAAATGTGACTTAAGCAAGTTTATCCTCTAGAAATTAACCCATGCTGGTTTACAGTAAGTTGTCCTTTTAGGGTGTTCCTTCGGTGAACATGAAATTAATACCTATAACAAAGTCATGTGAGGCTGTCAACTATTATTATTAGCGTCACCTCTATAACTATTTTTCTATTCTATTTTTTCGTGTCTTTTTATATACCTAGCTATGATATGTAGTTAACCGCTAACTTATCAGGATGACACCGGTGTAGGCACGCCATTGTATAAATAATTAAACAACATCGAAAAACATAATGCTGACAATAGAACCGTCTCTTGAATAAAATATACTTAATAAAAAAGAAATAATGCTATACTGTAACATAGCGTGTTCAGTAAAAATAAATTCATTATTAAACCACCAATCAGATCACAAAGCTGGTTCGTATAACCATTAATAATATGAGTACTGTGATAATTAAATACTAAACTCTATCAAGACCACCGAGAAAATCAATTAAACACAACATAATGCCCTTTACGTACACGATACACAAACGTTTCAATATTTCACCCGCCGACCCCCAAAACGAACAATATACGTATTGTAGATTAAATTTTGAAATGAGTACCCAAAAATATCATGTTTATTACGTATAAATGTCGAATGGCAATGAATTACGTTCATAATCTAGCAAGAATCGTTCTCGTGTAGGTTCGGCCATACGTTAAGTTTTTGATGTATTATAATCTGCTGAAATAAAAACGATTCGTTTATTTTAGGGTTCACTGAGCCGGAATGAGGTGAAGAGATCCATATTTTCCTACATATTATGAATTATGAAATGTCTAATGTCGATAATAATAGGCAGAAAATAATGAAAAGCTATTACTAAGACATCAAAAAAATACCCAGACTAAATCAAATATTTAATCTCGTAAGATTCTCAAGAGGTTTCTCGAGATGTAACGCAGTAACTATGAAATTGACTTTGGCTGTAATAATAAAAGTGTGTAGAGAGCGTGAAGGATGAAGCTGATTTAGAAAAAGATGAGAAATGCCTTTCTTTATTATTGCAAATACGGCACTTAAGACAAAAAGAGTGGAATAATTAAGTAAAAAAAAAATTGGAAGCTAATAGTATAGAACATCGCGCAACAACGATTCAAATGCACGAAAGTAAAGGTCGTAAGTCTCAAAACTGTTTTTAATGATTACTTAAAAATTAAATACAATAGACACATTTCCTTTAGCCATTATTTTTAAAAGTGTGTGATTGTATTGTCTTCTTCTTCTTTTTCAGCCTATAGATGTCCACTGCTGGACGAATGCCTCCCCCAAGGCTTTCTACGATGACCGGTCTTGTGCTGCCCGCATCCATCGACTTCCCGCGACTTTCACCAGGTCATCGGTCCACCTTGTTGTGGGCCTCCCTACGCTGCGACTTTCAGTACGTGGCTGCCACTCCAGAACCTTACTGCCCCATCAGCCATCAGTTCTACGAGCAATGTACCCTGCCCACTGCCACTCAAGTTTAGCGACTCGAAGAGCTATGTCGGTGACTTCGGTTCTTCGGATCTCCTCATTTCTGGTTCGATCACGCAGAGAAACGCAAATAAAATGCAAGATAAATAATGATAGTAAGTCAATAAGTGTAACGAGTCAAAATAAGTGAATCGTGCTTTCTGTTAGGCAAATATTAGTAAAAAATACAAGATTAAATAAAATATCTTACTTTCATTTAGGTCAACCGTCTTCCCTTATTAGAAAACTTAACAAAATTTTACAGCTCTTAATTTTTGAAGTGTAATCTTATTAAGCAGTGTTGTACTTTTTGAAACGCATAAAAATCGTAAAATCGCACGTATTACTATTCGTCCATGCCTGTGTTTATACTACAGCCTGCTATACGTATCTACCACTGGTGACTGCTGACGGCTCGACCGTCTTTATAATCTTGTAAAGTTCGTGTACCATGTAAAGCAAGAAAATAATTCGTGCAAAATTATTCCCTGAACATTCAAAAATATTCAAAACTAGCTTACCACCCGCGGCTTCGCTCGCGTGGAGTTCGGTTATACTTATCGCACTTTTTAGATTTCCCTCGGGAATGTCAATTTTTATCCGGGGTAAAAGTACCCTGTTATTTATTCCAGACTTCTAACTTTACGTCTGCAAAATTTCAAAGCAATCGGTTCATTAGTTACGGTGTGAAAGCGGAACAAACAAGCAAACAAACTCACTATCCGATTTATAATATTAGTAAGAATACACAACGTTAATGTTTGAGATACGAAACCTGAATATAGTTTGTTGAGAATAAGCAACTGAATCGACTCCAATCATTATTCCACCATGTTATATTTTTTCCCAAATACATTTAGAAATTATTTCAGTGTGGTTACTGAGCGTACAACTCAGCTGGCCCCGTAGATCACAGTGAGACAGGCCCTCCCGCACCGCGTCACTGCAGACGCGGGCGGTCGACCGGTGTGTTGACCATATTTTTGTTGAGACAACCAGATAAGATAACAAGCTCATAACTTTGTGATTTTTCATGATATCTTTTTGAAATGTTGTACATAGATTCTTTACTTAAAATACTGGACACGTGTTGCAGGTTTCGCATATACAAAATCAAAAATCAAAATCAATTTTATTTGTTTAACATAGGTAGTGAATACAGTTCTTAAATTAAAATTTGTCGGTCGCTATGTTATGCCAAGAAGCGTACAAATATTCATGCAAAACATAAAGAATCTTAGTCAACTCAAATGCTGAAGGTAAACATAAGTTAATAATTATATTATGTCAAAATGAAATTGAATGACGATAACTAAATGAAAACAAAGTTATAAATGTCACAATACGAAGGTTTTTCACTAGTCAAATAAATAAATAAATAAGTCTATATTAAACTGTCACTCAGAAATTCATCAATCGTATAATAACATTTATCAATTAATAAATGTTTCAATTTTGTTTTAAATTGTGTAACATTCAAATTTTTATGGCAACTGGTAATTTATTATAGATGCGCGGTGCCATACCTAAAACACTCTTTTTCACTAAGGCAGTATTACAATGCTGATTTTTTAAGGTATTTGCATATTGACTACGAATCATAACATCACAAAACGTTGACACCGTTTCAAACAAGCCTATGTTTATCTTGACAAAAACACAAATTTCATAAATGTACAATGATGGTAAGGTTAGAATTTTCAGCGACTTAAAGAATGATACACAGCTCTCGTCACTTTTTAGACCACACATTGATCTTAGGCATCTTTTTTGTGCCTTAAAAATTCTTTTTTCAAAAATGTATCTCAAAAAAATTCATCCTAAAAAACAAAAAACAACGTTGCATATAATATATGTATATAAACTAATGTTTGATTGCAATTCCGCATGGGTAACTAAAAGCAGAATTATTGTCGTATACCCTATAGCTACAACAATACCGCAGATTCAACGACACGTCGAAATATCTTAAACCCGTCTTAAAGATCAAATGATAAACATTACATAAATAATGAAACATCCACACCGTAGCGAAGTTCCCATTATTCACTCCTTTCTAAAATTCATTAATAATTAATTTACTGCAATACTAACACCGTCAGAACCCACCTGTGCGTTGCTACTCGCCCGGGCTGCTCGCTTAAACCACTCGACCGAGTTCTGCGCGTGACAAAAGCCAATAAAAGCCAGCACAATGACAGTGGAATGTATGAGGACCCAGTACCGATGTACATTTTAGGTAAGGGCGCTTACACACATGTATAGTAGATTAGAGGGTATTTTGTGCAAGGTTAATGGTTCAGGTATTTAAATCAGGTATGGTATATGAGAGAGAAAAGGTTTTACTTTTTGCTATATATTGTTGAGATTGTAAGCTTAGGGATAGACTTGTGCAATGAACTTCGCTACTTGCTACATTCCTATGTTTAGACATTGGATTGCTATAGACTGAGTTGTTAAATAGTAAGCCATCATCATCATCATCCCAGCGTTAATCCCAGTCGCATCCGAAGCCTTTTCAGCTTTGGAGTCTGGGGTCCGCTTTACCAGTCCAACTGCTGATATGGCTAAACTTCGACATTTTCCGTGAAGCGACTGCCGTCTGACCTCCACAACCCGAAGGCGACATCGAAGCATTGCAGTTAAACCAATTGTTGGACTTTTGAGGGCTCCAACAACCCGTAACGACTGCCACTAGATGTTCGTATGGCAACCAGGACCAACGGCTTAACGTGCTTTCCGAGGCATGACCAGACCAGTGCAAATATTCATATTCATGCATACAAATACTTGCACTGTGCGGGGATCGAACCCGCGCCACCTTGCGCAGCGGCCGCGTCCGCTACCGCTACGCCACGGAGGCTGTCGAGTTGTTAAATAGTAAGTCATGAATTATTAAAAAAACATTCAAATTGTTACGACAAAATCATAACAGCGACAATCAGTGACAATAACTTCTCAAAAATGGAGATTTTTGAGAAGTTATTGTCCCTGTGAGCAGCGTTGGCCTAATGGTATCGGCTGTGACTTACATGGTGTATGTAGGCCGTAGGTTCGAATCACATCAGACGCTTTACTTTCTGTAAATTATTTCACTACCACTACTCTCCAAACGGTGAAATTCCTTCACCGTTTCATCGTGAGGAAACCGGTATGTCCAAGAGGCAAAACTTCGAAGACATGTGGCATCTATCAACCAGCACTGGGTCCGTGTGGTAGATTACGGCCCATTCCCTCTCACCGAGAGGAGGCCTTTGTTCTAGGAGGGGGAACGTTATAGGCTGATAATAATTAATGAATGAATTGCCACTGACAAAAACCTCTATTTGGCGGCTGCCAGTTAGGTGTTTTACTCATCCGGGGCCAATGTAACGTCATTGGCCCCGTGTTTTTGGTAGATTGTCACAAAGGTTTCAATGCGAATGTTCTTCAAATAACGGAAATTGCTCCTCTAATCTTACATTGTCATAAAATGAATATATAGCTTTTAAACAGGCTGTATGTCGTGGTGGCCTAGTGCTTAAAACACCAGCCTCTCAAGTATGAGTGCGCGGGTTCGATTCCAGGTCAGGCAAGTACCAATGTAACTTTTCTAAAGTTATATGTACTTTCTAAGTATATCTTGGACACCAATGACTGAAGGTGAAGGAAAACATCTTGAGGAAACCTGGACTCTAAGTCTGAAATCGTCAACCCGCATTGAGCAAACGTGGTGATTACGCTCAATCCTTCTCTGTATGAGAGGAGACCTGTGCCCAGCAGTGGGACGATAAAAGGTTGTTGATGAAACTGGCTGTTCAGTTTTACTTAGTAAAAGAAAATGACTCTCAAGAACAGTGATATGACATGACAATGACGCTACTGACTGGAGTTAACTGGCTTGACGCACTAAACCAGTAGCTATCGTGTGCCTCAATTATCTACCTTTAATGTACACCATCAATACAAAATAGCCAACTAATTATTGTTAGTAGTTCTCATTACATTGACTGATATTACTGGATAGCGGTCAAACATAAATATTTAAAGCTAGTTAAATTATCCTCGCTAACAGCGTCTGAACACGCCTTTACGTTTAACTTTTTTTTTCCACTGGCAACAATAACTAACGGAGTGTTGCCATGTTTTTGTCTCTATAACTCATTATAAACATTATGGGGTTGTCAGCGATTCTTTTTTTAATGATAATAGTATTTTTCTTGTTCTTTTTTTTTTCTATGGTAATTTTTTAATGATTTGTTTGTGTAGTATCGGATTATAGGTTTCGAGTTTCGATGAATATTAAATCGGTTTTTGGTACAAGGGTTGTTTTTTTAGAATTCAAAGTACCAAATTAGTTTTTTTTGTCACACGTCTTTTGTCTCCTAACATACGTCATTCATCTTGATTTTTGGTAACACTTATCCAGCTGCTGAAATGGACAACTCACGAAGGCTCAGAGTCACACAAAGGACGATGGAAAGAGCGATGCCCGAAGTTTCTTAATAAACTAGCGCGCTTTACCATCAACGGTTGCATCACTGGTTACCATCAGGCGGGATTGCGGTCAAGCGCTAGTTTATAATCTATTAAAAAAAAAACATTAAATACTTAAACTAAAAAGGATCAAAAAATACATTTTGCTAAATCCATTTTTAACAAATAGTCCAATTAAACTAGGTATCTACGGATCAAAAAATCGGCCATTAGTTTAGGACCTCGTAACTATTATTGTAACATTAAGTGCATCAGATACACCAGATAACATATCGCTGTAAATATAGGTCACTGCGTCACTCATAAATAATAATATGGGCTATCAACTGAATGCACTATTTGGATCTTTGGGCCCGATTCGTTGTAATATTCATAACACTAGGTTTTGGGTGCGTTTGTTTTTGGATTTACTATAACAGTTGTATGACTGAGGTAGTATATTAAGGTACTTAGTATTTCGTCTACCTTTGTTGTGTAGGTACTATTTTAGTGATGTACATAGGTATCTTCTTCTTCTTCAGCCTATAGATGTCCACTGCTGGACAAAGGCCTCCTCCAAGGCTTTCCACACTGACCGGTCTTGTGCTGCCCGCATCCATCGGCTTCCCGCGACCTTCACCAGGTGATCGGTCTACCTTGTGGGGCGCCTGCCTACGCTGCGTCTTCCAGTACGTGGCCGCCACTCCAGAACCTTACCGCCCCATCGGCCATCGGTTCTGCGAGCAATGTGCCCTGCCCACTGCCACTTAAGTTTAGCGACTCGCAGAGCTATGTCGGTGACTTTGTTTCTTCTGCGGATCTCCTCATTTCTGATTCGATCACGCAGAAAAACTTCGAGCATAGCTCTCACCATTGCCCTTTGTTTGACTCTTTTTACCCGACTACGGCAAAGCAAAAGGAGGGTTATGATTTTGACAGGCTATGTATGTATGTATGTATGTTCATCTGTTCCCTCTTAACATCTAAACTACTTATTCGAATTCGATAAATGACATATCATTAGAAGCGTCTTAATTGTCCGCTGGTTATAGGCTATATGGAGTTTCACAAAATCTAATGTGGCGCCCTCTAGCGAACAAAATATACAGAGTAAAAAAATAAAGTTAAGATAAATATGCCGTGTTTGGTATCATTTGAAAGGGCTTTACTTGTACATTTTGAATATATATATATATATTACCAGCATTTGCTTGTGACTTTAACTGTATTCATGGGCTGATTGCATATAATTCACATCTTTTCGTTCATAGATAGCTTCTTTACTGCTTATCAGAATAAGACCACTGCAGAACCATTAGAAGGGCCTTGATATTCTGTTGGTTATGAGCTATAAAGCTTGTCACCAAATTTAGTATTACGCCCTCTAGCGGACAAAAAGTTCTATGTTAATATAAAATTAAAATAAATATACCGTATTTGGTATCATCTGAAAGGGCTTCACGAGTACTTTATTTTGTACATAATCCCTAGTAATGCTTCGTAGAAATTTGAATGTAAACCAGGGTTTGGTAAACGGAGCGATGGGAGTGGTGAAGGCCTTCGAATGGCCTGCTCTTCGGCGCGATCAGTTGGAACAGGAGAACAGCCAAGCGCTGTTCTCATACAATTTGACGACGCATCCATAAAAGCAGATACTAACGGACTTATCAAAATCGAGCCTTACCTCACTGAATTTGATGGCTTGAGGGGTTCTGGGCAAATTCAGCGTAAAATGCTCCCGCTGATTCTTTCTTGGGGTTGTACTGTACATAAATTACAAGGTTGTACTCTAGATAAAGTTACAGATCTAGGAAAGTCACACGACGAATCGCTTGGCGGCAAGACTTTGTCTGGTGGGTGGTAACTTCTGCCGGCAGCCGATGTTATGGCCTACCACCGTTAGAAAAACATCCAATCTATTTATACTAACGGCCTCATCCACTAATTCATGACCCATTCGGTGCCATCGACGCAAATGTGCGTCGCTACTACGAAAAACCGGGAGCTTCATACGGGGAAACCGTTGCTATACGCGCTACGCTCCAAGCGCTACGAAATAGTAAAATAGGACATCTCTATATATTACTATACGCCGATACATAAGTCAAAAGAGATGTCGTATGTTAACTACCTAGTTTTTAGTTCGTCAATTTAACTTTTATTAATATTATGCGCCACAAATACACTTTAACACCAAAATAGTACAAATAATAAAAAGTTAAAAAAATAAAACCCAACTACGACAAAAAACGACGCTGAAAAAGTATAAAACAAGATTTTCAGAATACTGAACTGAACAAAGTTGCTAATGTAGTTGCAAGTAAATGGACACAGTAGACTCTACCAAGATGCCTTCGTTGTAAATTTTCATGTTTGGAAAGGCGTAGTCACACGTTACATATACCTACCTACCGTAGCACTTTGATAACGTGTGACTGTGGTTTTCCAAACATGAAAATTTATCTCTACATAGTGAATATTGCATACTTCAGAATAGTATTGTAAGACATTATTGTCAATTTACAACGAAGGCATCTTGGTAGAGTCTACTGTGTCCATTTACTTGCAACTACATTAGCAACTTTGTTCAGTTGAGTATTCTGAAAATCTTGTTTTATACTTTTTCAGCGTCGTTTTTTGTCGTAGTTGGGTTTTAGTTTTTTTACTTTTTTACCTAGGTATATTTGTAGGTATAAGTGTATTTGTCAGTAAAAGATCGCTTTTAACGATACGACCGCCCATTGTGTCACCCTTTGTAAAATCCTTTATATTTATATTCTGTAATCTACATATATGGTGTACATAATAAAGAGTATTCTATTCTATTGCTGACCGATTGTATCGTAATGTACTTACCACGGAATTAATAAGTAATGTGCTCCAAATCTTTACGAAACTACATAATTACTGATAATTACAGCACAATCAATACTTCTTGTCAATTCTAACAATATAATCTATGTATATAAATATCGACCTTTTGGTCGCCATAGAGTGTATGAGTTTCTGAATGTAAGAGTATACGTCAAATGCACAGCTTATGTTAGTGTGATCACCAAGTACAAACTTATAATCTAAGTGCGACTAGTTATTTGGGTACGTAATGCCCTTCTTATTGGTCTCTTGCTTAGAGTGTAGTTAAAGAGAGGCGACAAGCGGTGACACGCGTTCTATTACAAATCCCGAACTATATCCATTGTAATATCTTTTATCAGTTCTGTGGTACTTACTCAGACTTATTTTCATTCTTTCCTGCAGGTCAGAATACGTATTTGATTACTGTTAGCCGCTGTTCTGATTATCATACACGACACCATGACTCATTACTCATCCACAATCAGCTCACAGACACAGCCGCTAAGTTTTGACGACTTAGTGACATCTCCGCTAGATGGTAATAATTTTTCCTTCTAAACCCTACACATTTTATTACAAAATAATTTACGATTTATTTGTAACAACAGCGCGTGTGGGTAGAATCCCTCACACATCAAGCCGTCGCGAGTCGCAGGAGACGCCCTGGCCGAGAGACAATATCGAACTCCCGGCTACTGTAGGCGCGGGTTGCGGGCAGCTCGCCGCCCGGTAATGACCAGGCCCGGGTTGACGGCGCGTTGTGTTTCAAGCGCGCCTCAAAGAGATGTCAGGACGTCGTGACGGGGTCCACGAAGACCTATCCTGGGTCAGGGTTGCGGGTTGGTTAAAAAACAAACCGTGTCCAGGGCCACGGTTTCTTCTTAGGCAAGTGAAGGAATACGTGTAGGTTTTAGTCAAATGAAATGATAATATTGAATAACTGTAAATATCTGCATCATTAATTAAATCAAAATTATCTATTAGAATCGATGGAATTAGGCACAGATGTACTTATAAAAAAAATGATTAAACACACAATTACTTCTTCCTCGGCGGCACATGTGTGCCTTTGTAAATCGCCCATTTAAGATCGTAACGTGTAAGTCCGCCCTTAGTAACATATTACTTCGTTCAGCGTGAAAAATCTATTTTAATTTGTGTGAAATCGAGTGCATAACTGAACTTACGAGAATGGAATCAAGAAAAAGATTGAACCGATTTATACAGTTCATTTCTTATACCACAGAACAGATAAAAGACATTAGAAGGGAAGTAGTTCGGGATTTGTATTAGAACGCGTGTCGCCGCTTGTGTCCCCTCTTTGACTCCACTATAAACAAGAAACCAATACCGAAGCTTATTACGCACACAAATAAACATTCGCACTTAGATTATAAGTTTGTAATTGGTTGTCACACTAACGTAAGCAATGCATTTGACGTACACTCTTACATTCGCAAATTTCTCATACACGCTATGGCGACCAAAAGGTCGATAGTTTATATCGATAAAATTAACAGAAAATGATTGATTGTGTTCTAATTAATTTCGTAAGGATTAGGAGTATTCTTTACATATAAGTTTACATAAGATTCGAGTTATACGAAGTAATATACTATTTCGTAATTGTAAGATTTTTTAGAAAAATATTTCTTAGTAGAAATTTACGTAACTTAAAAATGTGATTTTTTGTTTATGGTGATATAAACCTAAAATTAGGGTTAAATGAAAGATTTGGGTGTACAAACAGTTTTAACCTAACCTAACTTTGATTTAGTTCAAATGTATTTTTTCCTATAAACTTTTTATTTGTATCAATATATATATATTTATAGTATAATCGTTTGGATTATGGTGTCATTTTATAGAATAAGTTTAAAGAATTCAAAAATGTATCATATTTTGGATTTCATATAAGTAAACTATAAATGATATAAATAATAATAAATATAATGTAATAAATAAAGGCTCCGATGGTTTTGGCTCGAGATAAATCTATCATGTTAAAAATGGCTTAAAATTGCGTGGCATTCCGTCCGATAAGCACGGGCTGTCTATAAACGGTGTGTTTAATTCTCTTTGAGGCCCACACAGGATTAGGCAGACATGCGCCACACGTATTTGTATACAACAATGACGTCAGTAAATACCTTTAGCACATGTATTTGTATACAATAATGACGTCAGTAAATAAATAAAAAATGAAACTAGCAAAATGGGTATACAAGTATATTTTAATATTGAACGATAATTTAATCTCAATTTCAATTACTGTCCCTGAAATAACACATATTTATTCAGTAACATGCGCTTGCTATCTTTTAAATTGATTTTTTTCAAAATAAAGTGCAATCTTACACTTATATATTTTTGAATAATAGCTTTAGTTAGGTCTGTAACATGACTTGCAGTAGGATATAATCCAACTTGATGATTACTAATGTTATTAAATAGTTGAGTTCCAACGAAGCTACGCAAAATCTTCGCTGTCAACAAATGTTTGTTTATATTACGAAGATTATCGATGTAAAGTTTGATAACTGCTTCGGACGTTTTACAAATTTGTATTAGGTCTTTCGAAGGGTACAAAAAAAAGTTGCTTCAATCCACAGTTTTCTTATATTTGGATCTGTGGGAAATCTAAAAAAAAGTATTGAAATTGAATTGACAGAAGACAAAAACTTACCAAACTTGAGATTAATAACCCAACCAGAAGTTAAATTATCCAACAATATAATAGTATAATTATAGGTGATAATTAATGAACAGAGTTATTAAAATTTATAATATTACTGAATCATTTCTAAACATACAGGTTACTTCATATCGACATTGTTTACATCTTGGTACAGCACTATCGATGCGTGTGGAATTCTCAGAAATCAAGCTTTGGATCTGCGTCTGGGACGTTCGCAGTGAACATAATACATTGCGCAGTCGCTTATACTATATAAGACGGTACCCATGTATTGCAAGCTATGTATAATTTTGCATCTGTTTGCCATTTTATCGTTTTTAATTACATACTACATAATACTATCGAAATAATTACAAATATTACTTGTATTTTGAGGTTTTTGGGCTTACCTGTGAAAAGAAATTCCTTGTCGGGCTACACTACACACCTCACTTCTTTTCCGACACGTTACAATAGCGCAAGACGGCATTATTAAATTTTTCCGCGGAGTTTCTTACGCTGTTACAATAAGAGCGCGACTGTTGACCGGTCAAGTCAATTTCGGCTAAACTTTGAGCGTCTGCTCACATCAGCGGCGCTCTTGCTCCGCCTTCAAGGCCCTTCTAATGTCTTTACTGTTCTGTGTCTTATACCATTGGTTTGGAGGTTAGAGGAGGTCGATGTGGAATACCTACTGAGTTTTAGGTTCTTCTGGTTATCTCATTCACTAAGACCTCCTAGAAAAATTAAGAGAAAGTGTCTTAAATGTCTAAGAGCTGAATTTCCACCACCAGATAACGTTTTTTAGACCAATAAAATTGACGTTTAACATTTTTTTTAACAACAAAATAAAATAATTCCCCAATTATAGTTCTTCTCATAAAGGATATGATTTCATCTCTCTTCATTTTACAACATCTACTGAGCCGGTCATAAGATTATAAAGTCTAAGTACTTAATAGGTTTTCAACAGAAAGGCCAAATTCATACAGATTATGAGAAGGTCTCTAAGGAATTACGAAGTTCCCCGTTTTAAGCTACGAGTTCTTCTTCTTCTTTTTCTCAGCCTATAGAGGTCCACTGCTGGAGAATTGCCTCCCCCAAAGCTTTCGTTCCATTGGGGGGTATTGCCATATTCCCCACGCTTGGCAGACGGGTTGGAAATCGCAGTAATTTGTGTTTCCACAAGAGAACCGCTGCTGCCCGCTTCCCTGGTGAGAGTTCCCTTAGTCGCCTCTTACGATACCCTCGGGAGGATATGTGTTGGTACTATTCTATGCCCGGTACCACACTGCAGTTACGAGTTATGGCCCAAAAATGGCAATAGGTTCGCTTACTGTAACCAAATAATTTTCTCAAAAGTAGTTTTTAAATGGTCGTGGTATTTGACAAACATTCAAAAGTCCAAACTCGAGGTTGGCCAACGAGTCTCATTGCGCGAAACACAGATTACTTACCATGCTCAAAAACGGCTCCGATGAAGAGGGGCTGAGCTGGCTACATATCCCGTATGCCCAATGAGCTGTGGGGCTAGATACCCACTACATGGAACTTTGATACCGCCAAAAGGCGTCAAGAAACTGTTGGACGAGCTGGACATATCGAACGAGCGGTAGTCCAATTTAATCTTAGATCGAAAATCCTGGAAGCCATGGGAAGAGGTTTTTAGTGCCCTCAGTGACAGATTAGAAACACGCACCAAAAGTCTAATTGTATTTAAAAAGAAATCATTTCAAATCGCGTAACGAAACGAAACTGAACAGCAATGATACTGACGCTAGTACTGGCACTGGCCCATGTTTCCCTCGACCACATCTTATTTATTTCGTGTTTTTTATTTATTTTTTTACGTAATGTTTACCGCAAACAAAGCATTTTCTTTCTTTATATTTAAGGTTTTTCAGAAAAGATTAAAATACCTATTGATAATACAATAAATATTTTTCATTCTTGTTTATAGACAGCAAGTTTCAAGTAGTAGGGCACTTATAATGTCTGAGGGCTTACAGTTAAAAGCTCTGTAATGGAGCTGTGTATTCAGTCCTGAGGTCCAAATGAATATTTAATAAATTTCTGAGTAATAAACATTTACATACTCAACTTTGTCCTACATTGTTTTGTTTGAAAACATTATGTAAAGCATAGAGATGAGCCTATGTAATAGTTCTGTATAATTTTTGGTATATTCGTGTTACCTATTTGGTTCTCGGAAAAGTGCCGAAAGAAAGATGTTAAGGACTGTTTTGCCTCTCTTAATTAGATCTTAATCAAATCCATACTTTAATATTATAAATGCGTAAGTATCTCTGTCTGTCCGGCTTTCACGCCAAAACTACTGAACCGATTGTAATGAAATTTGGTACACAGATAGTCTAGAGCCTGAGAAAGGACATAGGCTATATAACATCCCGCTATGGCCAATAGGAGCGGAGCAGTAATGTTGCGAAAACGAAAGCGAACGCGGATGTTCATATCGCTCCCATTATTTTAACAGGCGCAGACGGAGTCGCGGGCAACAGCTGGTAAGTAATATTTTTGGGATGGGCAAAGGCATCACCGCGTCACTGTGTAACTTTAGATTAAGTATATCATTTTGAACCCCTAGCATAGTATTTATTTGTCAGTGAATTAGTGGTGTTTCCGTCGGACTACAATTTAAGTGTCTTTTAGGGTTAGAGTGAATAACCTCTTAATAAACGCGCTTTACCATCAACGATTGCATCACTGCTTACCATCAGGTAGGATTGCGGTCAAGAATATTTTATAATTGACTTAAAAAAATACTAACCTGTCGGGTTAAAATGGCTAGTCTGCTAGGGGCCTCATTTGGCCTACAGCTAGAGCCTTTTGAATGGTTTTAAGTTTAATTTCTTATCAACTAATATTCAAAAGAGCAGAACGGAAATCATCAGCATAAATTAAACTTACCTTCGAAAACGACGTGTGAGTACCTATATAATAATTATCTTAAGTAAACGGTTGGTAATCACCTTCTGTTTGCTTGATTGATAGGTTCAGTGTGTAGGAATTATAGTTATTATGTTTATTTTAGATTGATACCGGGCATAGTGTGATACAAGAAGTCGTATTAATGAGTGAAGGGTGGGCGTATTGGGAGACTGTCTTATGTAATTTCCATCGAAAAGTACCTACTGATTCTCAGACGAATTTGAATTAATAACTTTTGGCTTTGATTGAATGGTAAGATTTATGTTATTTGATTATTAGTTTGCTTAAAGTATAAACTGGTTCCGAAATTTTTGTAAGTGTTTAGAATATTTGACAACTGTTTACTCTCTCATATTGGTATATGTGCATCATAATTATATGCAGTAAACCCGTAGCAACTGTCAAAAGTCTACGTCAGCCGAGACAAACAGCTTTACGTGCACGGAGGGGCCTGGGTATGTAAATATGGTCACCCATCCACAGACCAACCGCGGCAAGTGTAACTTAACCTGATCAATCCATCTGATGTATCTATGTTATCTATTTGCGTAGAGTAGCTAGCCTTTCGGTCTTCTATAGGATACATTTTGGGAAGTGTGTGATGGAATTGCATGGTTTAATTCCCCCATCGGACGACCCGTCGTACGGCGAGTTTCCACTCTTAAGTTGTTAACACCGCTACGATCCGGAAGAAGCGTTTCGCGTCTTCCTTTATAACGCGTACATCGAGGGACTGAAACAATTTGCCAGCGGCGGTGTTTCCGTCGAACTACAATTTGAGTGTCTTCAAGGCTTAGAGTGAATAGGCTCTTAATAAACTAGTGCGCTTTGCCATCGATTGCTTCACTGCTTACTATCAGGGGGGATTGCGGTCAAACGCTGTGTCCAGCACTGGGATGATAAAAAAAAGGTTGATGATGAAACAATACAAAACATAGCAACTACTGACCACACACACGCAACTTATTAAAATAACTTCCAAATTAATTGCCTTCATATCAATAAATTTCACCAACACGTCATACGAGTCTCAATAGCCCTCAAATGAGTTAGAAAATCACCCATAATCAAGCATTTATGTTATAATTGGTGCATTGGAGCTGGATATTGATGATTATCGCTAAAAATCATTATATTATATGTACACAGGCTGCGCCCACGCGTGTTGATTGATTGCACGGTATAATGTTGTAATTTTGGGCTCAGTACGTGGAGTGAATCGACGAAAGATAGATGTGCCGTTGTCTGAACGTATATTTACTTGAATTTATGTTGCAATAAACGCGTTGTTGTGTGATTCAGTGTTCAGGAGTTGTGATTATTGAATTGACAGCCTCCGTGGCGTAGCGGTAGCGGACGCGGCCGCTGCGCAAGGTGGCGCGGGTTCGATCCCCGCACAGTGCAAGTATTTGTATGCATGAATATGAATATTTGCACTGGTCTGGTCGTGCCTCGGAAAGCACGTTAAGCCGTTGGTCTCGGTTGCCATACGAACATCTAGTGGCAGTCGTTACGGGTCGTTGGAGCCCTCAAAAGTCCAACAATTGGTCTAACTGCAATGCTTCGATATTGCCTTCGGGTTGTGGATGTCAGACGGCAGTCGCTTCACGGAAAATGTCGAAGTTTAGCCATATCAGCAGTTGGACTGGTAAAGCGGACCCCAGACTCCAAAGCTGAAAAGGCTTCGGATGCGACTGGGATTAACGCTGGGATGATGATGATGATGTAAAGGTCCATATATATCTATATTAAATCAACAATGTATTTAAAGTATTTGTTTGGATAAGGATAAGGTAAGTCTGTAAGGGTTAAAATCGCTTCAAAAATTAGCCATTAAGTATTTGCCGTAAAAAGAAAATGACAAAAAAATGTTATTGTAGGATATCCATAAGATATAGCCATATTCCATCGCGAAGTTTTCTGTAGACCTTTTCAATGTATACAATACTTAGTTCATCCTTACTAATATTATAAATCGGAAAGTGATTTTGTTTGTTTGTTCCGCTTTTACGCCGTAACTACTGAACCGATTGCTTTGAAATTTTGCAGAAGTGATTAAATAATAGGGTACTTTTTATCCCGGAAAAATTGATATTCCCGAGGGAAATCTAAATAACGCAATATAACCGAACCCCACGCGGGCGAAGCCGCGGGCGAATAGCTAGTTATTTTGATAAATCTCCTATGATACAGCCTGCGTTTGCAATGTAAGCGGGAAAAAAAATATTATTCACCACATCACATTAGAAACCTCAAAAATAACAATATTTCTCCACTATTTAATGGATGTTATTATACTAAAACTTTCCCTTCAATCACTTTATCTATTAAAAAACCGCATCAAAATCACGAAGTTTTAAAAATTAGCTTACATAGGGATATAGGGACAGAGAAAGCGACTTTGTTTTATACTATGTAGTGATATTGTCAGCCATATATTCTTGCAGCCTCATTAATCGTTTCATGAGCTATTTGTAGTGTCCATTTGAGGGAAGAAGACTATAAATTATTAATGTAAACAGCGGAAGTATCCAATGTGCAACAATAATTCAAAGATAGAGGTTGATAAGCTGATACCCTATCTAAATATCATACCAACATTTTTGTCAGTCGAAGATAAATTTCGTGCCATGTAACATTCATCTTTCTACCAAACCGGTAATTTCAACCTACTTTTGTAGGTTGAGTGAACCAATTATAATTAGAAAAGCAAGCATCTGTTCGAAATTATTGGAATACGCGATGTGGGAACTAATGAAATGTAACTATTTCTGTTTATTTAAGCAGTCGTAAATGTTTAAGTTTCATTAGTGTTTATTTTGTAGTATAAACGTTGTTTATGTGTTTATTTCTCATGTGAACTTTTTTGGTGATAATTATGGCGGTGTGAGGAAATCTTAATCATTATGAAGTAGTTATAATAAATGTCGTGCTTGTAATAGCTTGGGTATTCTAATGTCATTTTTGTTGTATTATTCATGGTTTAATGTCACGAGACACCTCTAACCTACACTCGGTTCGCTTGTTTGATTACAGGCCACATCCTCTTATTAAAAGAAAGCGTTTTTCCTTTTTCGTATGTGGGGGAAATCCTCATGGACTCCATCGTGTTGGTAACGGGGTTATGACGAACTATTTACGGCTAAAACCAGACTTGCTCCTCGGGGGTACTCCTGAGACAGACATTTCGATCCAGCACGTCTCGTGCTGCTCTCTCCAGCGACTCCCTCAGCCTCGTACCTCACTGGGAGTGCTCTTAGTTCGAAGTAGCTTAGTTTTAAGTGCATCTGGCTGCAGGCTTTGAGTTTCATTAAGAGAACGTCATGAAGTCATGAGTTCTCAAGGTCTATTACGAGATGACAATACCATAAAAAATCAACAGAAAGGGAGGAGACTTGTATTCCAGCAGATAGGAACAAATATCGTTTATTTGTTCCTATCTGCTACGGCTTTAACATAAGTTTACTCGCACTTAATGAAAGACTACATTGGTTGACTATTTTATCATGTGTAAGGTTTTATCAGCTGAAGAATAGCTCAAATATAACAGAAATGAAAACGTATTCATCATGCGGTACAGTGGAGGCTCGATAATCCGGCCCTTGGCTAATACAGCCCCTTATAATCCGACATAGTCTATTACATACATGTCTTCGCTAATTCACGATTTAACAAGTTACAACTTGTATACACCATCAGTGTTGTGCTCGAATTTGTCGGATTAAAAGGTTTTGTAAAAAAAAATCTGACTGTATCCGACAAATTCGATAGTGCGACACTGCCCTGAAAATGTTTGTTGGACTACCAGGGATCCACTGTATTTCTATTACTGGTAAGTTTTCTGTAACAACACTCAGAGTTTACTTTTAAAGACCTCTCAAATTTAAGGATGTGGTACAGATTATTACATTGTCAACTTTGTCTATGGAATCTATATCGTAACCGCGAAAAAATTATCAACTGTCCCATGAGAATCTCCAATAGGTCGAATGGACTAACACGTATCTCGCGGCTGAATTTTTATTCACGATTAAGATGGATAGGATTGTTCAATCTGATTGTCTGTTCGTATTATATTTGTCTAGTCTTTGACAACGAACTTTGTAGGTATAATATTATACCTACAGTTTTTGAACTACAGGTCGTGAAGGCTGTCTTCATATTTATCTAGGAACTCACCTGGTTTATCAAGATCACTCAAGAATTCTTCGGTGTCGGTATAGGCAGTTGTTCTCCCGAAGGCCGCGAGGACTGCTAGCCAGGCCCACGCGGCACATTTCAGCCTCGGCCTGGTCATGGCCTCCGGTGGCCTTGAGTGGCCTCTGAAGGCCTCACTCTGGCATCACGCACTACACTACACTGCACTACACTTGCACTTAGCACTAAGGTTGGAGGTTACCTGGAAAGAGAGAGAAAATTGTAGACTTGTTTGTCATTTGGAATTTACTGGTCAACGTCACATATCCATGTAAATTTTTTTTTCATATATATTATAAACTAGCGCTTAACCGCAATCCCGCCTGATGACGCAATCGATGATGGTAAAGCGCACTAGTTCATTAAGAGCCTATTCACTCTAGCCTTGAAGACACTCCAATTAAGATATACTATTTCAGGCAAAAAAAATTAAAAACAAATATTTATTTGCCATAAAATACATTTTTTGAGAAGAGAAGAACATAAATCCCAAGAGTTATTTGGATTCTGCCTGCAAGCAAACGTGCAAATTACAATTATCAAAAAAAAAAAAATTGAATGACAATATTAGATGGTGTAGGTACTGTAATAATGTATGCTTTGTTTTGTTTAGGTTTATTAAGACAGTATTCAGAATAAGACTAGATACATTTAACCAACTTTTTTTTTTTAAATATTATAAACCAGCGCTTGACCGCAATCCTGCCTGATGGTAAGCAGTGACGCAATCGTTGATGGTAAAGCGCACTAGTTTATTAAGAGCCTATTCACTCTAGCCTTGAAGACACTCAAATTGTAGTCCGACGGAAACACCGCCGCTGGCAAATTGTTCCAGTCCCTCGATGTACGCGGTATAAAGGAGGAGGCGAAACGCTTCGTCCGGATCGTAGTGGTGTTAACAACGTAAGGGTGGAAACCAGCCGTACGACGGGTCGTCCGCTGGTGGAACGGAGATGGGGGAATTAAATCATGCAATTCCCTCGCACACTCCCCGAAATGCATCCTATAGAACACCGAAAGGCTGGCTACTCTACGCCTGTGCTCTAGGCTTTGGAGACCAACTCGAGTTAGATCAGGGTCACCAATCAGCCTCTTTGCACGTCTCTCCACTGAATCCAAAGTGGCCAGGTGACACTTGGCAGCACCAGCCCAAATGTGGCTGCAGTACTCCACACACGAACGGACCTGTGCTTTGTATAACATTAGAAGCTGCCCAGGTGTGAAGTACTGCCGGACCTTTGCGATAACGCCAAGTTTCCTGGCAGCCACCTTGGCCTTGGACTCAATGAACCGCCCAAAGTTAAGGTTCGAGGAAATCTCAACTCCCAAAAGCTGAAGGCGGTCGGAACACTCCAAGGACACATTCCGAAAACTAGGGGCCAAGGTGAACGGGCTCCTTTTGGCGGTGAAAAGACACGCCTGTGTTTTGGCGGCATTGAATGCTACAATATTGGCATTGCCCCATTCGGAGACTGCCTGCAGTGCAACACTCGTTCGCTCAACCATGGCCTCTCTTTCGGACCGGATTGATTCCCTACTAGCCCGAGCATCCGGCAGGTATCTCTCTACAACTGTGCTGTCATCTGCATACCCATAGATACCGGGCATCAGCAGATCGTTAATATGCAGCAGGAACAGAGTTGCAGAGAGAACAGACCCCTGAGGAACACCGGCATTAGTTGACATGGGCTCAGAAGAGCATCCGTCGACAACAACTCGGAGGGACCGTTCAGTCAGGAAGTCTTTTACCCAGCCAGTCAGGCTAGGGGAAATGCCGTACGCTGGAAGCTTACTCAAAAGGCCAGCGTGCCATACCCGGTCGAAGGCCTTCGAGACATCAAGGGAGACAGCAATCGCTTCCCCATTCTTCTCGAGGGCCTCGCCCCACAAGTGAGTGGCATACACTAGTAGGTCCCCAGTTGACCGATTGCGGCGAAACCCGTACTGTCGGTCACTGAGGAGATCGTTACCCTCCAGGTATGCCAAGAGGCGCGAGTTCAATACACGCTCCATAATTTTGCAAAGTACGGAGATAATCGAAATCGGCCGATAGTTGGCAGGATCGGCACGACTACCCTTCTTCAACTATTCTTTACAGTTCGATCTACACTTTTATTGCATCGGTGACATGACTACGGTAGCTGCAGTAAATATTTGGAATTATAACCACTTTTTTTCTATTGATGCCATCCTTATGCCTAAGGATTAGAAGTCAGAATGAATTAAACGGAGTGAAAAATAGTTTGGTTGAATGTATAATTTTATTCCGAATCGTATAGTAGACCCACATTCGCTAATTAGATAAGATAAATTTGATATAAACGTGGTATACATAGTTTTACAACAGCATATGAGCTCAAACATGTTTTGTTTAGAAATTAAAACATGCGAATTTGAACGAATAAATAAATTTGAAATTAGAAGCATCATGATTGGACGCAGTTAAACAAATCAATTCAAACCACAATAAGCTATATTCTGGTTTGAGTCCTTTATGTTTAACTGAGTGCAATTTATTTTCAAAAATATCCTTAATATTGTAGAAGTCATTTACTTTCAGCAGTAGTATAATTTTATTTTTAAAATCCCGCAATTCCATATTTGAAATACAGGTATGAAACACACATAGATAGCTTTTATTATATTTTGCTTACCTCGGGATTTATCACAAGTCTGTAATGATCAAGGTGTCTTAGAGAACTTATTTCCGGTGCTGTTTTGAATAACCCTTTATATTTCCTAACAAATTTGAATGATTCATAGAAATATAATGAAGGTAATAGTAGCAAACCCAAGTCGTTTAAATGTTTAAGTTGTTTGTTTTTTTCGTTTAAATTCCATGAAACTGGTAAGGCTAATGCAATCAACCGGATATATAGCGTTTAGGGTGTTACAGAGAAATTCCAGATGTAAAACCGAATAACATGGCTTAACCTGGGAGCACAAGTTTGTCGAGGCTCAAGCTCAGCAGTAGCTTTGCTACAAAAGAAGGAAAAATGCGTTTATTGATGTTATAACAAAAGAAATACACCTAAAACTAAAAAATATAAAACTTGGTTTATAATGCCAAAAGGGCCTCAGCTTAGCATAATGTCAGATGACAACACAAGATGTGCCATCTGACGCTGATTTTCAGATGCTACCCACGAATGCCATATGTAATTTTACAAAATTACAAAAGCACAGATATGGTATTTTTACAGTTTTCACTCCTCAATGATAAAAATGATACATATTTTTATTCATCAGTTGTTTTAGTCGAAAAAAGGTATCGGGGAAATTGGCAAAAGAAACCAGGTTATGTTCGTGGTTATTAGGTGATATTATGGATTTGGCAGACTTATAAATGTTAAAAAAGTAAAAAAAAAAAATACATATAATACCACTATAACGCCACAAGAAAAATTTATGAAACAAAATTGGCTTACCACGCCTGTTACAGACAACAAGAAGACCTAAATAATATAACAGAAAGAATGAGACTTAAAAAAAAAAACTTTTGAATAAGTTGCTCAAATCATTCTACCCTGATTAGGGAAAACTTTATGTTATTAATTTCGACAAACAAAATCATAGCCAATTAAACAGGAAAAAACATTATGAAACATAATGTACGTAACACAAAACTTTGAAATTTCCGAGTTTTAAAACTTGGGAAGGGGAAAAGATTACGCAATTTTTTCTATGTTTTTCCTCTTATATTCTGAGAATGTCACTACCTTACAAAGATCAGGTTCCTACTTATATTAAGTTATCAAGCAGTAAGAATGGGTTGAGGGTCTTATACTTACCAATTTTTCCCAAGCCTTTGTATTTCCAGTCCAGGGCCACTCAAAGAGGGTTGAAAAGATTTTTCTCCCCTCTAGATTTGATGTTTTGACATCAAGTGGTTGTCAGTTAACAATGACCCCGCAAAATAATTGTGTTACATACTATCAATCAGAATCTGAATCATTTTGAAGGGCCAAGCCAATCCATTGCTCCATGACATTCGAACAATTTGTCTCCTCAACAACGTAAATAACACAATCAAAATCAAAAGTCATTTATTCAAATTAGACTGAATCAGCAGTTTTTGAACGTCGGCATTACATAAGACAGTCCCCCAAAACGGCCGCCCTTCAATTTTCTTTCTCTTTTTCATTTCTTTCAATGAATAGTGATGAACTGTCAAAATGAAAGTTAATTCCTATAGTTACTGTGTTTTAATTACCCCACTGTACATTATTATAATGGGGTAATTAGGTAACACAATATACTCTATTCGGAATAAGATTTGATATTTAAACCTTTTTATAGTCCATTTTGACTTCTATTTAGGAATAAAGGAAGGTATTTAAAGCAAAAAGAGGTATTAAGATTATCAACTATTTACTCACATTTGTCATTCCACCAATGCAATAGAAGTTAAAATTGGATGGACGGATTGTAAAAAAGGTTTGTAGAAATGTCTAATCTTATTTCGAATGGAGCGATTCGTCGTGTTCCAGCATGATGTCTGGTGAAGCCGTACAGAGAACGGGTCTGAGGAGTTGTGTTGCGATGTGTGCCGGGTACGACGCGCCAAATGTTTGGTTGTGGAGGGACTCCAGATCAATCTCCCTCTGGCGCAGCATCGTTGGTCGTGTTGTTGGGTTTAACATTGCATCACCTCGCTCAACTGCCGTCTTCCTTCCTATTCACTAAGTTTTTAAGTGAATAGGCTTAATAAACTATCGCGCTTTTCCATCAACGATTGCATCACTACTTACCATCAGGCGGGTTTGCGGTCAAGCGCTAGTTTATGATTATTAAGAAAAAAAAGTATAGCTGTAAAATAAAATCGAATATTTTTCTCGTTCTTCAGCAGTCTTGGATCATTTTGGAAGTAACCTGGTTTTGTAAACAGGTAGTAATCTTCCCACAAATTGGGGGAATGTGTGGGGTAGGCGGATTGTTTGCCGCTGTGATTGATTATTTGAGTTATTTTTGGAAGTGTACCACAGAACTTGGCACTGTCGACGATTCGGTTTACTGATGAGACGGATTTTTATAGATTAATGGTTTCCACAGCGTCAATATAGTGAACTAATTTATTTAATCAGCACTATGATTATAAACATTGTTCAATAATTTACTATTTTGGAAAAAATTGTTAAAAGTGATGTACCTAATTCAAATTGCTGAAATGCAATAAACGTTCTAAGTATTATCAATGAGAAAATTTAACTTTTGTAACTTTATATAATACTAGCGGTCGCCAGCGACTTCGTTCGCGTGGAGTTAGTTATGCCCCGCTCTTATTGGTCACAGTGTGATGCTATATAGCCTAAAGCCTTCCTGGATTGATGGGCTATCCAACGCAAAAAGAATTTTTCAAATCCGTTGATGATGATCGTTGAGTTGTGTTGCGATGTGTACCGGGTACGACGCGCCAAATGTTTGGTTGTGGAGGGACTCCAGATCAATCTCCCTCTGGCGCAGCATCGTTGGTCGTGTTGTTGGGTTTAACATTGCATCACCTCGCTCAACTGCCGTCTTCCTTCCTATTCATTAAGTTTTTTAAGTGAATAATTTTTTAATAAACTAGCACGCTTTGCCATCAACGATTGAATTACTGCTTACCATCGGGATTGCGATCAAGCACTTGAATATAATTATTAAAAAAAATAGTTCCGATATATAGAGATATTCAGTCGCTGTACGTAAGCTTAATTTTAGATTGGACGACGACTTCCAAATAGCTGAAAAAAGACAAGATGATGATGATGTTGTGTTCGATGTTTTGGCCGATAACTAAACAGGCAAGTGAATTACTGCGGAAATCCGCTGGTTGTGAGAAGCACGGGGGTCTTACTCCAACAATACGATGTCTATCGTGTCGGCCTAGTTACGGGCGATTACTACTCCATATCACCTACGGGCATACGATAATCCTACGGTAAGGGTCTATGACAACAATATTTGACAGCTATCCCTGCTTCCAATGTTGTTGTATTTTGTCCGCCCAAAAACTTAACTAATCAGATGTAAGATTCAGTTTAGAACTACTTTCGAACGGGACTGTATCGTATTGATGCAATTCAATTAATAAAATCAATTTAAATAATTATTTGCTAGAATATGGTATATAAGATGTTACAATAAAGTTTTGTCAAATATTTTTTAAACAGAGTCAGCAGTAAGTTTTTAAAAAGATTTGTTATAAAATTAAGAGCTAGCGCCCTTGACTGGTCCAGTGATCAGCCTGAAGGCCTGCTCATGCTTAGAACAGGCCTCCAACACAGCTCCACAGCTACAATAAGGGCTATACTTCACCAGGACACCATGGTGGCGCAACCAGTTGCCGCTACCAACAAAATGTATACAGGGTTGCACAAACAAACGGACACCTGGTGAGTAACTCTCTATAGAGCTGTATACATATTTCGGTAGCGGCGACTAGGTGCGCCATTATGGAATCCCGGCGAAGTATATAATAGCCCTTAGGGTAGGCTTACGTCCAGCAGTGGACGTCTTTAGGATGAAAGAAATGTTGTACGTAGTGCAGAGATTTTGTTCTTCATTGTCTACTCACGATCATGTAAATCCTCACAATAAACAAAGGAGATAAAGTTATTTAAATCCAGCTACTTATTATTAGCACCGTCGTCAAAACATGTAAATATTCTCCGCCAGACCCGAAATGAAGGCATTGGAGTACGCACGGTCTCGTGTCGGCCATTTGTATTCCTGACCACACACACCTCCCAGGGCTACCAACACGTTTGAACATTCGGATATTACAGTTCAGAAACTGACGTAAAACCCTAAAAACAAAACACAACTTTCGAAACAACTTGGAAATTCTACCGGACTTTTAAATTACAATGACTGAAAGTCGATCCCTAAAATGGGGCTTTGCTGTTGTTGTTGAGTTTAACCATCGCTTTTTAAAATCTGGACAATAGAAACGAATCGCCAGATGGTAACCCTGTTGTGTTGAAATGGGTACAGTATATAGGGTGTACCCTTGTCATTTAAAGTCTCCCACACACTCTGTATTTTTTTGGAACTAATGAGAGCCGGTCAGTATATACTGGTAATAAAGAAAGCCGTGCCTTTAAATTACCAAATGGTCTAGACATGTTGACGAAGTGCTTTTTCGTAAATTGAACTTTTAGGTATTTTTCCAGGAGCCAGGACAGGCGTAGGATTTATGTCTTAACTCAGACTTTTGTTTATTAGGTTCTGCAGAAAATGTAGCTCTTTTCAATATATTAGACGTGATATTTTTCGAAACCTTTTCCTACATTATTGGGAGTATCTACCTAGATCTGTTTTTATGTGCATGTTTTAGCTAAAAAGTTAACGGCCGAATATTAATATAATCCAGTTTTTTATCTATCTATTACTTTGAATGATTTTTCGTCTGTCTAATATACCAACATTAGTTTCGCTAAGTTCAAATAAAGATGGTACCTTATATAAGATCATACTTCTTCATAAACATATCTAACGATTATCGTCACATATGACTTGAAGATACTGTTATCTATCCTATAAGACAGTTTATATCTCATAATAAAAATTCTCATAAAATGGAATGAAAATAACCCAGTCTCATATTGAATTTTCATATTCCATTCTCCAGATTTAAACACGACAAAGTAATTTAATATCAAGTTAATAAACTCTTAACATTGGTAAGTGATATTTAAAATTTAAAACAGCCACCTCTGAAGAAACCGAATAATATTAGCGGACATTAAAATAGGGTGCAAAAAGTTCATTCGTATTCAGAGGTCGGTCCGCGAGCGAATTTTCCAAGGCACTGTGTCAAGTGGGGTTATGGTACAGTGGAAGATATGCTTTGTATGTACACGCATTTTTTTTTTAGTTATTATAAAGTAGTACTTGCAATCTAGCTGATGGTAAGCAGTGATGCAATCGTTGATGGTAAAGCGCACCAGTTCATTAAGCCTATTTACTCAAAAAAAACAAATCAGAATAGGAGGGAAGATGGCAGTTGAGCGAGGTGATGCAACGTTAAACCCAACAACACGATTAACGATGTTGCACCAGAGACAGAGGGAGATTGATCTGGAGACCCTCCACGACCAAAATCCCGACAGAACAACATTTGGCGCATCGTACCCGGCACACATTGCAATACAACTGCTCAGACCCGTCCTCCTTACGGCTTCACCAGACATCATGCCGGAACACGACGAATAAGCTTGGCGGGCAAGACTTTGTCTGTAATTTGAGATTTTCAGTATGTTATGAACATAAGAGCATGATCGTACTGATGTAGTAAAGGTGCCTTCACCAATAAAACTGCACCAATACGCTGTTAGAGAGTTCTTCATCCCAGCTGAAGCACCAGGAAGTGCTGAAGGGTGAATGTTGGAGGATTGTCTAGTGCAATTTTGAAGTTTGAAAAGTTTCGACTGTCAGTCTAGTTTGAATAAATGACTTTTCATTTCGACACCAACATTTCAACAGTTATGTACTTTTAAGTTCCATGTAATAGAGTATTCCCTAACGTCGTATTCATCTGCAGTGATCTAATGGGTATAATTCTAGACCCCGGGCTGCTTTCGAGAAATTCATGACCAATAAATCCAATAAAATTTTGCCCGACTTGGCAATGAAATGCTGGAACTCACGCTAAGCTACTGTTTAGCTGGTGCCACTTCTAGGCATAAAGGCAATGGATAGCAAAACAGAGGGAAACTCCATAAATAGAATCAGATCATAAGTCATTGTTTTGTTTATGAAGGATCCGTCTCTTGTCTCACAGGTACCCTATTCCTAAAAACGTTTAACCTAAAAGCTAAAATGCCCGAGAACGCTGTGTCATTTCAGTAAAATTTGCTATCCGAGCCAGGAAGTTCAGAAAAGAGCTCTAAGTCGCTTGTAAAGTCCGCATTCTGATGTTCCATTATCTCATAAATACACTTTTAACAGAGGGATTAAAACATGACGCAAAAACGTTTTAAACCCATTCAATATGCATGAAGTAATAAAAAATCGCCCAATCACTGCTATCGTATAGCTCACCACTGAAACAACCTTTACAATAGCGATATACATATTAATTTAACAGCTTTTTAAATGATTTACTGCGCGATATATTCACTTAAATTAAGGGTTTCGTACTATAATGTTTGGAACTCGGCATAATCGTAACCTATTGTAAAATTAAGGCAACATAATCTAAATCATTTTTATTGCTTCGTCCAACTCAATTTTACGTACAATAAACTTTTGATCATGGAACGAGTAAGTTATAATAAGTATTGCGTTCACCTGAAACGTTAACGTTTGCGTTCACGTTTGCTAGTTCTCGTAAAAATATATTACTTTAGGATACCTGGTTTAGGAAAATGGTATAATATAATGTGGTTTATGACTTCGGTAACAGGGTTTGTCTGGCATAACGGGATTTCTTCAACAGTCTTTAATAGTGGGATTTCTTCGAACAAAAGGTATTGATATTGTGCATAATGTTGAATGCAGCGTAGAAACCTATTTACTGGAACTAGGTCAGGTATTGAAATGACCCGTTTTAGATCATTGCAGAGTTTATTAAATTTCTCAACACTTCAGGCAGTAGCATTTATGATAGTCGGTGAAGTGAAAGTTTTGAACGATGCTAAAATTCATAAGCGATTATACCGAATATTCGGAAGTGGATATTATTTTGTGCAAGCTATTGAGAAGCAGTAGAACTATGAAAGCAAGCTGTCAAATAAGGCACGCAGATTAATAGGTAATGAATACATTAATGACAGGATTTTTAGGCAAAAACTTGGAAGCTTAATTGGGTAGGTACTTATAAAATTTACGATAGGCTTAGAAGTCCAGACACGGAGAACGTATGGATTGTGTGCAACATTTCAACTGTTCTATGTTGTTGTATTGCAACATGTTTAGGAAGCGTAGTATAGTATGCCCCCTACTAGATAGATGCAACCTAAGAAGAGACGGATCTAAAGAAAGTGGCTAGGGTAGAGTGGATACGACAGACGGAGGACAGCGTATTGTTTCAAAGCCTGACAGTAGCCTATGTCCAGCAGTGAACTGCGTTGAGGCTGAGTTGATTGATTCATTATGTATATAGTGTAGAAGTGAAGTAGTAGAAGCCTGACAATCAGCATTTAATACCTCAAAATTACATAAAAACATTATTCCAAAACATAGGTGAAAGAGTGATCTTCGCCATTTCTTAGTACTTTTGGTGGGGAGAAAAAGTGACGTAACAAACTCCCCAGCAGTACAGCTAACTATTCAGTTAGAAGCACTGATTCTATACGAAAGTCAGTAATTAAAACTACAAAACTAATAAATAATGTAATGTTCTGTACATTACATTAAATAATTTGCGATATATCAATTGACTACACGACCTGTCAAAATGGAAGTGCTTGGAGGAAGTGCATGTTTAATATCTAGCTTATCATTTCGGCTATTGATGACGACAACTAGACATCCACGTGCAATAAAAAATTAGGGTCAACCTTTACTATCACATAGCGCACAGGACGTCATTTCCATAAAAAGTTTACTACTAAGACCTAAAAGTTATATTCTTTAAGGATTTCAACTCAAACATTTAGCAGCATAGCAACACATACATACAAACATTTAGGGCTTAAATACATTGTCATAATGTTTGCAAAATGTACTAAAACAGATGCCGCGAATTATTATTTCAGTTCAGTTCTATTTATGTTCGTGCTCTACAAAGTGCCAGTGCTTGAATAAAATTTATGAGCAGAGATGTACTTATTTGTAAATGTATATTGTTAGCCTGTCTGAACTTAGGCAGACTCTGAGGAGGATAGAAATTGAGAATATATAGTAGGCTTAACAAACTTGCTACCTTACTTTTTTACTAGTTTTAAATGGCTTATAATGTTCTCAACGCAGGAGCACATTTGGGAGGAGGAGGAGCACGAGCCCATTAAACGATTTAAAAGCTATAGCTTTTTTTTTTTTTTTTTCTATAGTTTTATAGCTCTGCAAAGACCAAACTTTGCAAAGAGGGATATTAGTAAATCACAGATGATTTAGAAGACTCGCTGTGCTAAGCAATTTAATTGAGCAATATACGTAAGTATACTACAATTATGACATTCTAATCCCTGTTTTTTTTTTTTTTTTAATAACGTAAATTATTGTAAACATATTCATTTTTAATGTCTGGACTTGAAAAAGGACGATGATGCCTGAGTTTGTTTCGGCTTTTCTTCTCAAAAGGAAATGCCAGCTTCATCTAGTCTAAAAATATGACGTGTAAAAATTATCAGTGATTCTACTTGCATATTAAACGATTTCATTTCATTGGAGCGGGAGTGGACGGTGGTCGAGTAGATTACACTACAACGCGGGCCCAGAGCTGGCTGGAGTATATCACATGTCTTAGAATTTTTAGTTCTATGACATGTCAGCTTCCTCTCTATGTTTTCCTTCGCCATTTTGAGAGCAATGGTTTTGAAATTAAAGCAAGATGGAGAAGAAACTAATAATATTAGATACTGTAAAACATTTTATGAACAAAATAGTGGGTTAGAATTCCATATTCTCAAAAATAAACTATCTTAACTATGAAATATTTTACAGATAATCCAAAGCTAAGGCCATTCATAAGCAACTTTCTCTACTATCATTATAAAATTATCTTTAAAAAGGAAATTAACCTATTAATAATGATCAAATATAATCAGCTGATAAAATTTACGGCACACACGATACCTTCGAGCGTATGTTGGACATTCTTGAAACCAGTTGAAAGATTGTGGGTCAGAGTAAACTGGAAAAGGTTTTGACCTCTCAGCTCTTAGATGTTAGATACACAATACAGTAGTAGGTGATGAGTATCTTTGTAGTTTAAACATTTATTGTTTTGAGATTGAAGGGAAGAAAGAATTTAAAAACTTTTTTTATTGGTAGTTACAGTTTAATCTAACTTACATTTGGTAAATCCTTAGCCTATGCTAATATATAAAGCTGAAGAGTTTGTTTGTTTCTTTGTTTGAACACGCTAATCTCAGGAACTAAGTACTGGTCTGATTTGAAAAATTGTTTATGCGTTGGATAGCACATTAATCTAGGAATGCTTTAGGTTATATATAACTAAACCACGCGAACAAAGTCGCTGGCGGCCGCCGGTATTATTATAAATCTGAAAGTGAATTTGTCCGTTCCGCTTTTACGGCTAAACCACTGAACCATTGGTATGAAATTTGGCGTACGTCATATCAAGACCCGAGAATAAATAACAGGATGACAGGATGACGCTCTGACTTCTAAAATTCTCGTATACCGTAAACCGCATATTACCGCGTAATCTTGCATACAAATAACTTAAATCCTTTAATTTCATAAATCAATGGTACGGAACCCTTTGTGCGTGACTTGGTAGGCTTTTATTATCTATAAGACGGCCTAATTTTTTATTTTTATAACTTGAATACATCCCTATTTTAAGGATTGGGCGAAAGCTAGTAAATAATTAGGCGTATTGAGGTTAACATTTTGGCAAATAAATCTGTTGGAAGTAATAAATACCTACTACTATGTAATATACAACGTGTAACATAAAGGGTATATACATAACAAAGGCATGGCATCTTTACATGATATCAAACGATATTGGAAGGGTTTTTTAATTCTATCTCTTTATGTTAGGAAGTTATGAGGAAAAACACTGCCTGTGATACTATCATACTAGTCGCACAGAGATATTGAAGACATTTATCGGTTTTGGCAAGTAACGTGACGGGTAACGAGTAGTTATTAACATATGTAGTGTGCTGCCACGTTTGTTATGATTTTATTTTAAGAAACACACGAAACCGAAAATTTGGTACCAAATTTTTGAGTATTTTATTTTGAGTTGAAACCCTTCCGATATCATTTGATATCATCTAAAGATGCCATACCCTTGGTATGTATCTATATACCCTTTTTGTTACACGTTGTATAGTAAGTGGTACACTACAACACATGACTATTTTATATTGTACTAGCTTTCCGCCCGCGGCTTCGCCCGCGTGGAGTTCGGATAAAAGGTAGCCTATGTTCTTTCTCAGGGTCTAAAGATTGTCTGTGCCAAATTTCATCAATATCAGTTGAGAGGTTAAAGCGGGAAAGCGTAACAGACAGACAGGCAGACAGACAGACAGACAGTGTTACTTTCGCATTTATAATATTAGTATGGATTCCACAGTATTGCTCAGAAAAGGTCTAACGGTAGACGTCTTGGCAGAATGTTGAAATGAATGAATAAACATTTTAACAGTTTTATCATCGTCATCTCAGCGTTAATACCAGTAGCATCCGAAGCTCCCCAGCTTTGGAGGCTGGGGTCCACTTTACCAGTCTAACTGCTGATTTTGGCTAAACTTCGATATTTTCCGTGAAGGCACTGCCGTCTGACCTCCACAACCCGAAGGCGATATCGAAGCATGGCAGTTAGACCAATTATTTTTGAGGCTCCAACAACCCGTAACTACTGTCATTAGATGTTCGTATGACAACCGGGTCCAACGGCTAAATAATGTGCTTTTCGAGGTAGGACCAGATCAGTGCAAATATTCAAATTATTCATGCATACAAATATTTGCACTGCGCAAAAGTTTAAATATAATAAGAATAATGTATATTATGTAATCATTTTGATTTTTTTCTTATAAGTTACTAGCTTTCCGCCCGCGGCTTCGCCCGCGTGGAGTTCGGTTATATCGCGCTTTTTAGATTTCCCTCGGGAATATCAAATTTTTCCGGGATAAAAGATAGCCTATGTTCTTTCTCAGGGTCTAAAGATTGTCTGTGCCAAATTTCATCAAAATCGGTTGAGAGGTTTAAGCGGGAAAGCGTAACAGACAGACAGACAGACAGACAGACAGACAGACAGACAGACCGACAGACAGACAGACAGAGTTACTTTCGCATTTATAATATTAGTATGGATAAACAAGCGCTTTACCGCAATCCCGCCTGATGGTAAGCAGTGATGCGATCATTGATGGTAAAGCGCGCTAGTTTATTAAGAACCTATTCACTCTAGCCTTGAAGACACTCAAATTGTAATGTGACGGAAACACCGTCGCTGGCAAATTGTTCCAGTCCCTCGATGTACGCGGTATAAAAGAGGAAGCGAAACGCTTCGTCCGGGTCGCAGTGGTATCAACAACATAAGGGTGGAAACTCGCCGTACGACGGGTCGTCCGATGGTGGAACGGTGATGGGGGAATTAAATCATGCAATTCCCTTGCACACTCACCAGAATGCGACCTATAGAAGACCGAAAGGCTGGCTACTCTACGCCTGTGCTCCAGGCTTTGGAGACCGTTTCGAGTTAAGTCTGGGTCGCCAATCAGCCTCTTCGCACGCCTCTCCACTGAATCCAAAGTATCCAGGTGACATTTCGCAGCACCAAATTCTAACCAAACACCTGATTTTGTAATAGCACGTTTTCTGTTTACCAAAATCTTTACTAATATATAAAGCTGAAGAGTTTGTTTGTTTGAACGCGCTAATCTCAGAAAGTACTGGTCCGATTTGAAAAATTATTTTGGGTTGGATAGCCCATTAAACCAGGAAGGCTTTAGGCTATATGGCATCACGCTGCGACCAATAAGAGCGGAGCACAACTAACTCCACGCGAACGAAGTCGCTGGCGGCCGCTAGTACGCTATAAGCGTAAATACTCTTTAATAAAAGTCAATGCAATTACACTAGGGGACAGTCTAGGTACTGTTTTATTGGTTTTAAACTGGGGTGAGGATCGTTTACCGCCAGGTCAACTAACTACCACTTTAGTCCCGAAGTTAAATGAAACAACCATTTCCATTTGACCTCAAAGCTAATCGGAAATTGTTAACTTTAAATGGGCAGATAATCAAGTTCTTTTTAGAATAATTTATCAAGTTGAATTACAAGAAATCTGTACTAAAATTATACCTGCCCTAAATTGCGTTTTGTATGGATCACATGATTGGACTGCACGGTTACCGCAGTGGTTAAGCTGACTTGACTGCTGCGCTGCGCGTCGCGGGTTCGATTCCCAGATGGAACAAATAATATTTGTATGACCCATAAATACCTAGTTGTTCCGGGTCTGGTTTATATGTTTGTAAACGCACCCACGATACAGGATAATTTCCTAAAGTGGAGCAATTTTTTTTTTTTAATGTTGCTTCGACCATTTATCATTTTTTTGTAATTTATTGCGTCATGTGTACCTACTGCAAATAAATATTTTCTTTTCTTTTACTAGCTGCACCCCGTAGTTTCACCCGCAGACGAATTAGTCCCGTCTGAATATCCGAACAAAAACTATCCTGCATATCAACCCTGGTTATAAACCTTCTGTGTGCCAAATTTCAACCAAATCCGTTCAGTAATTTTTGAGTGAAAGAGTAGATAGTTGTAGGGTATGCGTGCGTCTCGAGCACACCACGTCATTGTTACGAGAGCCACAGGCGAGAGTAGGGGTGTAGGTAGTCTGTCCGTTAAGTGCGTGTGCGAGCCTGTGATATTCAACGATGCATTTTAGCATGATAGGAAGTAGAACAAAATAGTAGGCTTACACGTAGACTTATTTAATATTCATCCTTTTATCGTTAACCGGAATGTTTAATTGTTTGAAAATACTTCAGTAAATGGGGAACCATATTGTATTTTGATTCTATTTCACCCCACCCATTACAAAAACCCCTATACTCACTCATCCCAAACATTTAAAACATGGTCCACATATACATACATTAATTATTCACGTTCATACATAATTTATTATAATTATTCAGTACAATGTTATTTTATCGGCGAGGAAACACTACTGGAAGACTTCGTGTTTGCCGAGTCTATTAATGTATGAATAATTAATTAATATTTGGGAAATAAATACTTGAAATTGACTTTTTAGTAGGCCATACAAGTTTATGAACTGTCGGAGAGCAGCTGAATAAATTTTTGGAATTGAAGTGTGAAATGTGCCTAATTTGCATTCGTTGTTTTTCTATCAACTTGTTTACTTTTCTTTGCGAACAAGTGATGTTTTAACAACGTTACGGCGATGCGTGAAGATGCTGTGTTGTGGTTAACATAGTACACAAGCAATACGTTCGGTTTGTTAACCGACAAAATAAAACGAAGCAGGTTCATAAGTAAATGCGTATATATATATATATATATAGATATATATATATATATATTTTGTTTTATGTATTTCAGTTATATGTACTTCGAGGGACTGGAACAAATTGCCAGTGGCGGTGTTTCCGTCCTACTACAATTTGCTCAAGTCAAGGCTCTTAATAAACTAGTGCGCTTTACCATCAACGATTGCGTCACTGCTTACCATCAGGCGGGATTGCGGTCAAGCCCTAGTTCATAATTTATAAAAAAAAAAAAATATTGGACCACAATGACTGATTACCTACAAGGTGAAGGACAACATCTTGACGAAACCTGGACTTTAAGCCTCTTAAGTATGAACGTGCGGGTTCGATTCCAGTACTTTCTGATTACAAGGTGAAGGAAAACATCTTCAGGAAACCTAGACTTTAAGTCTCAAATCGCAGATCCACATTGAGCAAGCGTGGTGATTACGCTCAATCCACTCTGTATGAGAGGAGACCTGTGTCCAGCAGTGGGACGACAAAAACGTTGATGCTGAATGTATTTCAGAGTAATCCGCGGGAGGTCATTTGATGATTACCCATCCCCAAAAAAGGTTATGAGTGAATAGCGATGCGACCGTGTGCCGCGTGCCCTGCCCCCCTTCGCCCGCGCATGTATTGCCTACCACACATGTATTAAGTTAACCTTTTTTAAAAAACAAAAACTAACACCACTAGCGAAATAACATTTATTTTGTTAGGGGATTTTTTTTTTACTTTATCCCGGCTTTGTAGGCATTAGTAGAATTAGTTATCGATACCTAACAATATCTTCACGGATCGGACAGGGTTTTCTTTACATATTGTATATACAACTCTAAAAACAAACCAGGTGAAATAAAAACAGTACGCTAGTAAAATGTCCTATCTACAGAAATCTGGAAATGCAAGCAATCAATAAAAACCCCTTCACTTCAAGACAAATAAATGTTTTCAACCCCGAAAGACCCAAAAAAATAAAATTATACAAACTGCACAAATGTTCCAGAGTCAACCCTAAGATAAATGGCGTAATCTTCTTTATCGCAACGAAAAACTCTGAACGATAACAAAGAAAAAAAAAAAGATTTTAAAAGACCATAATTCACTGACTCCGCCCAGGAACCCTTTTTGGGGGAGAGTGGGGTAAAACGGTATAGATGCGGTATTTCCATTGTGTTTACATCAGTTCTGAGGAAATTGGGATAAGAATCGGTTGGGTACTCAAAGTTAGGCGGCTTGGAATATAAAATATTGCTGCATTACTGACGCAGCCCGAGGTGATTATGTAAGTCTTGTGTGAGATATTTTCTAGTTATCTTCACATGTCGTTTATGTTAAATAAGTAGATGCTTGATTGAAGATGATTCCAAAACTTTCAGAACATCAACAACCTTTTTTTAGCGTCTCACATTCTGGGCACGGGTCTCCTGTCATGCAGAGAAGGATTGAGCAGACTTAAAGTCCAGGTTTCCTTAAGATGTTTTCCTTCACCTTGTAATCAGTCATTAGTGTCCAAGATATACTTAGAAAGTACATGTAACTTAGAATAGTAACATGTACTTGGCTGACCTGGAATCGAACCCGCAGTCTCATATTTGAGAGGCTGGTGTTTTAACCACTAGGCCACCACGACACAGAACACTTTCTCGTAATTTAAGACCTTCACAAAGTTGTCGCAGTTTCATCTCGACGATAAAGAAATATGAAATACTTAAACTTTTCAGACTGTGACTGTTCTTAAAATTATGAAAATTGCCATACTGATTTTCAGAAAATGAATAAAACTCAGGTAATTCTAATTTTCAGTGACTCTGGTCCTCTGTCGGATCACCTCATTTGCTGAAGCTGAAGTGGCAATGGGCTGGTCACATATGCCGCAGGACCGACAACCGATGGGGTAAACGAGTCCTCGAATGGAGACCGCGTCTCGGCAAACGTAGCGTAGGACGCCCTTGGGCGAGATGGAGCGACGACATCAAAAAGATGGCTGGTAGTGGCAGGCGGAGACAGCTCAGGATCGAGCTTGTTGGCGTGTCACGAAGGAGGCCTATGTCCTGCAGTGGACGAGTAGAGGCTGATGATGATGATGAATTCTAATTTTAAAACTAAAACAATCAGTAGGTATTTTGGAAAAGATTGAATTCGACATAAGTATTACCTTTGTATCGAGTTGTCTTTCTTGTCTGTTTAATGAGTTATATATATATATATATATATATATATATATATATATATATATATATATATATATATATATATATATTCACATACTATATTATATATATATATACAGGATTCTATATATATATATATATATAGAATCCTGTTAACAATTCTCGTAAAGAAAAGTAATAAAAATTGAATAAAAACGTTTAACGTAAATTTACAATTTAAATTTCCATTCCTTAATCAGCTTAAAACGATTCCTCGGCACAGTATAAACGCTATGAACACTTTTAAAAACCCCATCAATCAAAAAACCATAAAACACAATAACAAAACAAGATATTTAAAAACCAATTAAGTGCAACACAAAACTCGCGGCACAAACTTTTATAACGCTGAAAACACCCATTACTTCCTACCCATTCTGCCTTTGTTTACTCTTGCTTCGGAAATAAGGCCGTAGATAAAACACCTAAGAGCGCAGTATAAATCATACTGTTTCAATTATACCCCTCTCACTCAGTGTGTGAGCCTCCTTTGTACCAGTATATCATTTTCACGACTTTATTTTATTATTTTCTGGTATGCTGATAGAGGGTGCTAATAGTAGAGATTATGTGATAAAAATGGTTAAGGATAATATTGTGAGGAAACAGATGGCATAAGCAAAAACTGGGAAGACATATTACATCCAACAACCTGCACTGGGACCACGTTGTGAATTACGGCCCACCCTTCCAGAAAGGAGTCTTGTATTTCATCAGCGGGAACGTTATATGCTTATTATGATGTGATAAAAATGGTAAAGAAAATATTTAAGAAGAGTATCCTAATATTTTCTTCTAAGACTATCATAATATCAGCGTTGCGACATTTTTAAATGTCGAACGAAGCATTTGCTGAGATAGGAGCCATATGACAACCACCAACCTGCACTAGGTCCACGCGTGTTTGTTTATGGTCCACTCCCTCTCATAGAGAAAAGGTGTGTATCCCAGCAGTGGGAAGTAACAGGGTGACTATTTTTATGTCTAGAGAAAAATATGAATCCCCATGTGTATCTCATAGCCTCACTACTTATACCATCGCCTAGCTCCATAAAGAATAGAGGTAAACAAACCAATTTAGGGTTATCACAACTCACATTTTACAAATTTCCTGTTATTTACATGATTATTGACTTTTACAAGCTAGCTATTTATTAACAATTCCTATTGCAGCATATTTCAATAGAATCACTAAAATGCATAATAACTTGGTATTTCGAAACCATTAAAAAGTCGACATTAATTTTACGTGATAGCCCTACAAAAAAAGAAAGTAGGATGAAATCCAGGTATAAACACATTTTGTGGAATTCAACCAATGAATAAAGTTGAGGCATTTGTCTCTCTCAATACAATTTTGCGTATTTTAATTACTTTCAAATCAACTACTTAACACATGCATTGTAATACTTTCAAGTGTGGACTAATTATGATATATATATGAATCAAAAATTTAACCTATTAGGAAATTAGCTTACATTTGTCATATTTCATTCAAATCGGTTAAGCGTTCTATGCAAATCATAAATATCTAAACATAAATAAACTGTTTAGATTAGTAGGAAGCAGGTATATTACTTTTATGAAAATCTTCTATGTAGAAAAGGTTGTTAACATCGGTCTTTTAGGCGTAAACTACTCGTTGCCTAGCAACGCTTTGTTTACCTCTATTCTTTATCGAATTTGGCTCAAATATAGGTCCTGTTGTGATGCAAGTTTTTCAAGTAACCTGATGAAATCGGCTATACAAGAGAGTACCAAAAAAACGATTGATGAATTAGCAACATAGAAGATGACAGTTAATGAAGAAGTTTGGAAGCTCAAGCTAAATAAATAGGAAAAACAGGATGTTGAATTTATGAAAAAAGGTGAAGTTTGAAATTCTTACATCTTTGTCGAAGTTAGGCTTGGCCTTGGCCCTCGTATAAGATGAAAACGTAAAGAAGACTAAGTAGCAGGACTTGGTTTTAGGTAAGTGATTCTGCTAAATGCTATCTGAGGACTTTCTAACTCTGGGCCGTGTAGCAAACTTTATAATAACTAAAAGTTATTCCTCGAGTTTTAATAGAAGCAATGCTACTGCGGTGTGGTAACGTGGTTTAATAAACAATATATTTAGGATTATTTAATTAGTTGAACCTAATCACACAATTTGAGGAAGAAAAGTCAAAAATGTATGGAACAAACAAGGTTACCGAAGCTTATGTCAATCCTATTGAAAGTCGTGGAAGGAAGGCGAAACACTTCATAAAGGATTGTCATCTGTAATTGTTTGCAGGTTTTAAAAATACAATTCAAAAAATTCATCAATCAATGTCCATGATTAATAATGACGTATTTATTCTCTCCAATCAGATCAAGTCCATCGATTCCGATACCACTTAAGCAATATTGATTTCTAAATGATTCGATGACAACCACCAACCCTTCAAACACTGAGGATACTCAGAAACCGATACCGTATCTCAAAATTGAATTTCTTAATTGCCTATCCGCTACAGTGAAAATACTTTGATGAAGTTCGTTCCTTTCGGTCAACGGGGAGTTTCGTGAAATTTCATTAATATTTTTTCACCCTCGAAACCACAGGGTTGGGCAGAAAGTTTTTTAATCTTGCTTGAGGTCGTCTGCCTTGCGAATTACATTTACCTTGGGCTCACGAACGGTTAATGTTTTTTGCTATTTCGTTTGTACCTGGGATTGGAATGTTGGGTAGGCAGATTGATTTGAATTTTTCGTATTATACTTTTGGGTTTCGGAATTCCACGTGTTAAATTGTTATAAAACTTTGTAATGAGATAAAAATGTTGGAAACAATATTGGTTGTAACAAAATCCGATCTTCATTCAGCATTAACACGAACAAAATCATTGGCTTAAAAACAAGATTTTGGTGAAGGAGAAATCGCCAATCTGTGATACCAATATACTAATAGTCCACGTACTGTAGCAAAAAATCGATAGAAATTCTGTTAAAAAAAACCAATTGCAATTTTATTTAAAATAAACATGCAATAAAAATAAAACATAATTATCACAATACTATGCCTGGAAAATTTTTGTTCATCATCATCATTTCAGCCGAAAGATGTCCACTGATGGACATAGGAGATCCTTGGGGAGGCCCAAGGATCTCCACGACGACCGGTCCAACGCCTCCCGCATCCTCCCACCTTATTGGGGGCCTACCCACGCTGCGTCATTTGTTTTTTGTTATGATGAAGAAAAGCGTCAAGAACCAGCTATATCATAAGTATCAGCAGAACTTAGTTGAATATGTACTTGTACAACACCTCACACTTTAAGCTAAACTATCGCGTGTTCATCTAAGCGATAGAAACGATGCTCTAAAGACCAAACTGCTACAAGTTAATTTTGGACTAAATAGACTAGAAGAGGACTAAGTTTGGCACATAGCGGAATTTGGCACTACTAAACACTGAAACGGTCACTTTTATTGGTGTTTGTTGCCAAATATCATTATGTAGCTCTCTAGGAGGTAAAAGGCTTCTGTATTTACGGGTTTTAACGTCGTTTCCTCTAATAGAAAATAACAATTTTATATTTTCATTGTGTTTCAATTTGCTTTTCATCATTAAGATTAGGTATATATTTTAAGTTTACTCTACAATTTTGATTGCTTTTTGTTACTGTCATTGTAAATATGTGCCATAATAAATAAATTAATTAATCCATGAAATGTTATTTAATAAAATGAAAACACTTGTATTTCTACTAATAAAGAAGCAAAAACTTCATAGCTTTTGCATAGTAAGCCTTCCTATATGGAAGTCGCTGTTACGGATAAAACTAGCTCAAGAATTCATTTATATACCCAGTTTACTAAAAAAAGCTAAGCTAAGTTTTGTTTGGAACCAACTATAAATCCATTGAAATAATGTGTAGGGAATTTTCTATACTTACTTTATTTTCATTTCAAGGTATTCGTATAGAAACACTTACTTAAAAACTATATCCTAAAAATAACGGTGGTGGAAATTTCTACAAGAAATATCAAAAAATACCCTTCGATACCCTCAATCAAACACAGTCTTCAATCCAAGACATAAGCAGAATTTTACTACATCCTAGCTCAAAGGCGATAACTCCAAACAAACCCTAAAAATCAAAGTTATCCAAGATTGGAACACTAAATATTATCATCCCTGGAGGAAACGACTTGAGAAAAAGGTCGGCGGTCCGTCGCTGAAACTTGAAGGATCTCAGAGATAACATCGTTTGTTATCAACTAGACTTTGTCCACGGCTTGGCCTTTATATTATTTTGGAATTGTGTTGGACTGTTGGAGATTTAAAGTCGTCAACTTGTTTAGAAATATGGAGCAGACGGTTTGTCTGCTTCGTGTCCGCGATTAGATGACAATCTCGTACCGAAAATTCTTGAAAACTCTCCAAAGTATTATGAAGGTACAGGTCGTCTGCCCAACGGGATTTGCGTCAGCGAAACCGAAGAATTTCCATACGACCTCTCACCCCATATTCATGTACCTAAATATTTATCCCTAACAGGGGAGTTTTCAAAAATCTTTCCAATTTGCTTTTGGACCCACCGGATTACGCAGTGTATATACATATGTCAAAGAATTGCAGTATATGCTTAATAATGAATTTGAAATTTCTACCGAGTAGAAGATACTAGCTGAAACTCCGCTGAGTCATGCATTTTCATCAAGAGCGTATATACAAGCAGCAAAAGAAAATAACAATCTATTTTAAAATAGTATTTTTCCCGTCAAATACAAGACTAGTCTAGTAGCCAATTTACATAAAAAAAATTACTTGCTCTGATAAACAGCTCATAAATATTCTAAAGCTTAACTCTTGGCATTGCAGTATACTCAGCATTGACAACAAACAGACAGCCTGCAGACAAATCGTAATAGTGTTGATTGTTGCCGAGAGAAGGGCACAAGGGCCTGGGACTGAACTCCTTAAAATGGTTGAAGATCGATAGATTCGAGACCAGGCGTTGAAGAAAGCTTTCAACGAGCCCTTTTATGTGTTCGCGAAATAACTAAAAAATAGAAGGGTGGGTTTTATTTCTATGATAGGGTAGGCTTTGAGATATATTGAGCGTAGTATAGAAAAGCATTGACTCGATGAATAGGAATAATGAAAAGCTTTCGAAGCGTACGTGAGCCAGCAAATGACAACACTTTAAACGTAGGCGATAGGGGGAGATTATATTTAGGAAGTTTTATTGTTCGGCAGTAATGTTTTTTTACTACAGTATGTATTTAAATTAACGAGAATAAAACGTATTTAAATTGAGTGCCAATATTAGTATTTACATCAAAATACTAACATTGACTAGTCTATACTTAAAAAATATAAAGCTGAAGAGTCTGTTTGTTTGTTTGAACGCGCTCATCTCAGGAACTACTAGTCCGATTTGTGAAATTCTTTTTGCGTTGGATAGCCCATTAATCCAGGAAGGCTTTAAGCTCTATATAACATCACGTTGCAACCAATAGGAGCGGAACATAACAAGCTCCACGCGAACGAAGTCGCTCGCGGCCGCTAGTATTATATAAAGCTGAAAAGTTTGTTTGTTTGTTTGAACGCACTAATCTCAGGAACTATTGGCCCGATTCAAAAAAATCTTCTTGCGTTGGATAACCCATTAATCCAGGAAGGCGTTAGGTTATATAACATTACGCTGCGACCAATAGAAGCGGAGTGTATAAAAAAAATAAAATGTACGCGGTATATTAAAAAGCGTAAATAAGCGTAAGCGTATAAGCGTAATAATGTATCTATAGAAATCGACTCTTTTGAGGTTAAAATAAAATGTTCAAATAACTAACTCCACGCGAACAAAGTCGCGGGCGGCTGCAAGTAATTACTATAGCATAAACAAAACCACTCCAAATTGAAGTCAAGTGAGTGAACATTACATTAAGTACCACACTAGTACAAAAACTATAAAACTAAATGAAATAACGCTTTCAGTAAATGTGTGTTATGAATTTAGCCTAAATTACAGTCTAGTTGAAAATTAATCAGAGGGTAATAGAGGATCAGCTCCCTGGTATTAAATTAAATCTAAAAACGATTTTTCATAAAACAAATATGTGGATAGGAAAACGTAATTACAAAGTTTGGGCTGGAATTTTTAAAATACACTTTTACAATTTTGGAGGCACTTAATAATAATAATTTTCTGGCCGGGAGAATCAATTAGACACATTATTTCCGGGTGTTCTCGTCTAGCTAACGGAGAGTACTTGCATAGACACAACCTTGTAGCAAGGATAATTCATCAGCAACTTGCTCTTAAATACAACCTTGTGAAATCGGAGGTGCCGTACTACAGGTATATGCCCGACCCAGTTCTCGAACATGGCCATATCACATTGTACTGGGATCGATCCATCATCACTGACAGGACTATTGTTGCCAATAAGCCTGATATAGTGCTGGTGGATCGATCAGAGCGGCGTGCAATGATTGTTGACATAACCATCCCACATGATGAGAACCTCGTGAAAGCTGAGAAAGATAAACAAATCAAGTATCTTGACTTGGCTCACGAGGTTGTCGACATGTGGGAGGTGGATTCAGCAATCATTGTACCGATAGTCGTGACAGCCAATGGCTTAATAGCCAAGAGCCTCGACCAACACCTCAGGAGGCTCTCGTTAGGCAGCTGGATCAAGGGCTTGATTCAGAAAGCGGTACTGCTGGACACGGCTCGCATCGTCAGGAAGTTCCTCTCTCTGGAGCCCTGACCGCCGGTAGCTTGGACCCTGTTCCCGATACCAGTGGGCTACTATTTTGTATATTTTTAAATGTTTTTATGTGTTTATATAAATATTTAAAAATATCAATTATATGTATGTTAAATAAATAAACGAAATAATAATAATTTTCTTATTTAATAATTTATTTTTCTTGTTTTTCAGTAATTCTGTAAACATATTTATTGTGCCACTCCAATCATGCAATAATCAAAATAATTTACGAAATAGTGATCAAGACTTTTACATTATGTTTACGCTTTAATGGCACAAAAGCTATAAACTTTGATGAAAGCTTAAAAAAAAGAAATGTAGGTACAAAGGGCAAACAAATTAAAATTCAGAAAATCCTATTACACAAAATTCGATCTCAGACCAAGATAAACCTACCACAGCTAAACCAATAAGGAAAATTTCAGCAAATTCTTAACGCGACCCGAAATCTTCCCACGGCCATACGATATCCAACGTGTCTATAATCTTAAATCTTTAGCAAATACGTCGGCCATTTTCATTGTGATTCAAGTAGGATATAAAAAAGCGTAAATTACTTCGTTCGACTAATGCAGACGCTTCTTTCAAGGCAAAGCGAAAGTTGAATGGTTTTATGGGATCTTTTATAGGGTTCTTCTTATTCTTCAACGTGTTTTATTATGTTAGAAGATGATATACAGATGGTCCTTATAATGGGCAACTGAAGTTTTCGGCCAAAACTGAAGCGGAGTTTGGTGATAGTTTCTTTATGGGGCTTTCGTTGTTGGGTGGGGTGACAGAAATATTGCGTTGGTTTTGACGTTTAGGTATCTTTATGAATGTTTTGATTTGAATGTTTTGTTTAATTTGAATATGGTAGAAAATGTTATGGTGACTTAAAATTTTATTGAAGAATTAATTAATGACCTGGTGAAGGTCGCGGGAAGTCGATGGATGCGGGCAGCAAAAAACTGGTCATTGTGAAAAACCTTGAGAAAGCCTTTGTTCAACAGTGGATCTCTATAGGTTGAAGAAGAAGAAAATCGAAATCAAAGGGATAAGAAGCTGTATGCAAAATGAACAGGTGTTTAACAACTCAAGAGTCTACAGAATATAAGTACGAAATCCACTTAATAAATTACACTAAGACCAAATATTGCTTAGCTCTGGAGCTCACGATCGCTCGCTGGATTGGCACGAATAATGCTAAGCTAAAGTACGCAATAGGTAACGTATAAGTCTTAGCAACAAGTAACCTTAAAAGAATAACGCAACTACGAAAAAACTGTATTAAAACTCAAGGATTTTTTAAATACTATAAAATGAAGCTAAAAAAGGATACCTTAAAGATTTTTTTTTTTATAAATTACAAACTGGTGCGCAAATCCCGCCTAATCCTAAGCAGTGATGCTATAGTTGATGGTAAAGCGGGCTAGTTTATTAAAAACCTATTCACTCTAGCCTTGAAGACACTTAAATTTTAGTCCACCGCCGCTGGCAAATTGTTCCAGTTCCTCGATGTACGAGCTATAAAAGGAGAGGCGAAACGCTTCGTTCGGATAGTTGTGGTGTCAATAACGCAAGGGCGGAAACTCGCCGTAAGACGGGTCGTCCGATGATGAAACGGAGATAGGAGAATTAAATCATGCAATTCCCTCGCAAACTCTCCAAAATGTATAGAATATAGACAGGCTGGCTATTCTTCCCCTGTGCTCCAGGCTGAGATCGTTTCGAGCTAATTAGACTAGCTGTTATAAGATTCCATTTACTGTAAATATTCAATAAATCATTGACCAAAAACCTTTATAACGGCTTTAGTTTAATACGCAATGTCTCAAATCTTTTAATAGTATTATAGTAATATAGCACCGCCATTAATTGGGCAACTGATGATGATGGTTTTATTATCTGAGACAAGCAGACAGTTTGGAATGTTAATACTGTATTAAACATTCCAAACGGTGACAATTTTATTATAACAGTGACATATTGTTAGATAAACAGAGGAGTTCACGCACCTCCTAAAAATACGAATCGTGTTAATAAACTACGTTTTCCAAATAATGGACACCATTCAGATCGAAAAAGGTCCAGATACAAAAATACTAAAACGATTGAAAGAAACACATTAGGATTATAAGATTGGGTGGATGTGAAATAAACCTTTTTTGTCAGACTTGAAATATTGGAGAGCAATTGAGATCAGACGTAGCTCGGAGAGAGATCGTTTAATACAGTTTCTTCTAAATACTTTATTGATAAAGTACTGAAACTAAATTACTTCAATTCACGTACCAAATAGCCGGACTTTGAAAGCGTCTCACCATTAATAAGCTAAAGCGGTTAACAGTACGTGGTTTGTATTGAAAACTATCCTTTAATAAAGTTCCAACTATATTGAAATGGCAATACATATCTGATATTAAATTTAGTTTAAAGGCTGATTATTAACATTTAGGGTATCATCAGTACATCTAAGCTGTTAGATACAAAGAAAATTAATTGTATTTTTTTTACATTATAAACTAATGCTTCAGCGCTGTCCCTGATGGCAAGCAGTGATGAAATCGTTGATGGTAAATTGCACTAGTTTATTAAAAGCCTATTCGCTTTAGCCTTAAAGACATTTAAATTATAGTCCAACGAAAAGACCGCCGCAGGTAAAATATTCCCGTCCTTCAATTTCATTAAAGGCTTTCATTTCATCATTCTCTTAGTCTTTGGTCTTACCAAAAAGTTACCTATTGTTGAAGCGGAAATCAGCATTATTAATAATACGGGAATGACATAATTTCTCACATTCACAAACTATTCTGCAAACTTCCACAATTAACAACTGCTTGCCCAACTTTGGGGCAACGGCCTCTAATTGTCAGTAACAGCAATTCACTCCAAGTTGAGGCCGTATAAATATCGGTCTACCAACAATTGGACCAGCTTTACACAATACAGCTGAGTTACCTAAGCACGCATACAGAGAGACAAGCAACTTACCACACATTTGTAAGGTAAAAATACTCGCTACTGGCTATAATAATTATGCGTTATATAGTTTTTTTTTAATATATATATCGTGGATAGCGTTTATGTAGTAGTAGGCCAAGAGCTGTGACGTTATTCTATAATGGCGGCACCTAAACAGTGTCGTTTTGGAAAGCGTGGGCTAGGACACTTCTCAAGGGCGAAACTGGCGGTTTGCCTATAAATTGTTATTGCCAAGATTGGAGGATATATTTACATTTCATGCTTTAATTCAAAACGCCACCTGTGAAATGGAGATCTTACCGCCACATCAAGATGGTGACTACCCTATAGCTCCGCCGTCGCAGACGTCGTCATATATTTGTTATGATTTGAAATAAAACTCAGCACATGATCTAGATTAATATATAAGATACTTTTATATTGATATTTCGACAAGATCGTGTTCAGTCTCTTGGCTTCTTCTTTCTTTTCACTGGCTAAAACTACACTGCCTTCAAAATACGAATTGCGCAAGTATTTTAGCATCCGAGCTGGTATATTTGTGCAGTTTATCACACTTCCCGGCCTTGTATTGGTTCGCATGACTTCCTTGCAGCCCCCTCACCCTATGCGGCCGTATCGCCTCATGTGTGAACCTGTTTTTGCTCGTTGTCATAGAGCCGGCCTTTTATATCGATATATTCATTAGATCAAAATCACATTCGTTCTAATGCCGAGCTCATCCGAAACATTCGCAATAATTTTCAAAAAACGTTACAGTGAATATTAGAGGCTTCTTTTCATAGCCCATAGAGTTGTGAAATCTCATTTTACTTGCAACATTGCAAAAGGTTATTAAACCAGAGTGGATCAACGGGAAAAGGTTAGGTAACAATAAAAAGGTTCGCAAGGTAAAGATCGCTGAGTTTTTATTGTAGTGGTGGGGCCTTTGTTTTGGCCATCTTTTGTTCTTCACGAATGCTTTGAATGGAACGATTTTTCAGTTCGGAAAACAAGTGAGTTTTTAACGTTGTTCGTAATAAAATGTCGGTTGATTAAATCTTTTTGAAATTTCTTCCATTATATTAAAAATGATTGATTGATTTTATGTAGATGAACGGTTTTTTTTTTTGATAGTTTTTGATGTTTTAAAGTGCTTACTTTAAATGTGATTGGATTGATAAGGAGAGTATGAGGTACCTATAGAATTATTTTGCTTCAATTGTTTTATGAAGGCAAAATGAATATATGAAGTTTTTTTTGTAAGAGATTGATTAGAAAGTAACTCTTTTTTAATAGGCAGGTACAACGGGGCCGCACGACACTAGTAACACTGACCTTGAGCAAAAGCGTAATACGGAGTTTTAATAGTAGCACTGGATTTTGAACGCAGTGCTTAGTGCTGAGAGTTGAAAATCCAGTTGTGTGTTTTTGATGACCAGGCAAAGCGTCAAAAAACATAATAGGATTTTGCACTCTGTTGGTTTTTCAATGCTTGGGTTTGAGAGTTGAAAATCCAATGCGTTATATATCCCACCACGATATTAATACGTTCGTGTGCTCATTACATTACTTATTTCGTTGCCACTGACGCACTTCCCATGCTTGTACAGATAAAGCAAGAAAAAGCCGCTGCTATACAGGCAGTACTCGTAATAAAGGCACTATATGCTTACATGTAAAACTCAAGGGTTAAGATCTACACGGATGCAAAAAAATCTGCATTTATAACAAAGGATATAATTATATACATCTTTTGAATGAATTTTCCTATGCCGGAAATCAAATCAATTGACGTAAGTATACATATTTGAGGAATAGTGTCGAAACCTTGTTCGATGTAACTTGATCTAAATGACGTAAGAGAGGACTGTCTGTATTCATTAAACAAGGAATCTCTTATAATCATAATAACTTATAAACAAAAAATAACGTTGTATAAAAGAACACCAGGTTATGTGTTCTTTCGTATCATCCTCCATACACAAAAATCTATCTTGCCTAATAATAAATTAACTAAAGTCCATTAGACTCTTATCCACCTACGTAAGAGGGGAGAGTCCCATCGGTCTGAAAACACATTCAGGATGCCATTGGAGGAGGAGCGCAAGCGCGTCATCATGGAAGCACAACGTTTCCGCATGATCGCGGCGAACCCGTCGACCCTCGTCTCCGCGAACATCCCTGACTCGCTACAGCGCGGCGCCACGGCAACCCCAAGAGCATTATATTATTTGTGGAAATATTATCATGAACACACCTTTGTATTACAATTAGATTTCTCCGAATTAACTTTATTAGTCTAATGTTGGTTTTATATATTTTGACAGCCTCCGTAGCGTAGTGGTAGCGAACGCGGCCGCTGCGCAAGGAGGGGTGTTTTCGATCCCCGCACAGTGCAAATGTTTATATACACGAATATGAATATTTGCATTGGTCTGTTCGTGCTTCGGAAAACATGTTAAGCCGTTGGTCCCGGTTGCCATATGAACATCTAATGGCAGTCGTTACGGGTTGTTGGAGCCCTCAAAAAGTCCAATAATTAGTCTAACTGCAATGCTTCGATATCGCCTTCGGGTTGTGGAGGTCAAATGGCAGTCGCTTCACGGAAAATATTGAAGTAGCCAAAATCAGCAGTTAGACTGGTAAAGCGGACCCCAGACTCCAAAGCTGAAAGTAGCTTCGGATGCGACTGGGATTAACGCTGAGATGATGATGATTAGTCTAATGTTGGCTCTTAAGACGTCAGACAGCCAAATTCACGATTTACTTAAAATACATTTTGGAAAGGAAAAATCTGAAAGTTCATCAAAGACTAATAATAACTCACAAGAAGGTCCTTGAAGGAATCTTAATAAAACATTAATAAAATTCAAGGCATCTTAAACAATATAATTCTTCGAGATAAACAAGTGCTCCCAAATGAGGCCTGACCAAGGATATTAACAGTTAGTTACACGAGATATATATATTAAAATTTCATTGTCACTTTGTTTGGGAATTTTTCAAGTCAGTGATTTTTTTATTGTCGAATATATTATTAACTACCTAAGTAATATGAAATCTCAAAAAAGTTTGAAAGCATACGTACTAAGCAGTAAGGATCGGTTCATGATGAATGTACCTATTTAAAAAAAAGGACAATCTTTTAGGATATGTAACGGTAGCTGAATATTTTGTTAGCAGAACTAACTGGTTCATCAAATTAGTACAAGACTTCAAGCATCACACCAAACAAATATTATTTAAACCACGAATGAGGTCATGCGTATCAAATTTACCTTTTGCACTCACTGAGCATTATATACTAAACCAAGTTTCGGGTATACATTATACAAGTACAATTATAAGAGACGAAACAAACAGTCAAACAAACCATAGAATATAATTGTCTCGAAACTATATCAATATCAACCCACATCACAGCGAAATACATTATTATAACTGAAAGTTCAGACATATTAAATACATATACGGTATACCTACGGACAAATTGTAAACTACAAAACATTATTTTGGAACAAATAAAACAATTTCATTTGGGAGGTCAATACAAAAAAGTCTTTGAGTTATATCAGAGAGGCATGATCAAAGGTCACTGTTTGCTGAGGGCCCAAATCAAATAGTTTGTCCCATAAATAGCTTGGGTCACGTCTCCAAGTAAATTGGTTAACGGCCTGATTCAACGAAAAATTATTTTCGCTGAAACGCTGGTCGTAGATGAAGTAAATTGTTTGGGAACAAATAAAAATGAAATATAATTTTGTGAGGGAATCGAGATTAAAGTTTCCACGTTGACGTTTATGTTGTCGAGGTTGAGATAGGACATTGAAGCTGAAGTGGTGATTTTAATAAGCCAATCTCCAGAAGTGGTGATTTTAATAAGCCAATCTCCATGGTTGTCGAGGGGTGGAAGAAAATTTGAGAATATGTACTTATTGCAGTGTGCCGTAAAGTGAGGGAGTTAATTGACAAGAACAGTTTTTGATGCTAAAGTTACGACTCATTATTTGTTTGAGTACTTGATTAATTTCGTGAGCAGTCAAATTTGAAAACAACATTGCTGACTAAAACATCGCTTTGAAATATTTTAAACTCCAATTCAGCAAGTTTACGGAATTCTCAATTAAATATCGCGAAATTCGCTAAATAGTTGCTAACGCTAATTGATTTCGTTGATTACCACAGGAACAATATTCGAGATCCACCTCTTTCGTAATTCTTCGAGATAAAACAAACTTTTGATAACCCCACACCTCCCTAAAGACTAACTTTGTGAACAAGGAAAATTTAGCAATTTTACCATCACAAGGACACATTTCAAAGATAATTATGACTTTAGAATCCATTGAAAAGTCCATTTCATCCGAAGTTTGCCTAGTAGTTGGGAAACATGAAAATCTAATCAAAACATCTGGGGAGTTCCTAAGTGGTAAAGGTTGGAAGTACTCTCACATTTAATACTTTGGTCAATGAAGCACGATATGAAATAGCTTCTTTAGATACAAATTTGAAACTAGTAGTTCGCTCAAGACTTTATGCCACAGACAGATCGTGTTGCAAACTACGACGGCCATACTAAATGGAAATTTTATAAATATGTGGAGCTTGGAAACTGTGCTGACGTATGAAAGGAGGCTGGAATATCTTAGAAGGAGTTGCGAGGCAGCAAGTTGGCAGTCCTTCATTACTTATGCACTGTGTGATCTTAAGAATTAAAACTTGTTAAGTGGTTCTGGAGACACCGCGACACCCAACGTTAATATAGCTAGGAACTCTCTTGAATTAGTAAGAAAGGAAATTTTGGGTTTAACAAAATACACAAAGAAGAAGTGGAGAACTCAGTTATTTTTAATTCAAGTACCTGGATTGAACTTACAAATAATAGTAAAACTATGAAAGGGTCATAAAAGTTGGCTATATTCCCGTTCAAAGTTTCTTACAAGTTAGTGATAAAAATGTCAATTAAGACCAACAATTTAAAGATTAGAATTTTTGTCCGTTTATCCAAAAGTATGTTCCGGATTCACCCAAAACCTGGTGAATGGATTTGGATGAAATTTGGCAAACCGCAGTTTATAACCTAGACTAATTAGTTATATTGATTCCAGTAGCTCAAATTCATATTTTTAAACATCGTCGCGCACAAAGCCACAAGCAAAAGCTAATGAAGTACTAAAGTAACTGAACAGAAAATTTAGCGTTCATCCTTAAGTACAATTCCAGGTAATCCATAGACAATTTATTACTTTTAATAAAGAAAAGATTTTTTATCTCCCTTTCATTTCGCTTTACCTGGGACTGAATTAATCATATCTCCTTAAAATTTATGTCGCAAAACCCAAGGAATACTTACCCGAATCGTGTTCCAGAAAATTCCTCACATTTATAAGACGTTAAGGGCGAATTCAATAAATAATAAAATACACACCTACCATCACCTCTGATTCGATTTAAATCAAAGAGCATTTTTGGAATTCCTTTTAAATATTTCTCTGAAGCGTTTAAATTGGAGGAAGATGCCAATTTGGAAATTACACAAAATCTTTGTAGGAGGTCTTAAAAGAAAATACTTCTTTACATTTTTCTAAGATGCGGTTGTATCGAGAAGGAATCTTAATTGAACTCGTGCTTTTGTATACTTTCAATTGAAGCACATTTCAATTTCCAGAAGCTTTCATTAAATCGAAATTACATTCGATGTTTCTTTTTTAATAAACTAGCGACCCACGCCTACTTCGCTGCGTCGTTTGCTACGTTGTGCAACTTCATAGGATATCTGGATTTCTACAATAGATGTGTTACATATTAAATTGTTATTCACATGCACCTTCCTTCATCATTTTTTTTTAAATTATTGTGAAAAATAACGCGGTATTGCAGAAAGACAGGAAAAGCGACTCTATTACATAATAAGTAGGTATAAAACTATAAATAGATACTACATATGTAGTAAGTAATGTAACATCTATCTATAGCTCTGTGTTCTCTGTTGTTAGCAAAATCATGTTTCTTTTGTATAGTTTGGTGTTGCCAAAGTGCAGACTTGGATTTACAAAAACAAGATCTGGAGTTTATGACAATATATGTACATCATTCTTAGAAAACTATTCCTTGATTAAAAACTGTGATGTTAGTTGTGAAGCTTGCAACGTTAAGAGAATTACCCTCTCAAAGGCTAATGTCATATAGCTTCTTTATCCTTCAATTCTAGGCATTAAATTCCACTACATGAACTAGATAGATACTGGTCAAGATAAAAAATAAAAGAAAAAAGCACTTATTTAATATTTATTTCTTTATGGGATTCAACAATATCTGGGTTTGCAATTACTCACATTCATAATATAGCGAAGACTTGCTAAGTCTATTCTAATCATCATATTCCGCAAAGCAATTGCTTCCTTGACTAAAACGAATTTGCTCATAAGCTTGCAAACTAAATAAAATTACCCTCTCTAAGCAAATAACATAATAACTTCGTTATACCCCTCTAATATTCTAGGCATTGAATTCTAACATTAAAGCTACAAACCGTTCTTTAATTTAAGAATGGCGTGCAGAAATATCAGGGTTTGCAATTACGTTCATCCAAAGCGAGGACTCGCTTCGTCTATTATTTATGAGAAAACATGAAAATGTTATAAGAGCAACCATCTTCTTCACACTTGTTTGTTTCTCTCGATGCGCAGACATCGCTTTCTGTCTAATTAATATTAATGCAGTTAGGTTGTTTTAATTTTGCAGCCATTGTCCAGGGCGCCGTTTCAGTTTCGTTTAGTTTACAAACTAAGGTAAATGCAATAATTTCATTTTTTGCTTATACCGTGACCCCTGGCGCACTGGGAAGTGAAAAAACACTGGTGGAATTTAGTCAGTAAAAAAATGCTCATCGGAGCCCCTATTGACTAATATAAAGTACCTCAGGTTTATTCTCTCTAAAAGTCTGTTCCTGCCGCATATTAAAGATGCTGATGCTATCTACGGGTATGCAGATGACAGCACACTTGTGGAAAGATACCTGCCGGATGCTCAGGCTAGTAAGGAAGTCACTTTAAGTGTTTTAATGCCGTGGTCCTGGCCGTCGCATAGGCAAGTGAAGAAACACGGGTGGGTTTTAGTCAGTAAAAGTCTGACACGGCCTCCCGCACCGCCCAGAGCGGGAAAAGTCATTTGATGACTTCTTATCCCAAAAAAAGGCTAGAGTGTATAGGCATTTAATAAACTAGCGCGCTTTACCATCAACGATTGCATCACTGGTTTCCATCAGGCGGGATTGCGGTCAAGCACCAGTTTATAATAAACATTTACGTAGTGGAGATGTTTTCAATGGCGTCTGATTTGTCGATGGAGTATCTTAGCCGGTGGTGACTCGCCGGTCTCTGACTGACAGGACTAAGGAACTTCTTCATGTGTATTTCTCAACCATCATTACTAGGAAGATAATTTTATCGTAACTTTTGAAGAAATCATCATTTTTTTTTTAGTTATAAACTAGTGCTTGACTGCAATCCCGCCTGATGGTAAGCAGTGATGCAATAGTTGATGGTAAAGCGCACTAGTTCATTAAGCCTATTCATTTAAAAAACAAAGGAATAGGAAGGATGACGGCAGTTGAGCGAGGTGATGCAATGTTAAACCCAAGACTAACACGACCCAACGAAGCTGCGCTAGAGGGAGATTGATCTGGAGACTTTCCACGACCAAACTCCCGGCACAACAACATTTGTCGCATCGTAACCACCACACATCGCAACACAACTGCTCAGACCCGTCCTCCGTACGGCTTCATCAGACATCATGCCGGAACACGACGAATCGCTTGGCGGCAAGACTTTGTCTGGTGGGTGGTAATTTCTGCCGGCAGCCGATGTTATGGCCTACCACCGAGACATCATTGTTAATTGTCATGTTTTATGGCATGACAGAAGTTTTTTTAATTAAGAAACTGCACACCCTCATTTTCTTTCTCTATAGTTTAAAGTTTTTTCACGGGTTCCTATAGTTTACTAATTAAAATGTTTTACCATGCCAAATACTTAGTCATGCAAATACTATTCAAATAATTAAACATATTATTTTCGTTATCCATCTTACTGCAATACAAGAAATTTATAAATTGAAGAGTAATCCGTTACAATTTAAATATATATTCTAATGGATATTGACACATTAGATATTAATGGATTGTAATGGATTGATCCAGATGCTAAAAGCGACTGCGTTCAACTCAATCTTGGACTTCAGCACCACCACAATTCCTAAGCGATATTGGTCAATGAAATATCTTCGTATAGTAGTCATTATCTTAGTAATACTATAAATGCAAAAGTTTGTGAAAGATGGATGAGACACACTAAAAATCGAATTGAATGGCGCGAAATAGGAGAGGTTTATGTTTTTGTAAGCAGTGATGCAATCGTTGATGGTAAAGCGCGCTAACTTATTAAGAGCCTATTCACTTAAAAAAAAAAACTGAATGAATAGGAAGAAAGACGGCAGTTGAGTGAAGTTATGCAATGTTAAGCCCAACAATATGACCAACAATGCTGCGCCAGAGGGATATTGATCTGGAGATGACCCTTCACGACCAAACACAATAACATTTGACGCATCGTACCCGGCACACGTTGCAACACAACTGCCCAGACCCGCACTCCGAACGCCTTCACCAGACATCATGCCGGAACACGACGAATCGCTTGGTGGTAAGACTTTGTCTGGTGGGTGGTAATTCTGCCGGCATCGGCAGTCCATGTTATGGTCAAACACCGAGAAATGGAATATCACATAGGATCCATTATATTCTGATATTTCTCATGGTATCGATACTAACGTGGATAAAACCGCGAGACACAGCTAGTATATGATAATAGGGTCTCTATTGGTAATGGTAATTAATGGGTCTTTCTTCATTTATAATAATTGCCTATATTTTGATCCCAGACTTAATATTTTCTTTGAACTTCCCATCGTTATTAGTCAATACCGTTACAGCTTTCATACATTTAACAATAATATACTTAACAACATGAATCATGAATATTATTATAATATTATGGGAAACTCCAGTTTTAGTAAAACAAGTGAAAGCAAACATTGTATAATATTATCTTATAGTTAATTAATCGCTCAACTCCCTATCCCATTAATACAACACCGCCCACTCTTAGTATCGTAACTTGCAAATTGCCCACGGTTTCGTGGTGATTCCGAATGTAAATTGCCAATTTGGCCAACACGACGATTTTCCGTATAAACAGGTGTTAGAGATAATTTATACAACTGATCAATATTCAATAGATCGGAAATACGCGAACGTATTCTGTGCGTTAAGGAAAAATATGAGGATATAAAAATATCACGAAGAAAAGATAGACTGTTCCCCTCTAAATACAGTCATTCTTATGTTCATTGGTTCCTTTGGGACTTAGAAAATAAAGTAAGTTTTATAGGTCATCATCATCATCTCAGCGTGTAATACAGGTTATATGCGCGGCTTTCGCGTTGGAGCCCAGGGTCCGCTTTCCTACACTTCCTTCTCCATTTCGCACAATCTTTGGCATCCCGTGGTGTGAGATTTTTGGCATGCATGTCATCTCTTACAACGTCAAGCCAGCACTTTTTTGGTCTACCTCGCTTGTTCCGGCCCGGCGAAGGCACCATGGCAAAACATTTGACATTTGTTACCCACGTAATATGTTTTCGTAGTAAGTCTTATAGGTAACTCATTAAAATCCTTTTACCTACAACCTATCTATTCATTACACCTTTCAAAAAAAAAAAGAAGTTGTGGCAAACGTAAAACCCCTCATATTCATAAAGTACCTTAGTATTCATGGAAATAAAAGTTTATTATTCTTCCTGCGTCCTTGTTTATATAGCTTTTTACTCTAAAAGCACTTACACAGTAGTACTTTGGCTTCGAAATTTCTAGGATTAAAGAACCGATCCAAAATGCTGACCAGAAACGATATCACGAGCTACAAAGACGTACGTTCAGGAGTGACCTATTTCCAGCTACAGACACATCACACAGTCGGTAAGAAATCTTTGAAGAAGATTTGCTTCAACAAGTACTTGAAGGAGAAGTAATTTATTTTTCAATAGTCGGATTATTTCGTTGTGGGTCGTGTTACCTTTTATATGGCGTCTAAAGTTAGATTGGATTCAGATTGTATTGTATTTGATACTCGATGCTATCCTACTTTGCATAGGATTGTGGTTTAGAAGCCAGGAAAATATTTAGAAAATTCACTTTGGATATATACCATATACGTCGCAGCAATCCCCGCTAAAGATGGAGTACAAACTGGACAGAACAAACAACCTGGTGCCCTACTCTGCTATTTTAAAATTTTGTCATTCCAACACGATTCCATTGTCATTGTGCTAAAAGTTCGTATTCTGCTAAACTGATAATGATCAATCAATTATCGAATGGTGATAGAACATTGCCGTATTGCCATTATTATAAAACCCGCTAGTAAAAATGTTTTTCTGAAAACTACTATTCAATTTCAACATTGATTAATATGGAGTGGAGTGTCAGTGGACACTGGAAAGTCATAAATACGCCATTTTGTTAGTAGTTTATGTAACCCATCAAAATCGATCATTATGAGATCACTGATTAATCATTATTACACTATTATAATAGCAGACTAGAGCCCTGGTCCAATTTAGCCTTCGATTGAAAATTGAAACAGCTGAAAGTCACGGGAACAAAGCCTTTACACAATAGTAGGATGATTCAGGCTAACAGTAAAAGACGTTAGGGTAGACGGAGTGAATACCGAGATCACTATTATTCGTCAGACATCTCGGTTCCATCTCGGTCATCATCATCATCATCATTTCGGCCGGAAGACGTCCACTACTGGACATAGGCTTCCCCCAAGGATCTCCACGTCGACCGGTCCTGCGACTTTGCGGTTTCCCGCGATCTTCACCAGGACGTCGGTCCACCTTGTCGGGGTCTACCCACGCTGCATCTTCCGGTGCGTCGGTTCTAAGGGCAATGTGCCTCTCCGTCTCTGTGCTTCTTTTGTGGATCTCCTCATTTCTGACTTGATTATGCAGCGAAACCCCAAGCATAGCCCTCTCCATTGCCCTCTGATTGACCTCGAGCTTTCTTATAAGGCCCATTGTTAGCGACCACGTCTCAGTTCCATAAGACTTTTGTCATAAGACACTGCGGTATTTCGGACTAGAAGATTCTACGGTCATCGGTGACCAAATAAATTGGGATAAAGACAAGAGAAGATGACAACTTAAGATACTCGTAGAATAAAATATTATATAGCGATATCGAAGCGTGCTCATTTCGATGTCAGTCGTTTACAAAGTCAGCATTAACATTGCTAATTAAATGAATACATTAAATGAATATATTAGGTAAATCAAATTATGTAATAATCGATACATAATAAATTTAATTTTATAGCTATAACCATAATAGAATACAGAATAAGGTTACAAAGGTTTTTTATTAAAATCGTTTACATTATCGGCAATAGATTTATCTTTAAACAGCTGTTACACGTCACTGTAATAATTTATTTTGAGTTATAGTAACCAAATGTGTCATTTTTGTATTTTATTTGATTCGCTTACCTTAAATGGTAGTCTAATAATTTTCTTCATTTTTTTATATTTTCTAACCTTTTTTGGAAGGTCGGAACCTACCTCGTACGTATTTGTTTAAGCAAAGGTGAACTGATAGGTACTTTAACTTTAATTGATCAGTTTTACTTAAGTTAAAATTGATTTATAGTATCTGTTTTGTATAGATCAGAATCATCATCAACCTTTTTTATCGTCCCACTGCTGGGCACCAGTCTCTTCTCATAAAGAGAAGGATTGAGCGTAATCACCACGCTTGTTGATCAATGTCAAATCAATGCGGGTTGGCGATTTCATACAAAGACCAGGTTTCCTCAAGATGTTTTCCTTCACCTTTCAATCAGTCATTGGTGTCCAAGATATACTTAGAACGTACATATAACTCAGAAAAGTTACATTTGTACTTGCTTGACCTGGGATCGAACCCGCACATTTCGAGCCAAAAAAGGAACAAATGAAAAGCAATTGCATGCAGCTGACATGAGAAGGCTAAGATTGATGCGTGGTGTTATATGAATGCATAGATAAGAGATGAGTATTTAAGAAAAGTTATGTGGAGTTCGGTAGTCGTGGTATGGGCATGTGTTACAGAGAAATGAGGAAAATTTTGTGAGGCAAGGGATGTGTGGGATAAGACTAAAGAAACAATGGATGGAATGTGTGGATGATGACATGGTATACTAATATATAAAGCTGAATGCTTTGTTTGAACGCGCGAATCTCAGGAACTGCTGGTCAGATTTGAAAAATTATTTTTGCGTTGGATAGCCCATTAATCCAGGAAGACTTTAAGCTATACTATAATCACGCTGCCACCAATAGGAGCGGAGCATAACTAAACCACGCGAACGAAGTCGCTAGCGGCCGCTAGTAGAGAAATATGGAAGAAAAATAGTCCTGACGCTGACCTCAGATAAATTGAGATGAGGATAGGAAAATGATGTTTGTTTTATGACCTAGATTTACCTTTATTTTAAAACCAGCAGGGTAATTGCGTAACACACTATCAGTAGCAATGTATTTCCTTTTGACAATTCAACAATATTCATTGCGTTATTTACGTTGTTGAGCGGACACTTTTTTTCAAACAAATTGAGCAATGGATTAGCAATATGCTTCGAAGTGATTCCAACTGATAGTAATAGTATGCGACACAATTAGGGTGCTGTTTGATATAAGGATTTTTTTTTAATACTTATAAACTAGTGCTTGACTGCAATCCCGCCTGATGGTAAGCAGTGATGCAATCGTTGATGGTAAAGCGCACTAGCTTATTAAGCCTATTCACTGAAAAAAATTCAGTGAATAGGAAGGAAGACGGCAGTTGAGCAAGGTGATGCAATGTTTAACCCAACAACACGACCAACGATGCTGCGCCAGAGGATGATCTGGAGACCCTCCACGACCAAACTCCCGACACAGCAACATTAGGCACATCGTACCCGGCACACATCGCAACACAACTGCTCAGACCCGTCCACCGTACGGCTTCACCAGACATCATGCCGGAACACGACGAATCGCTTGGCGGCAAGACTTTGTCTGGTGGGTGGTAACTTATGCCGGCGGCTGATGTTGTTGCCTACCACCGAGAAAATATACGGGATACTTTGCTTTTTAAGTACTTGAATGTGTCTACTCTAAATCTCAATCTCGAAGCATTATTATTGAAACCCTTTACGAGGCGAAGACAAGCAGTCTTCGCCTTGTATTAAGAGCTAAAAGCGTGAATCCCTTTGATCTGTGTTTCTTCCAAATTAAACCCATATTTACTTTATTATCTTGACAGGCAACTTCTTGGTACACTTGCTCCATCATTGACTTCATTCATAGCTTTCCATCAGGTGTATTAAGATTATTATAATTATTTAATAATAATAAATAGGTTTTGCTATTATTTTGTGTTGTTCAGAGGGACAATTTTGGTCTTTTCAAGAACTTTCCTCTAATTTCCCTACTTTAAGAAGTTGATAACATTAATTTGTATATCGCCGCGATTAGGCTGCGGTTAGATTTTGGACTTTTTAAATTTCGAGAAATTGCTTATAAGTTGTATTTGTATATCTTCAAAGTGTTGCTTTTCTGTCCGACTTATAATCTGAACAAAAAATTATTGTCAATAACACCATATTTAATAACCATTAAATTCGACAAAAATGGTGACAATCTTACTTTGTACTATAATAATTCTATTATAAACGTGAAGTTTTTGAAACTCTTTCACGTAAAAACTTCTGAGCAGATTTTGATTAAATCAGGCAAATAGAAAATTTATAACCTGAATTATGAAATGAAATCGTTTATTAAGCAAGTAGGATCACTGATCACTTTTTCACGTCATGTTTATTTTTTATTTTATTTTTTTAACTAGATGAAGCCGGCATTTCCTAACTGACTACCTCTGAGAAGAAATAGCCAAAACAAAGTCAGGGATCATAGTCTTTTTTCAAGTCCAGACATTAAAAATGAAAATGTATACAATGTGGAAACAGAGCGAGCAGCTCAGTCCCAAGCTTTTTTGTCTTCTAAATAATCTGTGATTTTATAATACCCCTTTTTGCAAAGTTTGGCCTTTATATGGTTTTTAAATCGTTTAATGGGTAAGTTTCGAATGTTTATTATTATTTATTATTATTATTTATTAATAAAGGTACACCAACAGCTTCTGTATAAAAATTAACAAATAGAGTAGATATGAGTAAAAGGCTTATACAGTTGCCAATAACAGGTGAACCAACATTCACCAACATGAGTGATAACTTAAACTAGATAAATGTAAATACTAATATTAACTGGATATAAACTATACAAAGACATTATCAAAGTTAGAGTTGTACTTAAGTAAAAAAAAAAGGAATACAAAGCTAAAATTAAATATGAGATCAAAAATTAGAATAAAACTTAAAAAACTTAAACTAAGAAACTTATAAAATTAAATACACAGAATAACTTAAATTATACAAGAAAAAGATTGCAAATGTATGGGAACAAACAGACAAAACTATTATTTAAGAGCTTTTTGACTTAGAATAAAACGCTTGAAGGTTTTCATAGTATTGTGGTTTATGTCAACATCTGGGTTTGATTTTATCAAGCAATTTATCTCTTTGCTGAGCCTATTGAGAGGTGAATTTTCTCCTATATTTGTGTTGGAAGCTTTAGTATGGAATAAATGGGTAATGGGATATCTGGGTATTCTATTGGGGACTTTTATTCCAATTTGATTAATCAAGTTAATACAATCTAATTTATTGTTAACTAATTTGTAAAAAAACATAATATCTTGTACCAGTCGCCGGTCGCGCAGTGTTGTCATTGCGTAGTGTTGAATACGTTGCTCGTATGGACACCGGGGTGATACACCACCGAAGGTATATGCTAGGTGTTTAGTGAAGGCCCTTTGGATGCTTTCTATTCTTTGTGAGTGTACTGCGTAGTGCGGGTTCCACACTACGCTGGCAAATTCGAGGTGACTACGGACTAATGCGTTATATAATACAATTTTTGTTCTTACCAGCCTAAATCCCTTAGTGCTTCTCTTAAGAAATCCTAGTAGCCGTGCCGATTTCGTAACAATGTTATCAATATGGCTTATGAAGTTGAGTTTACTATCCATAGTGATACCAAGATCGCGAACCTCATTCACAGTTTCTAATAATACTCCGTTTATGTTATATGAGACGGCACTGGATTGCTTTTTCCTTGTGAAACGTATGTGGCTACATTTACGTATATTAAGTTTCATGTGATTAAGGTTGCACCAGTGTTCAATTCTATCCAAATCCTCCTGAATTAGGGTAGTATCTTTATTTGAAGTTATAATTTTATAAATTTTAAGATCGTCAGCAAACATTAGATATTTACAATGATAGATTTGGGCGCTAATGTCGTTGATGAACAATAAGAACAAAACGGGTGCAAGATGAGAACCCTGAGGAACTCCTGAGTCAGCATAATATGGATAGGATTCGTAACCGTTAACAACAAGAGTCTGCGATCTATGAAGCAAATAAGATTTGAACCAGTTTAGAAGTGAACCATGTATGCCATTATACTCTAACTTGGAGAGTAATAGAGAATGGTCAACCCTGTCAAACGCACTGCTGAAGTCCGTGTACACGGCATCAACTTCTAGTCTTTTGTCAAGAGCTAGAGTCACATCCGACACAAACTCGACGAGGTTTGTTTCTACACTGCGTCCAGCTTTAAAGCCATGCTGACTTGGTGAAATAATTCTGTCAATGTGGCGAGTAATAACTGGACAGACAAGAGACTCGAATATTTTAGGAAAACACGATAATATTGAAATTGGGCGGTAGTTTTGAACATTCGCAGGATTACCTTTTTTAAAAACCGGGACAATTCTTGCGCTTTTCCATACTTCAGGAAATATTCCTTCAGCAAGAGAAGAATTGAAAATAATCTGCAGTGGTAGGGCAAGTTCATGATAGCAGCGTTTTAAAAACAAGGGTGGTATACAATCAGGTCCAGCACCTTTGGACGCATCTATGAGTTTTAGCTTGTTAAGAATTTGTTTTTCTGTTAATTTAATAGTGCTTAAGACCGAGTCAATACCAGAAAAAACATTAGCAGTGTTATAAGAAGTGGCTGGATTTTGATTAAAAACCGAAACAAATTGATCAGCAAAGAGGTTAGCAATTTCTGGACCATTGTTAGCCACCTTATCATTCATATACATGTCTGCAGGTATGCAAGATTCTCCGCGACGTTTATCTTTAATAAATCTCCAGAAAGCTTTAGGGTTTTTGGGAATATCGTTTTCAATTTTACATTTGTATGTATTGTAACATTGATTTATTAGAGTATGACAACGACTACGAAGTAACTCAAAAGTAAGTTTATCACGGGGATTATCGTATTTACGGTATTTTTGCCTAAATTTCTCTTTTTCACTTAGGGTTCTAATAAGTGAGTCTGAATACCAAGAGGGATACTCAGACTTTCTACTTACATATTTAGGTACATAATTGTTAATAGCGATCTGTAGTATACCGTAAAAGGCGTTAACCATTTCATTAGCATCCATACATTCATGAAAGGTATCATGCCAATTTCTATTTTTAAGATAGGTTTTGATTTGGGTGTAATCTGCTTTAAAAAAGTTGTAGCCTGAACGATATTTTGTTTTTAACTGTTTTAAGTTAGAAAACGGAATAGAAATTAGGATATTCGGGTGGTGGGAGTCTAATTTGCTTAGCAGATCGTTGGGCTTAGTAACTGTTACATTCGATATGTTACTCAATACTAGATCTAAAATTCGGCAGTCAGCATTTTGAAAAGAGTTAAACTGATGAAGTGCATTGATTGACAGAAAGTCTACAAATTCGTAGCCCAGCGAATTGTCGTAATTAGACGGCGATAGATGCAGATCGTCGTTACTCATGTTCCAATCAATAAAACCCAAGTTAAAGTCTCCAAGAATCACAACATCGTCGACATTATTTAGTGCGTTGTTTACATTATTCAAAAAGCATTGTAGATTGTCTAGTTTAACAGGCGGTGGCATATAGATAACACAGATAGCTATTTTCTTGATATTATTGTTAACATTTAACTCAATAGACAACCATAAATCTTCAAAATCACTTTCCAAGTTTTTCATTCTTACAGATTTAATTTGATTACTAACTGCGACCATAACCCCACCGCCATCTTTTTTGGATGCCTTGGAACTCAGTCTATCCCTACGGTTCATCGGTCATCCTAATGTTCATGGGAAGCTTGTTGTAAAAGTGTATACATTGACCCGTGAACGAGTTGCCTACTCTGTGGAGACGAGTGATGAACGACGTCGCTTATTTTCTTAAAATTCGAGATCTCATATTATAACTTATTTTTTATAAATTATAAAATTATATTATATGGTTACTTGTCATCTAAATATAGCCACGTGATCAAAACTAATGCGGTTGAAACACCGAGGCAACTAACATGAACGAGAAAGTTTCTAACATAAGTTTAAGACAGAAAAATATTATGTAGCTAAACGGATTTAGATGAAATTTTCCATGCAGATTATAGTTTATAACTAGGATTAACATAGTACACTTTTACTTTTTTCAAACCGCGGGGCGCAACTAGCGTTTAATGAAATTAATTTTTGCTACGATGTTACGTAAAATCGAAAGTTTGTTTATGTAGGTTGTTTGTAAATGATAAATTTGGAAGCACGTGGACCATGACCATGACATCTTTCTCTCTAAGACTTGTTTGTAGCATAGAAAACTAGCATCTTTTTTATATATAAATTATAAACTTGCGCTTGACCGCAATTCCGCCTGATGGCAAGCAGTGACGCAATCGTTGATGGTAAAGCGCACTAGTTTATTAAGAGCCTATTCACTCTAGCCTTGAAGACACTCAAATTGTAGTCCGGCAGAAACACCGTAAATAACCACTGTCAAATGAGTTAAATTAAATAGCATACATGATCAGCCAATAATGTTCCTACTTTTGGAGCACAGGCATTTTCGGAGGGAGATTGGTGAGCACCATTCGGGCCCAGAGATCCGTAGCTGTCACATGTTTTTGGTTCCAGAACATGCAATATGTTTGTCATGATATTTGTCTTCAATGTTTTGAAAGCATTGGCGATGGAATAATTTTCAGAAAGCCAGCTGACAAGCCTTTAAAATGTAAGTACATTGCAATAATAATAATTCATTTATTTCAGATTATTCCATATTTATTAGTACAATTTAGAGCTTATAAACCGTAACGTATTATAGTTACGCAAACTCCATAAGCGTTTTTCTTGTGTAAATGCATATTTGAGACCTACTTCATAATAGTGTAACGGTATCTAGAAAGCAACATGCGAATAAGGCGTCATATTGATGTCATGCTAAATGCTGCATCTCGCAAGCAAAGTTTCCTGCACAACTACCATACACACAAACGTCCTGACATCAGTCGTTGGGCAGTTGTCAGCAAGACACAATACCAGGTCAGACGATCCTCTCTTTTCAACGTAGAATGAATAAACTTTACTCCCTGTTTCTAATCCATACTAATATTATAAATATGAAAGTAACTCTGTCTGTCTCGCAATGTTAGATGAAACATTTTTTTTTTATATCAGGGAGTATGACGTAGAAGTCACAACCATCATAACCAACAACCAGTCAGAACAAGGGGTATTACCCAGTAATTGGGTTGTAGAAATCTGATATGCAGCAGCTCCATATAAAATACTGATGTTCAGCTGCCTAGTAGCAGGTAGCCTAAAGTTACTATGACAACAATGGCATCCCTCCATATCTCTGCCGGATGTGTCGGCGAAGACCTAGGTAAAAAGTCGCCGTTCCATAGCATCCATACTAATATTATAAATCGGAAAGTATCTCTGTCTGTCTGTTACGCTTTCCCGCTTAAACCTCTAAACTGATTTTGATGAAATTTGGCACAGACAATCTTTAAATCCGGAGAAAGGACATAGGCTACTTTTTATCCCGAAAAAAAATTGATATTCCCGAGGGAAATCTTAAAAGCTCGAAATAACCGAACTCCACGCGGGCGAAGCCACGTGCAGAAAGCTAGTAGAATATAAAGGACTTACTTTTTCCCAAACTGAGTTTTAAAACAGTCACACACAAATCCACGTGAATGATTTCACAGCAAGAATCTATAAAAGAAACCAGATTCCATCCATTTGTCATTTAAAAATAGTCCACGTAAAACGTTATACATCTGACAGCTGAGCATCGGTATTTCATTAGCTATTGTTTTAAGTATCTACGTACTATTTATTTATTTAATTCAATTGGTCTTACAAAGAGGCCACGTTCAAAGGAAACGAAGTTGTACAAGAATTATTACGGCTCCGAGCGCCAGCAGTGTTTGAACATTGTTGGTTTTTCGAAAATGCTTTATTTGTTGTTTACGTCATTGTGTTCGATCTCCATTTAGTGGTGCAATTACGAGTTGTTTTTTTTCAGTGTGCTTGAGTTTAATTATATATGCAACTATGATTAGCAAAATACTTTACACAAATAAGTTTCCGCCGTTTATCAAAAGATGTCCTCACTAAGAGGTTACGTTGAAATTGTCAGATGTAAAATATGATATCGTAAGTTCGGACATCTGGTAAGAACATATACTTAAGAGTATTAATGACTCTGTATCAGTATCACATATTTCTCTTTATGCAAAAATTACAAGTTTTTTGCCATATGAGCGTCATTTGCGGGAACTTTTGATTTACTTCTTTCATTTGAACTTTGAAGGAATCTGAAGTTGAGGCCCATCGATTGCTTGTAGAAGCTTATGGCGAAGCTGCTTTAAGCGAAAGAAATTATCGTGAGTGGTTTCAAAAGTTCAGAAACTGTGACATGATGTGGAAAACAAAGAACGTAGTGGAAGACCGATATCGGAGGAAAATAGAAGGAAGAGGAAAAAATGCGCCTAGTATTACTCCAGACCTGACAAAATTATTCTCTTGATCGTAGTGCTTCGTATTAATAAGTATTGCATACTTTTCTTTTCTTTTAAATATTAATGATGATGGAGAACATCTAGTATCTTAGTGAATGCAAGATTCGAAGTGACGTTGTCGAAGTTAGTTTCCTAAGTTATTATCCACCAGCATCTCCAATCCGAAAAAAGTTGCGGCCGCCCGCGACTTAGTTCACGTGGAGTTAGTTATTTGAACTTTTCAACGCCTTAAATTTTAACCCCAACATAGGGATACAGCATACATTTTAAATGTTTGTTATGCTCTGCTCCTATTGGTCGCAGCGTGACGTTATATAGCCTAAAGCTTTCCTGTACTAATAGGCTATCTAAAACAAAAAAAAAGTATATTCAAATCAGACCAGTAGATACTTCATGAGATTAGCGCGTTCAAACTCGTCACATTTATAATATTAGTATAGATGTATACCATTACTATCTCCATTCCAATTAGCCATTCCAAACCGCACTCAACTCATAACTGATGCCAAGAACCATGAGAAACATAGGATTTTACAGCAGCCAAGTATCTCGATATTCTTTGTTAGAAAACAGTAAGAGAGCAATAAAAGTTTAACGATACCTAATGCGCTTCGCCTTTGATATAGTTCCTTCGTGATTTTTATTTCATAACAGCTTTGATGTTTTTATTGGCCAAATGGCAAACTATGTGGGTTTTAGAAGTAAATTAGTATTAGGTACCCACAAGCTTGGTGTTTGAAAATGTAATGTCAAATATGAAATCTTACTCGTCTTAGTAATTATTGTACATAATGAAACAGGTCAAGTGTGAACCGGACACGTACTCGAAAGGTTATCTATACAAAACAAAATTTAAAAAAAAAAAAGTTTTTAAGATTTGTTATTACAGTGGCAACAAAAATACATAATCTAAGAGAATATTTGTCTTGCTATCTCGTTTACAGAAAGAAGTATTGGTAATGGGTGCCATTTTTACCTTTTGGGTAGAGAAACCCTAATTACGATTTTAACAGTTATTGTGTATAACGCGTAGTTTGTATGTCATCATCACCATCTCAGCGTTAATCCCAGTCGCATCCGTAGCCTTTTAGATTTTGGCTTAACATAGATATTTTCCGTGAAGCGACTGCCGTGTGACCTCCACAACCCGAAAGCGATATCTAAGCATTGCAGTTAAACCAATTGATACACTTTTGAGGGCTCCAACAACCCGTAACGACTGCCCCTAGATGTTCGTATGGCAATCGGGACCAACGGCTTAACGTGCTTTCCCAGGCACGACCAGACCAGTGCAAATATTCATAACAAACTACGCGTAATACTGACAATACGTACATAAAATACTGCTTCTCGCATGCAGATTTTACCGTGCAACTAGTATACATAGGTACATACAAAGTCGGAGGATCCTCCCTTTCTATGGGGGATGAGTGAACTTTACACCTAATTTCTCATACCTCTACAACCCTAATAACGAACAACTTATCCTTTTCGTACCAACAAAAACATTTCACGTATCTATGCATATTAAAACTTTTCCGCGTAACTGGCATATTAAACAACGACCCGACATTAATCAGTCACGCCCACGAGACACTACACCCGTCCGACAATCCCCTGTTTTCTATTTCACTATTATGTATAAAATATTGTATTATATTAATTATCTTTACTGATTAACAGGGGACTCTAGTGCCGAGGAATTGGGAAAATAGGTATTTGAAGAAACTATTGCCGTCGCGTCAACCTCTCCCGGTAAAGTGCGAAAAGGACAGTCGCAGCTCAGGCTGATTTTACCTACAAAAACGTTGACCAAAAGACGTTTCGTATTCCGCTGTTTTCTTTTTGAAGACACGACAGATCTCAATTATTTTTATATCAAAATTTTGAAGAAAAGTATACCTATACTTCTAATATTTCCTTTTTTGTCAAAAACTTATCAAGTTTGTCTTATGGTCATCTGAACATCACGGTAAAAATTGTTTATTTTTCGCGATTTTGAAGTATCGTATTTTTTTTAATAATTAGGTTTCGGAAAAGTCGTGGTGGCCTAGTGGTTAAAACACCAGCCTCTCAAGTATGAGTGTGCGGGTTCGATTCCAGGTCAGGCAAGTACCAATGTAACTTTTCTAAAGTTATATGTACTTTCTAAGTATATCTTGGACACCAATGACTGAAGGTGAAGGAAAACATCTTGAGGAAACCTGGACTTTAAGTCTGAAATCGCCAACCCGCATTGAGCAAGCGTGGTGATTACGCTCAATCCTTCTCTGTATGAGAGGAGACCTGTGCCCAGCAGTGGGACGATAAAAGGTTGAGGATGATGATGATGATGAGGTTTCGGAAAAAATCAAATTACAGGGGCACGTAAAATCATGGTCTAAAATTGTAGAAAAAAAAAGTGCTCTAAAAACATTATCCACGAAGAAAACAGCGGAAAACGTTTGTATAGAGAAAGCACCACTAGAGTTCCCGTTAAGGGAAAAAAATTGACACAATTATTACTTTTATTAAAAGTCACAAAGATGAATTCAGTGACCCATTCTGAACAATAATTAGTTTCACAATGTAGAAGAAAAAAAAAAACTATAATTTCCCCAGAGTCTGCTTTTCATCAAGCTTCCCACATCCCAAATCGACCAAGCGCACCAGAGCCATAGCCATATTAAATGCTAACAATCCATTTTACTTAAAGGTCACACACACACACATGCACATAATGACAGATGGTAAGTCCGCATCGTGACAATAACTCATTTCGCTTAAGCCTGGTATATATAATATCTGCCCTGGAACAGGCAAAGGGGCTCATTCGTCATCATCAAATATTTATCGTTCTTCGTTGGACTGTCCTTGGAATGTGTGCTGATAAATACGAGAGGATTTAAAACATTTTTTTCCTTTTATGATCATTTTCGTAAATAATTCAGAAAAAAAAGCGTAGAAATTTTTCGTCGGTTATTGTAAAGGAATAGCTGTTCCATACATTTTCATTGGGTAGGTATTAGACGTTTAGTAGATTTTAGGTTTGTACCCAGACACTTTCCCTCGTATGATTATTTATTATTTAGTAGGAAAACATAGAATATTATCAAAGAACATTACCAACACATATCCTCCCGTGGGTGTCGTAAGAGGCGACTAAGGGAACTCTTACCAGGGAAGCGGGCAGCAGCGCTTCTCCTGTGGAGCATCAAATTACTGCGATCCACAACCGGCCTGCCAAGCGTGGGGATTATGGCAAACCCTCTCAAAGCAATGAAAGCCTTGGGGAGGTTTTTGTTCAGCAGTGTACCTTTATAGGCTAAAGAAGAAGAAGAAGACGGAAAACACATTTGTGGATATCGGCACATGCTAGAGCTAAATATTCAAAGACATATGACGATCTACCAACCAGCCTTGACAGCCTTTGTGGTGTAGCGTTAGCGAAGGCGAGGCGCGATTCGATCTCCGCACAGTGCAAATATTTGTATGCATGAGTACGAATATTTGGACTGGTCTGGTCGTGCCTCGGAAAGCACGTTAAGCCGTTGGTACCGGTTGCCATACGAACATCTAGTGGCAGTCGTTACGGGTTGTTGGAGCCCTTAAAAGTCTAGCAATTGGTCTAACTGTAATTCTTAGATATCGCCTTCAGTTTGTGGAGGTCAGACGGCAGTCGCTTCACGGAAAATATCGAAGTTTAACCAAAATCAGCACTTAGACTGGTAAAAGCGGACCCCAGACTCCAAAGCAGAAAAAGCTACAGATGTGACTGGCATTAACACTGAGATGATGCTAATGATGATGATGTGACGCTCCCTGTTATAGAGAGGAGCATGTGTGTTCTCAGGTCGGTACATTATAAGTCGATGACATGATAGACCTTGTAAAAGAAGGGGTACATTCCAAGGGCACGGTTTCTGAGGGTGATATCAAAGGATATCGGAAAGGTTTTTTAAACCCGACTTTCCATATTCGAAACCATGTCTGATACCGGTAACCTAACTTTTTCAAAACGAAATGAACATATCAGTATCTCGTGATATCGGCAAGTAACTTAGAATCTACGTACAATAGAATACTTTTTATTATGTACTACACCATATAGATTTGACTTTTCTAAAGCTATATGTACTTTCTAAGTATATCTTGGACACCAATGACTGAAGGTGAAGGAAAATGAGTCATGTATGTCAAGTAAGTCGTAGTCGCATAGTGGTTAAAATACCAGCTTCTCAAGTATGAGTGTGCGGGTTCGATTACAGGTCAGGCAAGTAACAATGTAACTTTTTTTTAAGTTACATTTACTTTCTAAGTACATCTTGGACACCAATGATTGATTATAAGGTAAAGGAAAACATCTTGAGGAAACCTTTTTTTTTACGCTGTGGTAATGCATTTACGCACCGTACCCCAAAGGGCGTGTGTGGGACTCGCCCAGCCGAAGCCGGTAATACCCACTAAACCCACAGCGGCACAACGACATCGCCTGAGTGGCGGGGCCATGGGAAATCGGCACAGCCTGAACAACCAATTCCCCGCCGGTGATTCCCGCCAAAAGGCGGGCCCACAATGGTCCCCCATAAGGAGGGGCCGGACTGGGTACGTCTTCTAGTGCGAGAAGACGCAGCAGCCAAGGGTTTTTTAGCGAGGTGGCCTTCCTCTTAGCCCTACTCGTTTGCCCGGAGGCAAACGGGGCCCCCAGCTCCTCTCAATGAGGAGACCTGGTTGCCCGACGGTGACCCAGAGTTCGGGTCACGTCAGCCACCTGGAGTGGTGGCCGACCCGCCACACATGTGACCGCCGAAGCGGTCCCCACTTCTGGTTTTCGTCTGCGCCAGTAAACCGGTAACCCCCATATCTGGGGCCGTTCCCCTATCCGCCATCTGGGGACGCGTCCGATGGCAGGCCTGGATGGAAGGAAAACATCTTGAGGAAACCTGGACTTTAAGTCTGAAATCGCCAACCCGCATTGAGCAAGCGTGATGATTACGCTTAATCCTTCTCTGTATGAGAGGAGACCTGTGCCCAGCAGTGGGGCGATAAAAAGAGTGAGATTACAGAACATAAATACAAAAATTTCACAAAGCACATAGTGCGGTGAAACGTTTGTTATGTTTTGAATTAAAGAAACAATATAAAACCTTAGAATACTTATTTTATTTTGAGTTAAAACGTATGCTTAAGGCAAATACGAATAGAAATATGGTTTTTATACCTGTGCATAATTTTGATAAGGCTTGTATTGATATGACAGTAGATGCGCCCCTCGCTTCCACTTGCGTAATGTTGCGATCCCGTAGAAATATCAAGATTAAAAGTATCCTGTGTATGTATCCGCGGTAGTAGTTCCTTGTTATAAGTCATCTGCGTGCCAAATTCCTTCAAAATCTGTTCAGTAGTTTTTTTTTGAAAGATTGACAAACATCTAACCATCCATCTCACAAACTTTCGCATTTCAGATATTAGTAGGAAGTGGGATATAAATAATATGATTATGTCCATACTTACACTACATAACGAAGGGTTACGTCAGCTGCAATATCCTGAAACAAAAATAAAACCTAGGTTTAATAAAATAGTTGAACAAACTAGTCCAGATAGAGAGATAGCCTAGATGACTAAAATTTTAATCTGACAGAAAGACCGCTGCAGGCAAATTGTTCCAGTCCTTCGATATAATACGCGTTATAAAAAACGAGGTGAAACGCTTTGTCCGGGACTTTTACACTGATTTTATTGCGTACCACAATTTCAATCTCAATCTGAATAATATTACATTGCTTTACCTGTTCGAATAGAGTGTCTGCTTAACAACGTAAATGACGCAATGAATAATTTTGAACTGTCAAAAAGGAACTTTGTGACAGGTTTTTGAAACCCACCTACCCATTTTTAAAATTGGAACTCAAACAGCTGATTACACAATTTTTCCACATTGACAACATTTAACGAGGGGCTACCGTTTTTCTTGTTAGCCAGTAAGTTGGAAGCTATCAGGAAAGTTCTACGACTTGGTACAAGTGGACAAGCCAATGTTTGCCGAAGACATCTTCTTAGAAACAATATTCTCGTTTCAGAATTTTAGTTACTATACTCATCCGAAATTTTATTTATGCATATTCAGTACGTCTGAGAATCGGCTACTCTTTATTTTTCATAATATCTCTAAGTGATAAGAATCGTCACCCATTTTCTTTATTTTTCTTGGATTTTATTTTCATAAAGTGGCATTAAAAATACGCACAACCCTCAAATTTTCACCCTTCTAAGACTAACCTCGGTTTTTTATTCGCAATTTTTTTAAATAAATGTAAACTAGTGCTTGACTGCAATCTCGCCTGATGGTAAGCAGTGATGCAATCGTTGATGGTAAAGCAAGCTAGTTTATTAAACCTATTCACTTAAAAAACTTAATTAATAGGAAGGAAGACAGCAGTTAAACGACTTGATGCAATGTTAAACCCAACAACACGACCAACGATGCTGCGCCAGAGGGCGATTGATCTAGAGACCCTCCACGACCAAACCCTCGACGTCCCGACATAACAATATTTGTACCAGACATCATGCCGGAACACGACGAATCGCTTGACAGCAAGACTTTTTCTGGTAGGTGGTAACTTCTGCTGGCAACAGATGTTATGACCTACCACCGAGAAAAAGTAATTAGTAGTCAATTACACTAACATGGTTTAATAAATATTAAAATAGTTATGGGTTTATGATATATTAATAAAGAGAAAATGAGTAACTGTAGAAAGCCAACAGAAATATGGTATAATCACATCACACGACAAAATTCCAACTGCATCCCACAGCATTCGAACCCCGCCCTTGTTTGAAGATGGTGGCGAGGCGTTCTTACTTTTTAATGAAAAAACAATATTTGTCGGTACACAAGTAACAGCAAATATTATCTTTTGATTGGTATGTCATGCAAATTCAGTGGCCTTTGCTCAACAAATATTACACGGAGGGAATTGACTAGTTATAGTTCTGTTTGAATTTATTTCACGAATAAATTTAGATGGCCCAATATTGGCCGTAAAAAAGTGATGATAAATTTTGTATTTTTAGTGCTTTTTGCCCGTGTGGTACAGGACTTATAATAGCACCATTCCATATTCTCTCGTGGGTGTCGTAAGAGGTTACTCAGGGAACTCTCACCAGAGAAGGGGGCAGTAGCGCTTCTCGTGTGGAATATCACACTATTGTGATCCCCAACTCGCCTGCCAAGCGTGGGGATTATGACAAACCTCCCAAGAAGCAATAAAAGCCTTAGGGAAGGCCTTAATCTAGCAGCGGACTTCTATAAGCATAAGAAGAAGTGTTTTTGAGTAGAATTCAGTACATGGTAATACCCCAGTAAGTAAATTGTATTTTAATCTTGAGTCCTTCATTTTAAAATATAAAGCGTTTATTGGTGTTAGCCGAAGAATTTTTTGTTTAGTAGTTTTCATTTGCTTTTCGATAGCTAGACGGTATGTAGAATAATATTGCTACATATTCGCCAAAAATATCAACAAATACGAGTTAATGGAAAAATAATTTTAAATGTAAGAAGTTATGAAAATGTTTGAAGTTGCAATGTAAACTGTACATTGCAACTTCAAACATTTTCATAACTTCTTCAATAGTGCTAGTCACTGTGAAATCAAGTCACTATTAAAAATATATATATATATATGTTCAACTTGAAAACCGTCAATTGGAAATATAAATATAATTTGAATAAAGCTGAATACTTCAATATTTGCAGCAAATCCCTAAACAGACGTCAGTTTAGCTCAATCCACAAATCATCGCGCATTGACGCAGACATGCACTGTCAGCGCGGAGAACGCAGCCATATTTTACTGCTGTCAATTTTGTGACAGCGGTCCAATGATGAGTGCTAGCCTTAAATCTAGACATCAACCGGTTAGACAAGTGTATATAGATACATTATATATTATGTATGGTCATATATATCTATGTTTTGAACTATAATAACTACAACTTAATCAGTACAGTAAATTTGGAGCACATTCCAGAGGCAAATGGTTAGAGAAAGACACAGAAGTGATTCTTTAAGTGTTTTGAATATATGTACGTAAACTATGTATTGTCTTTATATTCTAGAAAATCTTTTGAATTGAAGAATTGCATGATTTTATTCCCCATCTCCGTTCTATCATCGGACGCCCCGTCGTACGGCGAGTTTCCACCCTTACGTTGTTGACACCACAACGATCCGAACGAAGCGTTTCGCCTCGTCTTTTATACAGCGTACACCTTTAAATTCTGTGCATTTTGATATCTGGATTATCAAATATGGTTGCGTATAGGGGAAAAAAAGGGATCTCTACAATAGAAATAATATACATATAGGTATCATTTAAATGCACTCATAATGTTTTTTGTATAAGGAAATAACAAATAGATCAACAGCTCATACATTACGCTAGTTCTGCTAGTCACAAATCAATACTAAAGACATACTTCATAAAATAAACCAGCCTTTCATCATCATCATCATTTCAGCCGGAAGATGTCCACTGCTGGACATAGGCCTTCCCCAAGGATTTCCACGACAGCCGATCCTGCGCCTCCCGAATCCAGCGGTTTCCCGCGACCTTCACCAGGTTGTCGGTTCACTTGGTCGGGGGCTTACCCACGCTGCGTCTTCGGTGCGTGGTCGCCACTCGAGAACCCGTCGGCACCATCGGGCATCGGTCCTACATGCAACGTGCCCGGCCCACTTTCACCTGAGTGTTGCAATTCTTCGGGCTATGTCGGTTACCCTCGTTCATCTGCGGATTTCCCCAAGCATAGCCCTATCCATTTACAAGCCTTTAGTCAATATCTATTAAACGGGTAGTAAAGCATCATTAGAAAATATATCCTGACTCACCCCGCAATGCGTTGAGTCAACGTTGTGACAGCAAAGCGCGGGACCCCATGATTTATACGTGATCCCGTGTTTTCGTATTGAAATAAAAATCATTTACACAGACGACCTATGGAGTTAGGAAAAATGGAAGGGCCGGTAAACTAAGTCTTTCTGAGTGAGTAGTAGTTCAACTATGGGGACATCTGAGGAAAACATGTGAAGTAAGAAGCTTTATACTAATGCAAGGATATATGTATATTGGGTCAGGGTTGCGGTTTGGTTAAACAAGAAACCGTGGCCCTGGCCGTTGCACGGGCAAGTAAAGAAACACGGGTGGGTTTTAGTCAGTAAAAGTCTGACACGCCCTTCCGCTCCGCCCAGAGCGGAAGAAGTCATTTGATGATTTCCCATCCTAACAAAAAAAAAAAAAAAAGGCATGCAAGGAGCATAATGCTAAAAGCATGAAATTTTGAATTCACAAATTTTTGAATTTCACAAATGTTTCTTTTATAACGAAAGTGTCGATGATACATTTTCAAAAATTATTTCTTAAAACGTACAAAACACCAGCAAAAATGGTATTTTTGCTAGTGCGAAATCATATTCTCATCTATTCACAAGACAGAATATTTAACCAACATTGAGACGAATTGCTATTTCCTTTTATGATTTAAAAAAGTAATTAAAATATAAAATGAGGAAATGACTACTTCTCTCCCTCTTCTGGTTCCCCGTTCTGGTCTGATATAATAAATAGTCAATAAATACATACAAAAACCAGACATTTGATTGTATTCAAGTAGTGAAAACTATAACTTTAAAGTAGAAACTAAAGCAGAAGCGTAAGTATAAAAAGAAATAAAATAAAACCAGCTTCTCAATATGAAAATAGTGCGTTCACTAGAATAAGACTCCATAAAATTAAATAACTTTCTACTTTAATACAAAACTTGTAGATAAACTTTTTAATTTGCCAACACAGACAAGAACGTACAAAGAGGTCTATTCTGAAGTTTCTTAAATGGATTCTGAATTCATATTTTCATAGAAGATTCAAATTGGTTGCAGTCTGAATAAGTTAAGCGCGTCTCTTCCTTCTTACGAACAAAATTTAATATGTTTGTGTAATTAACTTGGGTGTTTTTAATGTTATTTCATGGTGCGTATTAAATGAGGACTTAAGTTAAGTGAATTAATTAAAATGAGTCTTTTCGAGGCGTTTTAGAATTGAAATAAAAACAACCTACTCTACTAACATTATGAACGCGAAAGTTTATTGTTTAATAGGATTGCTTTTTGTAGCTCTTTCTCGCAAAAACCACTGAATTGGTGAAATTTCGAACACAGATAGGTTATACCTGAATTAACATACATTGATGTACTTTCAACTAGTTCATAAGATAACCACTACAGTTGACAGGAAGAAAAAGTATTTTTAATAAATGAAGACTATCGCAATGTTTCTGTGAAATCAATGCCCAAAATAAATGCTAAAACTAATGAATATTTTGTAAATATAACTGTGCTCACAGACGGAGGCCGTTCCATCAAACATAGTTATTATATCTTTGCTTTTCGAAGCGTTAACTTATTGGTTGCTTCGCTAGCGAAATATCAACTCGACTCATTGGGCTTTTTCGCAATATCAGCTGCGTTTATGTTTTACGACTACCCACCATTTCCCGGTGTTCGGTCGGATTTTATTTCCGTTGAAATGGTGTATGTTGTATCAGTTTTATGAGAGTTATTTTAGTGTAAGTGTATATAGGTATGTACAATCACGCACAGTGGTTTGACTATACGTTTTTTATACGTAAAATAATTTAATGTCATACAAAATGACTAGTTTCTGGCCCTGGCTTCGAACGCGTGACTTTTTTGCTCCAATGACTCACCTTTCACATCGCACTATTAATTAATTACCACCCAGCGTTTTCTCAGACCTTTTTTAACTTGGCTCGGCTTCTCAAGATCTACTCGGACTCTGAATAAAGCCTCAAGAATTAACAAAGGCACAATGATTTTTTCAACTCCATGTGGTGATTCCAGAGATTAGCGAGTTCAAACAAAAAAACAATAAAGACTATTTGAATAGAAGCGAACCTGATGCCATCAAGCGGCAATGAACAATTAAATTATAATTGTATTTCTAAATAATAAAAATTTGTTCCAGTTCAACATTTTATAAACTTCAATACAATTTCCACTCTACAGGTAAGTTAAACATACCTACTATTGATATCTAAAATTCAATCACAAAATACCTAGAATACAAAACCATTAAAATACCAAAATAATCAGGCTAATTCAAAATGGCCGGAATTTTCGCTCTTAAGGCCATCAAAAATTTGTCTAAGTTGTAAATAATTGCTGTGAACCCACTTCTAGGCCGAAAAAAGTCAAGGTTGACTCATTAGACTAAAAGCTGTAGAGAACGTAAAACATTTTCACGCTAATTTCACGGTAAGGCAAAATAGCACGCTTAAGTGCGCCTGAAATGTTTTGACGAAAAGAGTTTGGCTACATTTCTTTTATACGTTGACACGTATACTACGAAGGATTCCTGAATCTTGGGTGCATTTACAAACATTTTAACTCACATACACGAACAGTCAGTCCCGGAAAATCTGTCCTGAATATTCTGTAGACCATACAAATATTTGTTACGTACAAGAACCGAAACCGTGACGAGCTGGGCAGCTGTGGATCTCTCAACAACTGCGATTGTAACCAACATTAGCCGGACGAATCAATGCTAGGAATCTTAAATGCCGGCAGAAGTTACCACCCACCAGACAAAGTCTTGTCGCCAAGTGATTCGTCGTGTCGGCATGACATCTAGTGAAGCCGTACGAAATACGGGTCTGAGCAGTTGTGTTGCGATGTATGCCGGGTACTATGCGCCAAATGTTGTTGTGTCGGGATTTTGGTCGTGAAAGGTGTCCAGATCAATCTCCCTCTGGCGCAGCAACGTTGGTCGTGTTGTTGGGTTTAACATTGCATCACCTCGCTCAACTGCTGTCTTCCTTCCTATTCACTCAGTTTTTTTTTAGTGAGCAGGCTCTTAATTAGTATATTAAGCGCGCCTTACCATCAACGATGGCATCACTGCTTACCATCAGGCGGAATTACGGTCAAGCACTAGTTTATATATATAAAAAAAAAATAGTGCATTCATCATCTACATGTGATATCTTTCATCTACAAAGCAGTATAAAAGCCTGTCTGGATATACGGAACTGAGCTGTGGGACTCTCCAAAGAATTCAAATGTGGTAATTCTCCAATGATTTAAAAAAAAAAAACACTCAGAATAATATCAAATGCTCCATGGTATATGAAGACCACAGAATTACGTAAACATCTGCAAATCAAAACTGTAGAAGAAGAAATAGAACGCAGGATACATTCATACAAATATCGTAAAACGTCGCTAATAACTTACAATGAAAAGGCTTAAACGATATCACAATATAGTACTTTATTGAACAAAGCTTAAAACAATTTTCACAGTCAGATTCTTCGCTGGAAGAATGGACCTCAGCAGTCAATATCTGCACAAAAAATCTACTAAAGGCTTACAACCTATTGCAAGATAAAGAAGGTAAAAAAATGTGACATGTACCAACAAGCACTTGGCCAGCGTGGCGGATTATGACCAAATCCCTCTTGATCCTCCTCTTGATCCCTTGCTTCAGATTTCTCAGCAGTGGAAAGGACATAGGCTCAAAATGGTATTAATAGCTTCGAATATTTGTGCAATATCATTAAAATTTCTGCGACTTCACACAAAAAGTGGCTCAACTAGCGAAGATCCAATTAGTGCATACAATCTATGCTCACCTTGAAAAGGAAAATGCTCGTTAAGATCTTTAAAAAGCAGCTTCTATGTCGCGAGCAACATTCAAGTTCAATTCATTAGCGTGAAAGGGACTCAGAGCTACACAACCTCTTTCCATTAAAACTGATAACAATGCCTGATATAAGGTTTAAAAATAGTCCATTGTGCATTTCGGATTTGATGGTTGCGGAAATTGGTTTTTTTTTGGCGATGGGTTAATTCTTAGTGCTGACTTTGATGTCTAGAGATCAATTGATGAAGGATAAAAGGATCGTACAAAAACCTCTTGAATAATTTATATTTATTCATCAATCACGAAAACTGAGCAGTTGGCGTTTCTTAATAAGAGCACCAAAAAGTTACACCATGGACACGCAAACTGAAACCATGAATTCAGGACATTGCAAAAAAATATGAGTTTATGGAAAAATTACTTTTATCCTATATTATAAAGATCAGTTCACGCCACAACTTCAAACGAACGCAACACATCAAAGCAAAAGCTTCCTTTATTTATGCACCAAATTAAAAATACCAATAAGGAAAATAATATTTGACTTATACAGGGAAAATTTTAAGCAGAGCGCAAAATAAAAATATGGATTACGATAAAATCGATTTCAAAACGAACATCTATCATTATCAATACCTATTTTTTTTTTGTACTAAAACAAATCAGAATAATTCAAATTCATATCAAATTCAAATTCATTTATTAATCTTGTGAACACAGGGTACAGTTATGCAGATGTTATGTACAAAGAATTTTTGTCCATGCTATGTCCCGCCAAAAGGCATACAAAATATCATAAGAAGCGAATGTAGATGTCACAGTTTCATGCAAAATAAATATGTCAACAAATTAAGCCGGCACATTAACTCAATAGGCAGCATCACACGATACAGCCTCAGAAACAATTAAATAAAATAAAATGTCAGCAAATTACAATTTTTTAAATATTAAACAAAAAATAAAATATAGTCAACAGAGTCAAGAGTCGTCAAATTTAGATAATATCATACAAATTTTTATGTTAATTATCAAAGTTTGTCATTAAGATATTCATTGACAGAGTAATATGTCTTCTCAATAAGTAGTTCAAAAAGCTGACGCTTAAAAATATTCATATTTTTAGCTGATACAATTTCATTTGGTAATTTATTGTATATCTTTGGAGCCATTGCATATATGCTTTTATGTAGAAATTTAGTATTTGTGAAAAGCAAATGTAACTTATTCGAGCGACGTTGGCTTTCGACACTAATACTGACGACAATAATAATAGGTATCCATAACTATAAAGCTTATTTAACTATACGTTGACAAAGTTTGCGCACTTAATAAAAAAAAATCTTGTTTATAACTGTATATTCCTCAGTCAAAACAAAGAGTGTTGATCGTAATCAGATTACTAATGTTATTACTTGATATAAATAATTAAAATGAAGCAAAACAGATTAATTTATCCTTTCTATTTATACCCGGAGTACTTTAAAAAGAAAAAGAAAATGAAAGAGAAACGATGGCGAAAGATAGCGTCGAGCGTCTCAGCAATAATCAAGTAAAAAAAACAAGTCGGGAAACTCATAGAACTAATTTAAAGTTAATTTGGTTATTTCGAAATGTCAGAGATGCTTGGAGAGTACGGATCTTGTATCGTGTCATCTCATGATACTTTGTAGGAAAACAACCGTTGATGTTTTTCTTTTTTTTTTGTCACAAAGCAGTAACTGTGTTTTAAAATTAAGGTATACTATGACCAAGGTGGTTTGACGATAATATAGTAAGTATATCGTCGACTAAAGCCTTTCCAACGCTGTTTCTGCTGTTTTGAAGGAAAAATCGGATGCCTTTACCCAGCAGTGGGACTCAATGCAGGTTAAAAAAAATAGATTATTTAATCTTAATTACTTTTTTCACACTAGACGCTTTCGATAGTCCTACTTATCAGGGTTGCTAAATAAGAACTTCGTTTCTGATTTTGTCTATAAAATTTAATGACATTTAAAAATATACAAAATGGTGATGACAATACGACAATAAATTAGACATCGCGTACCTAAACATATTCGCAGTCTACCTATAAAAATCATATAATATTCATTAGTTTAGCCACAGGAAATTATTTTTAAATTTTCACATTTTCTACATGATGTACATGTTGATATGGAAGCGCTTATATGTTGATGGCCGCCGCTTCTAGCGGTACTAAGCTTTAATAATAATGGTGTCAAAAAATAGCAAGTCGATACAAGTCCGCGCTGTCGCCGATCGGAGGTCAGTGAACCAATATTTTAAAGGATGTTCTATTCCGTTTTCAATTTTATGCGATTTAGTTTGTTTGAAGTTTTCATTATTTTATTTTTGATGCTAGGTTTTTTGCTTTGGTTTAGGATTATTCCTATGAACCAGCATTGTCCGTGTTTTCATTTATTGTCGTATTATCAGCACCACTCTGTATATACCAGTTCAGAATCATCGAAAACGGTGGGCGCAATTTTGTGTTATTCGTCAATTTGTCGCACACATACTTAATACAAATTTCAGACTTATACGGTTTTTTATAGACGCCATTGTTAGAACTGGATAAAAAAAATAGGACCACACGAGAAGAACCAGCTTAAAAAAAAAAAGAATTATCAAAACCAGTCGGAAGTTCTGATCTAACAATCATAAAAAATACAGTCAAATTGAGAATCTCCGCCTTTTTTGAAGTCCGTTAGAAGCGAACCGGGAGAACTGTAATAACTAATTTAAAGTTAATTTGCTTATCTCAAGATGGCGCGGATACTGTACAGAACGTGATCTTTTAGGATATAACCGGTGAGGAAATTGCTTCGGCACAAAATGGCGAAAACAAAATCTTGATTTTTAATATGGGACCTTTTTTGTGAGAAGTTGTTTACAATGCATACAATTATTTAAAAAAAAAGACTATTAAAATCTCAATAGTCTTTTTTTTAAATAATTATAAACTAGTGCTTGATTGCAATCCCGCCTGATGGTAAGCAGTGATGCAATCGTTGATGGTAAAGGGCACTAGATTATTAAGTCTATTCACTTAAAAAACTAAGGAATAGGAAGGATGACGGCAGTTGAGCAAGGTGATGCAATGTTAAACCCAAGACCAACACGACCAAACGATGCTGCGCTAGAGGGAGATTGATCTGGAGACTCTCCACGACCAAACTCCCGACACAACAACATTTGGCGCATCGTACCCGCCACACATCGCAACACAACTGCTCAGACCCGTCCTCTGTACGGCTTCACCAGACATCATGCCGGTACACGACGAATCGCTTGGCGGCAAGACTTTGTCTGGTGGGTGGTGAACATGATTCATTTTCAGCAATGAATCTCAGCGCCTTCACGCCTCTAGCCGGCGCCGCAAGAATCATCCTTTGCACAAGACAACATCCAACTCCCGGCCACCGCAGGCGCGGGCTTGCGAACGGCGCCCGCAGTAAGGACCAAACCAGGTCCACGGCGTGCGCCTTCAAGAGATATCAGCACATCGTGATGTGGTTCACGAAGACCGATGGCTGCCTGTTGGTCGTTTAGTCAGTAATAGTCTGACACGCCCTTCAGCTACACCCAAAGTGGGAGAGGTGATTTGATGATCGGCAAAAAAAGGTATAATTATATATTTAGTAAAGTTCTGATATAGTTTAATATAATTAACACACCTTTTATTTATCCTTTAACCTTTAACCTGTTATTTAACCTTTTATTTAGTTATAACGACATAGATATTCTACGATACCGTCTACAGCAGTAATGGAAAATGCTGGTTTCTTAAGAGTGAAAACATTAATCATAGCTGTTAGGTCACAGGCCTTTTCTCGGGGAGAGAAGTAAGACCCAATCTACTCTGGCCCAGTGTTTCTTAAATGTCACATGGCTTTGATTTTTTGGTTTTAGAACATGCATCGGTGGTAAGCCATAACATTGGGCGGCTGGCAGAAGTTACCACCAACCAAAGTCTTGCCGCTAAGTGATTCGTCGTGTTCCGGCATGATGTCAGGTAAAACCGCACAGAAGACGGATCTGAGCAGTTGTGTTTGTAATGTGTGTCAGGTACGATGCGCCAAATGTTGTTGAGGAGAGTCTCCAGATCAATCTCCCTCTGGCTCAGCATCGTTGGTCGTTTTATTGGGTTTAATAATTCATCACCTCACCCAACTGTCGTCTTCCTTCCTATTCACTCAGTTTTTTTTTAAGTGAATAGGCTCTTAATAAACTAGCATGCTTTTTCTTCTCTAGCTTTACCATCAACGATTTACAATCGACAACGAGTTTATAATCATGAAAAAATACCGGTTTCGGTTGCTCATAATGTTTCCCTTCGTCGTTCTGAGAGCAGAAGTAATGAAACAATGTTGACAAAGTTATCGCCTGGTAGGATTCTTAACGTTAGAAAAAACTAGACACCTTTCAGGGTTTTTTAAATCTTCGACAGTAAAAAAGTGTTCCCTTAATAGACATCACATAAACAAGAATTAACAATCCCCATTACAAATGACTACTTTATCATCACCATTCACTAAATCACTAAACTAAACACACTAAGCAGTCGCACTCAAACACTGCTCAGCGTATCTCATCGCCTAACAAAATGGCCGACGTCCCACTGTTTATTTTTTAAAAAGCTGAGAAAATAAACAAATCCTCCGAGCTGCCTGAAAAATAACAAAGCCACTCGACCGAATCCTCCCTGCAAAGTTAAGGAGAATAATATGAATTTCCAACATAGTAAAAATACATTGTCTTGCAAACCACGGTGCAGTGAGGTTTTTAGTTTTTTTTTTTTTGTTCCCTGTAATTTTTTACTTATCGTCTTTTTGAACGCGAATGCTTGGATGACTACTGCATCTCATTAGGGAACTTCAGTTAAACGTGCTTTTTAATTGAGCTTTTATAACAATAACACGTTCAGAGCTGTGTTAGGGTTGCCTCGCTTCTGTAGTAATAAATAATATTAAAAATATTTATTAAATATTCGTTACAGGAGTTAGTCTTAAATGTAAATCATAATGTTAAGTCTTACATGTCTGAACTAGAAAATCGTCCAAAAACATTCTAAAGTAATTAATTATTTGATTTGACAGGACTGAACTAATTTACCTTTAGTTTCAATTTCTTTATTTTATTAGTTTTATACATTTTATTGTTTAAATAGTCAGTCAGATTTACGAAAAAAACTAGACACGTATTTTTTTCTTTTTTCATATAAACAAAAAATGTAAACGATATACGGAGTTGAAAACTCGTGTGACGTCACTGCACGCTACACTTTTTAGCAACGAGTGACGTTACCAGCCACCACTCTTGATCTTTGATGCCTTCTAGATTTGTATTTTTTTATGGGTTTGATAAAACAAAATATACGTATCCAATATTTTTCTATAATCTGAATGACGTAACGGACTAAATAGAATATTTTTGTTCTTAATATTTCCTTTATTATCGTTTATTAATCGTTAAACAATAACAAGCAAACTAAATTAGGTGAAAAGTAATGTACCTATAAAGGGTGTATCTGACATCGACGCACATACGAGTACCATGGATCCAGTACATGATTCTGAACCCCGCAGTGGAGGAATTATTCGTCGGCTTTTTCTTGATATAAAAAAAAAGATATGCAGTTTTTTCAGTTTAGACCGTTCATAATTGCTATACTTTTATAACCCAATAAGATTCTAAAGTAAAAATTAATTAATTCGTCAATTACACAAAAAAGCGCTATGTGAACAAAACTCGAAAAGCTATCTTAGCAGCTGATTTAATAGAGTTCACATCAGGAGTCAATGTCATACCTACACACCCGCACGGCGGCATGCTTGCAACGTTCAAAGGCCGGGCCGACCCTTTTTTTTATACGCTGTAATTTCTGTAACCACTCATTAACGACATAAATAACTATCATAATTTTATTTGTGTCATGTGGTGTAGCCTTTTCGCGAAGTTTGTGTTACGATGTCAGGTACACTCTGTATATAAATATATTTATTGTATATAAATATACACTTTAGCACAATTAAACTCTCTGTATCTCTGTATATGTAAGATACTTTTCCTTGAGAATTTTCTTACAGTTTGTGTAATACAAAGAGTAAAAGTTTACTTTCGCGTTTAGTCCGCTATAGAGGAGAAGGCCGAGGAACAGGTAAATATTTGACATGTTTTGTTTGCTTTTTTCAGACTAAATCCTTTACGTCTTTTTTAAGTAAAATCAAGTCTTTTATTAGTAATCAGTGCCTCGAGCGTGTTTGCAGAAGCATCGCCAACCAGCATTGAGCAAACATGGTGATTACGCTCAATCCTTCTCTGTATTAGACCTATGCCCAGCAGTGGGACGATAAAAAGGTTGATGATAATGTATCGACTGTTTCCACACCACCATGCGCAATCTGTGCACGTCCTTGGTGCGTAGGGTGCGTGGCAGCTCCATTACCGTTCTGGCGATGGGAGATTCAACTGCCCGTATATCGGTTATTATTCGTATTTATTTCTACTAAACCTATGCTGTAGAGTAATGTGTTAAGACCAAACTTTGCAGAAAGGGGTATTATAAAATCTTGGATTATTTAGAGGGCAACAAAGCTTGGGATTGAGCTGCTCGCTCTGCTAAGCGGTGTTATTAAGCAATGTGCGTAATTGTGCTACAATTGTGGCGTCTTGATCACTGTTTTTTTTTTTAAATCACGTAAATTGATTGTTATGTACGAAGCAGTGTTATATTGTTATTGTAAATATTTTCATTTTTAATGTCTGGACTTGAAAAAAGACGATGATCCCTGAGTTTGTTTCGGCTTTTCTTCTCAGAGGTAGTCAGTTAGGAAATGCCGGCTCCACCTAGTTTAAAAAAATTTGACGTGTAAAAGTGATCTGTGATCCTACTTGCATAATAAACGATTTCATTTCATTTCCAATTGCAGGCACTTTTAAACTATCATAGCGAGTCTGATTTTTGAAGCTAGTTACCCATTTCAGAACGTAGATTTCTATGGAGTGAAACAAGCAAGAAACTAGGAAGCATTTCGGGGAGTGTGCGACGGAATTGCATGATTTAATTCCCCCATCTCCGTTCCACCAGCGGACGACCCGTCGTACGGCTGGTTTCCACCCTTACGTTGTTAACACCTCTACGATCCGGATGAAGCGTTTCGCCTCCTCCTTTATACCACGTACATCGAGGGACTGGAATAATTTGCCAGCGGCGGTGTTTCCGTCGGACTACAATTTGAGTGTCTTCAAGGCTAGAGTGAATAGGCTCTTAATAAACTAGTGCGCTTTACCATCAACGATTGCGTCACTGCTTACCATCAGGCAGGATTGCGGTCAAGCGCTAGTTTATAATATTAAAAAAAAAAACTCTTGTAAATCAAGATATTATAAGAAAATCCCGGATTGATTATTCTTGTTGCTTCTATAAGTGAGCCGTAAGAACGACCACCCATTTCAATAACTACAACCAATATCCTATCAAAGCATTGAAATCGTAAACATAACGTCCAATTAAAATTAAATTTATCATCAACAAAGTCGATGTTCTTAATTGATTTAAACGTGTCCTCTCAACCGTGATACAGACTTAACATTCAGAGTATTGCATAAGCAATAATATTTTGTAGTAAATAAACTTGTTTGATATTAACGTAAGATTATGGTTGTTTAATTTCACAGATAGGTAACGCGGGATTGAGATAACATCGTTTTTAATTGCAGGTTTTGGAAATATAGTAGTGTGTGTTTTGGGCGGGTGCACTGGGGATATGAAAACGTTTGCCAATTTAAATTAAAACGAGGGTCAACCCTTTTTCACCCGTGTAAAGGGAGTTTTAAGATTGAAAGGTGATTATTGTAAGCTGAAAATTCAGTGGTTCGCTACGAGGGTCCGCGATAATGTGCTTAAGTTTGATGAAAACATGAATGAAAAACAGAAACTGATATTCTGTTTAATCCTACCTGTTATTTAAAAAAAATTGTGTAGAATTATCACCGACTATATCGTCAACAGTCGTAGTGGCCTAGTTGTTAAAACACCAGCCTCTCAAGTATGAGTGCGCGGGTTCGATTCCCGGTCAGGCAACTACAATGTGACTTTTCTTAAGTTATATGTACTTTCTAAGTATATGTTGGACACCAATGGAAATGAAGGTGAAGGAAAACATATTGAGGAAACCTGGACTTTGGGTCTGAAATCACCAACCCGCATTTAGCAAGCGTGGTGATTACGCTCAATCTTTCTCTGTATGAGAGGAGTCCTTTGCCCAGCAGTGGGACGATGAAAAAAGGTTGATGATGATGATGATGATTATATCGTCATCATCATTATCATTATTTCAACCGAAAAACGTCCACTGCTAGACATAGGTGATGGAAAGGTGGACGGATGGATTATCTGTAAAAATTTCAACTGTCCAGCTATAACGTTTTATGACACAGCCTGGTGACAGACAGATGAACAGTGGAGGCTTAGTTATATTGTCGTTACCCTTTAGGTATTGAACCTTAAAAACTGATTAGAGACTTCGCATTAAAACTGCGTGCACGCACAACTTGTCACCCCGTATATTTCGTAGCAAATGCGTGTGGCCACGATTTCTAAGCGGGCTGTCCCTTCCTATTTGTACGCCCCAAGCTATACATTTTCCAACGAATTAAATTGTACTTAAAAACGATTAATTTTATGTCATGCGGTGGTACTACACCTTTTTGAGTTAAAAAGTTATTACTATAGTTGAGCCAAATTCGATAAAGAATAGAGGTAAACAAACCGTTGCTAGCCAACGAGTAGTTTACGCCTAAAAGACTGACGTTAACAACCTTTTCTATACAGATGATTTTCATAAAAGTAATAATCCTACTTTCAGTTCATTTATGTTTAGATATTTATCATTTGCATAGAACGCTTAACCGATTTGAAAAATATGACATACATGTAAGGTAATTCTCTAATAGGTTACAGTTTTTGATACATATAATTATAATTAGTCCATACTTGAAAGTATTACAATGCATGTGTTATGTAGTTGATTTGAAAGTAATTAAAATACGCAAAATTGTATTGGCAAATGCCTCAACTTTATTCATTGGTCGAATTTCACAAAATGTGTTTAATACCTGGATTTCATGCATCTTTCTTTTTTGTAGGGCTATCACGTAAAATTAATGTCGACTTCTTAATAATTTAAATAACAAGTTATTATGCATGCTATTTTAGTGATTCTATTGAAATATGCTGCAACAGGAATTTTTAATAAATAGTTAGCATGTTAAAGTCGATAATCATCTAAATAATAGGAGATTTTTAAAACGTGAGTTGTAATAACCCTAAATTGGTTTGTTTACCTCTATTGTTTATGGAGCTAGGCGATGGTATAGTTATTACACATCTCCTAAGGTAGTAAGACATTAGCCCCGATTCTCTTGTTTTCAAACTAAACTAAATTTAAGTTTAGTGTTTAGTACTTTCTCTATCTCTGTGTAATGATATGTCTTTTATTGTGAATGTGTCTAATTAAGCTAGTATTTTAATGTATCACCTTAAGGAAGATCGCTGATGTCTGAGACACAGATATTTCTTTATCTAGTTCAGACACAGATGCCTTCAATAAAAATTAAGAAAATTTGAATGTGGCCTATATATCTGTACAAATGTAACATGTTTTTTTTTGTGTCAAATAAATATTATTATTATTATTACTTTTTCTTTCTATTTCATTAAGATAAGGACAGAAGATAATATGTTAGTTTAGACCTGTCAAATTAGTCCGCGCCTGACGTAAATTGATGTGTGGTTGGGCGCCATGTTAATAATCGGATTCTAAACTGTCTATGGAATATCTTAATTTGACATTATTAAACTAAAATGTTATCTTCTATCCTTTTCTTAATAAAGTGGACAGAAAAGGTTCACTTAACGTAAAATTATTTTAGTTCCTCTAATCGATATACTTTCGTTATTTATATGTAACAAGCTGCGCCGCGCGGTATCCGCGTAGGTTTCGATATGTTTTTAGGGTTCCGTACCTCAAAAGGAAAAAACGGAACCCTTATAGGATCACTTTGTTGTCCGCCTGTCTGTCTGTCTGTCAAGACCCTTTATCTCAAGAACGCGTGGACGTATCAAGCTGAAATTCACATGAAATACTCGGGTCTATTGTCCCTTTAAAGCTGTGAAAATATCAAACTTCTAAGCCAAGCCAATCAAAAGATACAGCTGATATGTCGATATTTTCAACAAATTTTCGACACTTGCAAAGGAATCAAAACCTACAGGATACTTCCCGTAAACTCAGAATCTTGAAATTTGGTATGAAGGATTGTCATATATGCAAATATAGGAAAAATTGCGAAAATCACATTTTTTTAGTTATATAATATACTAAACATATTTTAATAAAATGAAACTTACTACCTTATTTCTCACGAACGAATAAAGTTATCAAATTGAAATTTATACCAAATACCTAGGTCTATTGGTCCCGGTTGCCATACGAACATCTAGTGGCAGTCGTTACGGGTTCTAGGAGCCCTCAAAAGTCCAACAATTGGTCTAACTGCAATGCTTCGATGTCGCCTTCGGGTTGTGGATGTCAGACGGCAGTCGCTTCACGGAAAATATCGAAGTTTAGCCATATCAGCAGTTGGACTGGTAAAAGCGGACCCCAGACTCCAAAGCTGAAAAGGCTTCGGATGTCACTGGGATTAACGCTGGGATGATGATGATGACCTAGGTCTATTGTCCCTTTAAGCAGTGAAAAAATCAAACTTCTAAGTTAAAGCGATCAAAAGATACAGCAGTTTACTGACACCTTAGACGAATTTCCGTCACACGCTAGGGAATCAAAACCTACAAGGTACTTCCCGTGAACTCAGAATCTTGAAATTCGGCACGAAGCAACGTTATATTATAGTACAGACAGATAAAGGAAAAATTGTGAAAATGATAATTTGAAGTTACATAAAATATTAAAATATTATTTTTGCTTACATGACATAAAATATATTTTTAATAATTAAAAACTTACTACCTACCCTTTTTCACATGAACGCGTAGAGATATTAAATTTGACATTCATATCAAACACTTCTTAAATCTAATTGCCTCTAAACTGTGAAAAATTCTAAATCAATGCTAGTATTATAAATGAGGAAGTAACTCTGTCTGTCTGTTACGCTTTCCCGCCTAAACCTCTCAACCGATTTTGATGAAGTTTGGCACAGACAATCTTTAGACCCTGAGAATGAACATAGGCTACCTTTTATCCCGGAAAAATTTGATGTTCCCGAGGGGAATTTAAACAGCGCCATATAACCGAACTCCACGCGGGCGAAGCCGCTGGCGGAAAGCTAGTACGTCATAAATTGTAAACCGCTACGTTTGTACGGCGGAACCCTCGGTGTGCGAGTCCGACTCGCATTTGGCCGGTTTTTTTTTATATGCTCCCCTCCTGTTGGTCCCAGCGTGATCTTATATAGCCTAAAGCCTTCCTGGATGGGCTATCCAACGCAAAAAAAAATTACAAATTGGACCTGTACAGCCTGAGATTAGCACGTTCAAATAAACAAACTCTTCAGCTTTATATATTAGTATAATATTATATGTTAGTAATAAATAATACTTCAAAATTATCATCATCATTAGCCCATATCAGTCCAGTCAGGCAGCTGGACACAGGCCTCTCTTGTTTCATGCCTTTCAACCCGAAACAAATAAATACTTAGTCATGATGCAACGTACCTACAAACTTAAAACTCAATTCCGTGCAAATCAGAACGTTGAAAGTCCGCCAACTAAATCTAACTAAGACCTTTGCCTTCATAAAAGTCTGCGAACCGACTTCAAAAGCCTGCAACAGTAATCGTCCAGTCGTAGTTGAGCCTATAAATTGAAGTTGCTACCTCCTTCTTACAATTTAACATCGTTGAAGCGTAACAGAGAAAATCTCCTGCATTCCTCCTGAAGTTAGTTCAAAATATCTTTATACAATTTATTTCTTTTGTGGACGCATACATGGTTTTGTATGGCACTTTTGTAGGTATTTTATGTTTGTTCATGTCATTTGAATAAAGGATTGATTTATAATAACCTGGGAAAGTTACGCATGCGTTATTTATGGGCGTACTCTGCTCTGGAGTTAGATTCTCTGATTAGGAAAAGTATTATTTGCATCAGTATCTTCTCAGTGGCAACCTCAGTAGCCCTCTCAGAGAGGGCTATGCTTGGGGTTTTTCTACGCGATCGAATCAGGAATGAGGAGGTCCGCAGAAGAACAAGAGTAACCGACATAGCCCGAAGAATTGCAACACTAAATTGGCAGTGGGCCGGGCACATAGCCCGTAGGATCGATGCCCGATGGGGCCGATAGCTTCTCGAGTGGCGACCACGCATCGGATGACGCAGCGTGGGTAGGCCCCGACAAGGTGCACCGACGATCTGGTGAAGGTCGCGGTAAACCGCTGTATGCGGGGGGCGCAAGACCTGTCGTCGTGGAGAACTTTGGGGGAGGCCTATGTCCAGCAGTGGACGTCTTTCGGCTGAAATGATGATGATGATGAAGAACCTCAGTAGAGTCTGGTTTGATACCTAGTTAATTACATTAGGCTTGTCCCTATTACATATGACAGGTATATTAAATGTACTGTAATAAGGGTGTATTATACATACGTATGTTCCTGCCCAACCTCTCAAAAATTACAAGGATGATGTCTGTAGCAGTGCGAGAGTTTTAAACATAATGGGAATAATTTATTTGTCAGAATATGGTACTCTACCGGGTCTCATAAAGTCTAAATACCTATACGAACATTGTACATAATCTCATAACGTTAAATAATTGAATATACTCAGTGTATAAACCCAGTGTTCTGTAAACAGAAAACGATGAAAATTATTATTAATATTAGTACACAATGGAAACACAAAATCGCGTATAATAACAGTAATATGTATCGTAATGAAATTGATACTAATAAAGCTCCACAGAAAAAAACAACAAAACAAAATTGTTCTTAAATTACTTCCAAGTTACGTTCATTTCCTTTGTTAAATTTTGAACAACAAATGGTTCAAATGCAGGCAGGTACCTCATATACAAAAATGGCTTTGCTAAGAGCTTTCTTAATGCATTTACTATGCTGCAGAAAAGATTAATGCCTTGTTCACAAGAAATCTCGTAATGAAGGAATTTTTTGTAAATTTACTGGAGTTGTAATGTTACTCACACATGCATCTATCTTCATGATTAAGCAATGCTTGCACAATTCAAGTTGCTTGGCTTATTCCTAACAGCATATGAGAAGAAAAAGCCTACCTACGCTTTGCTTCGCTTAATAAAGATTGGTATAAAAAAATTAAAACAGTAAATTAAAACAGGACAAACCCATTATAAATTAATATAAAATAAATAACTATAAATATATACCTACGGACAAATCACACAGATTGAGCTAGCCCCAAAGTAAGCTCGAGACTTGTGTTATGGGATACTAACTCAACGATTTATAGATAAATATCCAAGGCCCAGGCCAATCAGGAAAAGATCGTTTTCCATCATGACCTGTCCGGGGATCGAACCCGAGGCCTCCACATCGCAGGCAGGCGTGTTGACCGCTACTCCACGGAGGACAAATATTAATATTTATAATCGTGATAACCTTTTAGAGTTCAAATATTCAAGAATATTTCATGACATATCATGAATTTTAAACATTCCAGATTATGTATGTACAAGATGCATTCAAAGCAATATTTGTCTTCGTAAGCTTCGATATTCGTATACTGTTCGTAGATTCTTTTGTGTAGGGAATTCAGTTCCGGGCGATAAAATATAGGAACATCCCCCAGGCTCACCTGTCGGTGATATAAAACCAACATAAAACTATCCGTTTTATTGTTCTGCTTTAAGTTTTACTGCTTCCACGATCATATGAATATATTTCAGGCACTTTCAAGACCTGGCACTCATATTTTTCAAGGTCATAAAGTTTAGTTTATAGAGGTTTGTGTACGCGATTTTCTCGAGGGTCAACCCTTATGGAGATGAAGTGTGGAGAACCGATCCCTTGGAGAAATATGCGAAGATATTTGAAAGGACGTCAATCATCGTATATGATAGTTCTTGTTGTTCACCTCGATGTATCTACATGTGGCTATTGTTGATGCATTAAAGCTTGGTCGTGATAATAGGTCATTCTACGATAGCCGTGGTGGCGTAGTGGTTATAACACTAGCCTGTCAAGCATGAGTGTGCGGGTTCGATTTCAGGTCAGGTAAGTACCAATGTAACTTTTCGAAGTTATATGTACTTTCAAAGTATATCTTGGACACCAATGACTGATTAAAAGGTGAAGGAAAACATCTTGAGGAAACTTGGACTTTAAGTCTGAAATCGCCAACCCGCATTGAGCAAGCGTGGTGATTACGCTCAATCCTTCTCTGTATGAGAGGAGACCTGTGCCCACCAGTGGGACGATAAAAGGTTGATGATGATGATGATAGCAACATGTTAGTCTATGATAACAAGATGTATGCTATTATATGACATTGCATTGTAACGTAATTTGTAAACGATATCATTGTTTATAAATTAATTCGATTGTAAAGGACCCACGAGAAATTATGTTAAACAAATCCATTGATGACGCCCAAATGTTGGGTAACATCAAAAACGTAATTACCATTCGTTTCGAAAACATTTGCTAAACAAAAGCAAACATTTAAAATCGCTTTGTGATCAATTGATCAAATTGCACGTTTTAGAGTTTTAACGAGTGTCGTTCAAAACGGATTTAATTTCATCCGGATTCGAGTACGAATATTGACACAATATTCCGGCTCAATTGCAACGTAGGCACATATTATTATGTCGTTTAATTCGAGGATTAATAAATTCAGCTCTGTTTTTGTTTTAGTACCAATTATTCGTGTATTTGGAAGTTGTTTTAGTATTCGATCAGAATAAGCTAGATTTAATCAAACGCTGGAATTTGAAAGTTATTTTAGTATTTGACGTGGATAAGCTGGATTTAATTAAATGGTCGGGTTTTATTTATATAGATAGTAGATCTGGTAGATTATTTTGATACATTAGCGTTATTCAGATGTAAATAATATTATGAATAAATGAGTCCTGGAATTTAAAGCCGCGTACCGGCAAGCGTAGTGTTGGACATACCTCAGCTAGATGAGGAATTTAAAACCGCGTATCGGCAAGCGTAGTGTTGGACGTACCTCAGCTAGATGAGCAGACAACCTAAAGAAGGTGGCTGGGATATATTACATGTGGAAGGCACAGGATAAGATGTTGTGACGTAATTTGGGAGAGGTCTACGTCAAAAAGTGGACTGCCATAAGTTAAGTTGATTGATCCATGACAATCAAGTACTTATGAGGTCTAGAGGCATCAAAAGTATGCAATTTTGTCGCATTAAAAGATACTCCTTGGCTACTTTTAATATTATACAACTGTATGATTAAATTCTTTGTGAAAGAAATCATATTATATATGATTTAGACTTAGCAGGTATTGAATGATTAATGTAATTATATCCCTTGTAGAAACAAGTTAAAATATCTAAAGTGTACATTGAAGACAGAATTTCAAGACTCATTTTTCGGATTATTTGCTGCTTTATTTAACTTTGTCATCAAGATTTTAAGGACTCTGAGGGTTCATAGTCGCTTAAATATTCGTAAACGAAATTAATTTTAAACTTGAAAAGCTTTACGTGCGAAAAGGAGAAGGCTTATGCTCTTCAGCAGTGAAGAGAACAAGGCTACCAATTATTACTTCTTGGAGTATACAGTCAGATGATATTAAAAGTTTTAGTCTTCCGTAGTTTATGTCTCAGAACCATCATAGTTTTGTAATATCCATCCTTCTATTTGACGGCTTGCCTTCCTAAAGTGCTAGAAAGATGAAACTTTGCATTAATATGTGCATTTACCACATCAACAAAGCGTTACAATAAAATAACACAAACAAATTCATCTCCCCTGCACGTCAAATGGGAAAATTATTTTTTTCTCGCATCTCTCTGTATTGGTTATCATTAAATAGGTTTTTCATAAACATTAAATGTGAGATATGTAACTTTAAAGCGCACTTTTTTTTTTTGTTAAAAATCTGCGTTCTTCCCTTCTAACCAACCAACCAGATAACTTCAACAATCTACATAAAAACGTTATTGTATAACATGCGAGGATCTTTGACGAAAAACTATAATAGTTTAAATGACTTTGTTAGTTCAGGAGTTATAGAGACTAGAACTCTCCATGCTACTAAATAAGCCTGGTCTTGATCTGGATTACACCTGATGGAAAGCGATGGATGTGCTTTATGATGGAACGAGATACAATAGCAACATTGATCTCTTATTCCTTTTGTTAAACAATCCATTTGGGCCTTGGGATCTTATTTCAATAAACGACAATCGCACAAGCACCTTTTATTGTTGTTGGCTCTGATATCTGATCAACTCTCAGACCTAAACTACTCCATTTACGTGGAAGTTAGACATCCCCACAACAATTAGTCGAACATCAGTTCAAATTCTAAGTCTTCAAACAGTAGACGAACAGTTCAAACCTGCAAGATTTCATCTCGACGCGCCCTCGGGATTCCAAAACTTGATCTCTAACTAACTCAGTCTTCATTATACATTGAACAAATACATCTGTTTGCGAAGGATCCCTAAAGGCTCAGTTATCGGAGTCCATTGTGATTACCGTCCAACTTTTCATTTTATTTGAAAACCGTTATTGGAGTATACAGTCGGAACTTGTTATTTTTCTGTTTGATTTTCTGGGAATTAATAAGTTAAATGTTTGAAACTTCAAGATGATTCGATCAAAGTTTGGAGATAAAATGTTGTTTTATTTTGTCAACTTAGCTTTTAATGATTAATCACTGTTGGGGTTTAACTTTCACTTTTTGACGTAATAACAATTTGTAAACTTTTGCTTTGTCTTCAAAACTGGTGCCTGTATTAAATGTTATATTATGAATGAATATACCTGATTGAATAGCAGCGTAGTTGCGTAACAATTAGAGCACGAAAGGATTCTATTTTAACATTCATTGCGTTTACGTTGTTGTGTAGACAAATTTATCGAACAAACTTATAATCTATTGCTTGACCGCAATCCCGCCCGATGGTAAGCAATGACGCAATCGTTGACGGTAAAGCACGCTAGTTTATTAAGAGCCTATTCACCTTAGCCTTGAAGACACTCAAATTGTAGTCCGACGGAAACACCGCCGCTAGCAAATCGTTCCAGTCCCTCGATGTACGCGGTATAAAAGAGGAGGCGAAACGCTTCGTCCTGACCGTAGTGATGTAAACAACGTAAGGGTGGGTCGACCGATGGTGCAATGGAGATCGGGGAATTAAATCATGCAATTCCCTTCCACACTCACTAAAATTCATCCTATAAAACACCAAAAGGCTGGTTACTCCACGCCTGTGCTCCAGGCTTTGGATACCGTTTTGAGTTAAATCTGGGTTGCCAATCAGCCTCTTCGCACACCTCTCCACTGAATCCAAAGTAGCCAGGTGACATTTTGCAGCTCCAGCCCAAATGCAATGGTACGCACTTAGGGTGCAGGTATCCTACTAATTAATGCTGCTTTAATTATTAATATTATAAAAGTGAAACTTTGTATTGATGGGTGGGTGAATAGATTGATCTATGTTTGTAACTTTTCACTATCTACGATGCCTTATAACCAAGATTAACACGTAATTACTATACACATAAGATAGATCGATACTTACGCTGGTGAAAATGCGTAGCGCTGTGATTCTGGCCGAAATTCTCGGTGGTAGGCCATAACATCGGCTGCCGGCAGAAGTTACCACCCACCAGACAAAGTCTTGCCGCCAAGTGATTCGTCGTGTTCCGGCATGATGTCTGGTGAAGCCGTACGGAGGACGGGTCTGAGCAGTTGTGTTGCGATGTGTGACGGGTACGATGCGCCAAATGTTGTTGTCTCGGGAATTTGGTCGTGGAGAGTCTCCAGATCAATCTCCCTCTAGCGCAGCATCGTTTGGTCGTGTTGGTCTTGGGTTTAACATTGCATCACCTCGCTCAACTGCCGTCATCCTTCCTATTCCTAAGTTTTTTAAGTGAGTAGGCTTAATAAACTAGTGCGCTTTACCATCAACGATTCCATCACTGCTTACCTTATAATTATAAAAAAAAAAAATCCTGTGGCAAATACTGCAGAGTACAAAGCTTGGCAATATTCTCATATTCCTATAAACATCTGATTACAACCGCAGCAGACACCTTCCATAAATTCAACCAACAAACTATTCATATGACTACAAAAAATTTTGCAAAACCCACCCCCTGTTCCCATATTCATGTAGACGTACACTACCTTCCATTATCACGAACACAAATCAATTCCTGAATAGATAATGCGGTTAAGCATACAACGGGGAACTGGGAACCCAGCATTCGGGATCCGGTGGCAACCGCAGGAAATTGGCAGAGCAGCAATACGTTACAAGTATTATTCATTGGCGTTTCCTATCGGCTTCCTTTTTACGCCCAATTTGAATATAGCGATGTTAATTTTGTTATTGGTTTCAGGGAGAATGGTAATTAACGCGTTATTTTTTTTTTTGCTGTGCAGTGTTGAGGGAATTTTAAATTGTGTTGCTTGACGAGTATTCTTCGCATTCATTAGGTATTGTGGTTTTTTGCTTCCCTTCCCATGAAAAGCGGCAGCATAATGGACTTTAATACAGTTACAAAAACAACGGATGTTCAAGCAACAAAAGAATTGTAATTTTTTATATTATTGACACAGCAGCGGATTTTTAAGACGGGGGTATTTTAATTTCTACAATTTGAATGGGTTTGCTTTTCCTTGTTGTTTTATTACTCAAATCTGAGTAAAGCCGATAGAGTTTTTTATCTTTATAAGAAGAAGAATCAATTAGCATGAAAACGGTTTTTTTAAATCATTTTCCTTCTGACTGCTATTTTCCACACCTAAATGAGTTTGAACTTGGAATTATTTTGTTTAAATATATAAATTTACCATGTATATTTGTATATATACAGTATGTTAAATAACAGAGGGCGTTCCCTTAAACTCGTTAATATATATATATCATTAATAGATTAAAATAAAATATCAGCATAGAAAAATAAGCATAAAAAAATCCGAATAAAAAAAAATTCTAATTGGAAATAAATTTGAAACCTCCTGTTTTAAATCAAAATAGTAGTCGTCATGTATAAATAAATTGCGACGTTGCTGTCTTTCATGTTCGCGTGTACAGTGTGTTTCTTTTACATGTCAATTTAAAATTTTTATTGAATATTTTCTTATTGGAAAAAATTTTAAAACATTTTGTTTTCGAATGGAAATATCTTTTTTAGCATGTATGTATGCTATACTATTTCGGGTTAACGGGAACGCCCTCTGTTAGTTAACATACTGTATAGCTAGTTATAATAATTATCATTGTATGCTTAACTACCTACCTAGCCAAAAAGCATGCTCGTTAAATACCTTGACAGATCTACGAATTTCAAATGCCACAAGAAACACATAGTAAGCCAAACCCAGCTCTATTTTGCATGAAATGCTAAACTAAATTTAATTCCACTGGAACACCTGAGGTTGGTCAGCGGAACTCACGTAATGAATGTTAGTGCATTCTCAGGAATCTTGCTTAACTGTGGTTACCTACTGCTGATGACCTGGTTCTTATTCGATATTAAAACGATTCTGTGCTTAACTTGTGATCTCTGTCTGAATATTTTGTCTTGAGTAAATGATTTGTAAAGTGGAAAATTTATTTTTGACCTCGGAAATGCAACTAGATCAGTGTCTAGTAGTATATAAAGTAGCAGAAAGCCTAGTTTTCAAACAGGTTTGGGAACTAGGCTTTTGGCCACTTTGTATCAATGGAATTCTCGTTTTTTTTTTTAGTATGTGCATGATATAAATTAACGAACATAATACCTAAATATGAAGATTTTTCAAAGGGTGAAACATTCAGAGGCTGCTAAAACGAATTTTTAATATAGGTATTCCTTTGCGAGATATTCAATTTTAAAGCAAATTTTTTACCTCTCTTCAAGCTATACAGCTGACTCGAAAAATCTAAAATATCATATCGGCAGTCCATGTGATGGTGATGCAACTTTAAAGGAAAACTAAATCGGTTTAGGTAACTTTGTTAGTTCAGGAGTTCGACTGACACGATATGATTGGTTACAGTTGCAACCTAAACTATAATTTATTGATACCCATTCATATATTTACCTTTTATACCGCGGACATAGAGGGAGTGGAGCAATTTGCCAGCGGCGGTGTTTCCGTCTGACTTCAATTTAAGTAGTGTTATGAAGGTTAGAGTGAATAGACTCTTAATAAACTACCGCTTGCATAACTGCTAACCATAAGGTAGAATTGCGGTGAAGCACTAGATTATAATTTTAAAAAAGGTCGCTAGTTGAACGACCGTAGTTTTATTAGAATACTTTAATATATACCATATAAATTACAGAACATGAATATGATGTTTTTTTTTTCATTCTAAATATTTCTTATAAATATGCACATAAAGCGTGTCATATTAATTTAAATAAATATATACATCTAATTAATAAACATCATACAAGGGGAAATAAAATATACAATAGTAATGTTTAAACAGAGAGGACGTGCTTTTTTATCATAGTTTTAAAAGGGGACAGAGTTTCAGCACGCCTTACCGATACAGGCAAGTTATTCCATAGCCGAACAGCTTGTACAATAAAGGATTTATCACAGAAGCTAATGGGATGCTGCGGTATCTCTAGTATCAGGTTCTTCGATGACCTCAGATATCTATTATGTGTGTCATGAAGGAACTTGAAACTAGGGTTGTAACGGAGCTTCGCCTCCGCTTCCGTTACTGCGGAAGTTCCGCAAGAAATCGTATCTTCGCTTCCGCCTCCGCATCCGCACAATTTTTGCGGAGTTATAACGGAGGTTTATTTACGTATTTATAAAATAAATAACGCGCAAGCTGCGACGCTCGACAACCGTCAGGGCGCGTTTAGGCGTGAAATGGTCAAGAATCAACTAGTGCGAGGCGGGAATGCGGCAAACACAATTTCTTTCTCCTTAATTTTCATTACAATAAGGTAATATTTTTTTTTACCAAGTATACTACTATTAATGTACGTATTTAAAATAAAAATTTTGTTTTAATTAACCATAAGTTTAATTTTTTTCTATATGTACTTTCACCTCCGCCTCCGCCTCCGTTAACCTCCGCATCCGCGGAGGTGAGACTCGTCGCCTCCGCATCCGCCTCCGCCTCCGCTAACAAGCCTCCGTTACAACCCTACTTGAAACGTTTAAAAGGTTACTCAGTTAATTTAAAGGAGCACTAAAGTATTTGGCTGCAACATGACGGTGGTTTTTGTGTAAACTGTCTAGGTTGCTAAAGAAATTGAAAGGTGTGTCTTCTTCTTCACAGCCCACAGAGGTCTACAGCTGGATAAACACCTTCCACAAGGCTTTTATTCCATTAAGATCATTTCCATAATCGCCACGCTTGGCCGGCGGGTTGGGGATTGCAGTATGTAATATGTTATTCCACAGGGGAAGCGCTGCTGCCCGCTTGCCTGGTGAAAGTTCCCTTAGTCGCCTCTTACGGCACCCACAGGAGGATATCGGTTGATACTATTCTAAACCCAGTACCACACGGGAAAGGTATATACCGTCACAAAAAGTAATTACATATTGATATCGTCTACAATATTCCTGACCACAATAATAACACACCCTCCATCTGAAAGTACTAAAATATTACATTTTAATAATAAACCTCTCAGCAACTTTCTTAATAACACCGGGACCTTTTATCCTGATATCAATACAGTATTACACGAGATCTAAAAATATTCGCTAAAAGGTACCAACCGTCCTGAAACTTGGTCCCTTGTCAAGTAATAATTGCTGAAACTCTGAGACAAGTTGGTGAAAGTACATGATATTGTTTGCACGAAGCCTGTTCAATGTTGAAGCTTGTTTATTGTCGTTTCCTGCAAGTTTAACTGGAACAACATGTTTAGGTGTAATTTGTGAAAAACAGATCTTGATAGAAAATTTAAATACGAGATATTTTGAGACAGACCAATATTATCTCTTACAGATAAGTATTTTATTTGCCCCGTGTGGTATCGGGCTTAGAATAATACCATCCCATATACTCCCGTAGGTGTCGTAAGAGGCGACTAAGGAAACTATCACGAAGCGGGCAGCAGCGCTTCCCATGTGAAATATCAAACTAATGCGATCCCCAATCCGCCTGCCAAGCTAGGGGATTATGGCAATGCCCCCTAATCGAATGAAAGCCTTGTGGGAGGCCTTTGTCCAGCAGTGGACCTCTATAGGCTGACTGCACTGTCTGTCGGTGTGCCAGCAGGCTGAATCACATGAGCCGTTTAGCTAGACAGTGGCAGTGTTTCCGTCAAAATCAAAAAATCAAAATCAATTTTATTTGTATAACATAGGTAGTGAATACAGTTCTTAATTTTATGTTTATAGGTCGCTATGTTATGCTAAAAAGCGTACAAATATAAATAAATGCATGCAAAATATTAAAAAAAATTTTAGTCAATCATGCTAGAGGCAAAAAATAAATTATTAATTATATAATGTCGAAATGAAACTAAATAATAATCTATATATATAAAAATGAATTGCTGTTCGTTAGTCTCGCTAAAACTCGAGAACGGCTGGGCCGATTGAGCTGATTTTGGTTTTAAAATGTTTGTCGTAGTCCAGGGTAGGTCTAAACGGTGAGAAAGTAAGGAAAAAATGATTTAATAATAATGATGTATGAGCTTCATTGTTTTTACTTCTTCTCTACACTTTAGTGCTACCCTGGTACCCTGCACCTCCAAAAAGAAGACAAAATAAAACTCACAAGAGCAATGGGAGAATGGCAATGATAAATGTCACAACAATACAATATTAGTTTCAAGTTGAAGTTGGCTTTGTGGCTTTTTATTAGAAACTTTAAACCGGCAGAGAGTATTTCTTGCTTTAAACGAATGCATCAACGGCTGAGACTTTTTTTTATGTACAGTGTATGGTACCAGGGTAGCACAAAAGTGTAGAGTCGAAACAATAAAGCTCATTCATCATTATTAATCTATTATTACATCGATGAAGTTATTTTGCGTACTTTGAGGAGTTGCAAGGTACCAGGATCGCAAAAAAGTGTAGGAGAAGTCGAAACAATGAAGTTCATTCATTCACACAGGAACAACGGGAACGGGATAAAAAAGGATATCCTATATCCTTCTCCCAGTTCTTAGCTACCTCCCTACCAATTTTCAGCCAAATCGGTTCAGCCGTTCTTAAGTTATAAATAGTGTAACTAACACGACTTTCTTCTATATATATACAGATTATCCTAATTTAAAATAGTAGTAGTAGTAAATAAGATCATGTCATATTGCCTTTAGGGCGGAACAAAGTTCGCCGGGACACTTTTGTGCTACCCTGGTACACAGCACCTCTACAAACTAGGCACAATAAAAGTTCTTTGATGTAATTATTATGGTTTAATGATGAATGAGCTTCACTGTTTCGGCTTCTCCTACACTTTTGTGCTGCCCTGGTACCTTACACCTCCACAAAGTAGAGAAAATCAAATTTCTTCTATGTATTAGTGATTTAATGATGAATGCAAAGCCGATTACAAAGTGAAGGAAAACATTTTAAGGAAACCTGGCCTTTTGTAAGTCTGAAATCGCCAACCCGCACTGAGCAAGCGTGGTGATTACGCTCAGTCGTTCTCCTCTCTAGCTATCCCCAGCAGGGGGACGATAAAAAAAGGCTGATGATGATGATGATGAGCTTCATTGTTTCGATTTCTCCTACACTTTCTAATTTAAAAACTAAAAAATAAGATCATGTGATATTTATTGCCTTTAAGGCGGAACAAAGTTCGCCGGGTCAGCTAGCGGGTCTTCTAGCTGACCTTGCGAACTTTGTTCCGCCTTAAAAGCAATATGACATGATCTTATTTATTACTTTTTAAATTAGGATAATCTATATACAATATGTTAAGAAAACCCTGTCCGACCCGTAAGGATAATAAAGGTAAACACTTGACTATGATGATTATGTAAAATTTTATATTATATTTATATAAAATTTTACATAATCATCATAGTAACAATACTAATGAATTTTGAAATAATCTTTTTTTCCCGGGAATTAATTCCAATTTCCCCGAAATTGGGTAATTTTTAAAAAAGTGACAACACCGGTATTATTATGAGCGAATAGCGACGCGACCACGTGCCGCGTGCCCTGCCGCCGCTGCACGCGGTAGGGTTGCTTACCCACATGTATTAAGTTACCTCTTTTTGCGAAATAATATTTATTTTTTTAGGGGGATTTTTTTTTAAGTTCAGCCCGGCTTTGTACCCATTAGTAGAATCAGTTATCGATATCTAACAATACCTTCACAGATTGGACAGGGTTTTCTTTACATATTGTATATATAAAAGAAGTCGTGTTAGTTACACTATTCATAACTCAAGAACGGCTGAACTGATTTGGCTGAAAATTGGTAAGGAGGTAGCTAAGAACTGGGAGAAGGACATAGGATATCCCTTTTAACCCGTTCCAGTCATTCCTGTGTGAATGAATGAACTTCATTGTTTCGGCTTCTCCTACATTTTTGTGCTACCCTGGTACCTTGCACCTCCTCAAAGTAGGCAAAATAAAACTTCATCCATGTAATATTAGATTAATAATGATGAATGAGCTTCATTGTTTCGACTTCTCCTACACTTTTGTGCTACCCTGGTACCATACACCGTACATCTTTAAAAAAAAAAAGTCTCACCCGTTGATGTATTCGGTTAAAGCAAGAAATCCATACTAACTAATATTATAAATGCGAAAGTAACTCTGTCTGTCTATCTGTCTGTCTGTCTGTCTGTTACGCTTTCCCGCTTAAACCTCTCAACCGATTTTGATGAAATTTGGCACAGACAATCTTTAGACCCTGAGAAAGAACATAACACACTTTTATCCCGGAAAAGTTTGATGTTCCCGAGGGAAATCTAAAAAGCGCGATATAACCGAACTCCATGCGGGCGAAGCCGCGGGCGGAAAGCTAGTAAATGAATAAAAACAAAGTCCCAAGTGTCACAATACGGAGTAATTTCGCTAGTCAAAATAAATAAGTCTACATTAATTTGTCATTTAGGAATTCATCAGTTGTATAATAACATTTCTCAATTAATAAGTGTTTTAATTTGGTTTTGAATTGCATAACATTCAATTTTTTTATGCCAACTGGTAATTTGTTGTAGATGCGCGGTGCCATTCCTAAAACACTCTTTTTTACTAAAGCTGTATTACAACGCTCATTTTTCAAAGTATTTGCATATTGGCTACGAATCGTAACATCTCGTAACGTTGACACCGTTTTAAACAATCTTATGTTTGTCTTGACAAAAACACTAACTTCATAAATGTACAATGATGGTAAGGTTAAAATTTTCAGCGACTTAAAAAATGGCACACAGCTATCGTCAATTTTCAGACCACACATCGATCTTATGCACCTTTTTTGTGCCTTAAATATGACATCTTTATCAGTAGAGTTTCCCCAAAAAATAATGCCATATCGCAAAATGGAGGCTACTAAGCCATGATATGCAACTAGTAGCGCATCCATATTTATTTTTCTAGCAATTTGAAAAAGTGCGTACGATGATCTATTTACTTTTTTACTTAGGTCATCTACATGGGCCTTCCAGTTCAGTTGGTTATCTAGTAATAAACCTAAGAATTTTGCTACTTTAATTTCGTCGTCGGCGTCGTCTTGCGTTTATTGATAATAATTCCTGTTTGTGTTTTTTTTTGTAATTAACTAGTGATAATATTTCCTATAAACGTAGCGTGGGGTCCACCTTGTCGGGGGCCTCCCCGACAAGGTGGATCGACGACCTGGTGAAAGTCGCGGGAAACCGCTGGATGCGGGAGGCTTGGGGGAGGCCATGTCCTATGTATGATGATGATGAACATTTCCTATCACACTTGCTGGCTTTTGACTGTCACAATGGTCAAGTTTAGGTAGATATTATTATGTGCTTTACTTGGAAATTCAGCCGCGAGTGATCAAATAAAATGTAGTATAATTTACTTACAACGTAACGTAACGTTTATTTTACTTAGAACATATTGCACCCCTATACATCGGGGTGGGGGGGACCCTGTACCGCTGTGTGCACGTACCTAATGCCACTGATCTGCCGTGAACTGTGTTGTGCGCTCGGTAACCACACTGCAACAATTTCTAAATGTATTTAGAAATAAATATAACATGGTATAAAAATGGTTGGAATTGATTCAGTTGCTTACTCTGAACAAACTATATTCGGGCTTCGTACAAAGAAAAAATAATGTCGTATAATCCATTCGCACAATGGTCCACTGTAAGGACTAAATGCAATAACCAAGCCGTAACATAAAATATTTCTACCACTTCAAAAGTCACTAATCTTACAAAGATCAAAACCATAAACGAGACAATGATACGAAATAACACAAAAGTAATAATATTTCTAAACGACATCGCTGTAACGAGGCATGTAACCCACATCCAAGCAATAACAGAAAGCATGAAACTGTAACGTGAGCTTTAAAACTTTTTTTTTTTGTAAAGGCCAGCCCGTACTCGTAAACAGTACTTAAATGGGATCGTCCTTACCTGTGGGCAAGGAGGTAGAACCGAGCTATATATTACTATTACTAGCGTAGAGTTATTGCTACATCCCTCTCCAAAATTTTAGTTTTTTTTTTATGTATATATTATAAGTATATATTTAGGTAATAGTATGTATTTTTTTTTTGGGACAAAACCCGTCACACTGTTCCCAACCCACTGCAACTCCTGAAAGCCAGAATCAACAGTGGAGACCGCCAGAAAAACGCCGAGCAATGAAGCTCGACGAGTCCCGGAGAAACGATACTGAACTCTGTACTGTCTTGGGTCCCGCAACGAAATTAATCAGAAAAGAATAGCGGAGGAGTAAGAAAAAAGATATTTTTTCCACTTCCCTCCATAATAAGCAGGAGACAGAACAGAACTAGGCCAATCGGCACAAAGGGACATTATTGCAACTGGGAGAAGCCCAGATTGCCAAGCACCACGGAATAACATTTGATTAAGTTAATGGGTCCTAAGTAGGTATTTGCTGTTACAATTGATTCCAATAATAGGTATGGCAAAAGCGTCTGAACGCACGGAAATTAGTTCTAGTTTCTACAAGGTCCGTCTAATAAACAACTCCGGATGTAACTTGTACACTATCCAACATAATATTGCGTTCATTCTGCCAAAGAATACACTCCCACAAGATGTGATGTGCAGACTGTTCAAATTCACAGTTCGATGTAGAACACTGATACAAAGGCGAAGGAACAAGTTTAAAAGAATACAGTTTACTTTTAAAGTTGCCATGACCTGTGAGAAATTGGGCAACGCAGTGGTCAACCTCCAGCCATGTCTTAGCCAGCCGATCGCCAACGGATGGAAAGAACAGATGGAGGTGCCGGCCCTTGATGGAATTATCCCACCTACTTTGCCATTCGGATAAGAGGTCCTCCCAGATGTCTGTAATAGTATGTATGTATATTTAGCTTATTTAATTAAGTATTTTTTAATAATTATAGGGGCTTTTTTTTCCTTTACTATTTTCTTTCAAGCTAAAGCACCTACCATCTTATCTCTTCACCACCTGGGGTTGACTGGTAGAGAATGCCTAACGCATTAAGTCCGCCTCTGTACATGTCATGTGTGCGAAAAGAATAAATAAATAAATAAATATTAAGTCATAGTTCAAAACCAGAAATTAAACTACTGTCGATTATCCGTGGAACGGTAATGAAAGACAGAAGATTAGGGATCCCTTCTACACTTACAAGTAAGTTAAATAATCTAATTTTATTGCACATTTGCATGTCATTCTGTTAAGATTGAACATTTTAAGCTATACTGTCAATGTAAGAACTTTTGTAACCATATATGTGCAAGTAAAGCTGACTTTCGACTAAAATATTTGACATTATTTGTCAGAGAATGTATAAGACACGATCGAATGAATAATATAATTTTCTTTTGTGAAATTCGCACTGCATTACATGACATGTCATCAAAACAATAATACCTTCATCAATAGTATTACTACCATAGATTTGTATACGTCCTACCGACCCACCCCGGCTTAGCACGGGTGCAATGCTGACACTAAATACACTACAAAAAAACTGTGAACGTTTTACAAAAAACATAGCGGCCCACAGCTCCGGCCGGTCGAAACCGCTGCAAACGCGACGGCCCGCATTTTTTAAATTTGTAATATCTTCGAAAATATTCATTTAAATCATATGCTCTATCTATTAAAAAACGTTGTTGTCACGTTGTCAAGGTGCTACGGTAGGTAGGTAGGTATATGTAACGTGTGACTACGCCTTTCCAAACATGAAAATTTATCTCTACATAGTGAATATTGCATACTTCAGAATAGTATTGTATGACATTATTGTCAATTTACAACGAAGCTTGGACACAGTAGACTCTACCAAGATGCCTTCGCGAAGGCATCTTGGTAGAGTCTACTGTGTCCATTTACTTGCAACTACCTACATTAGCAACTTTGTTCAGTTCAGTATTCTGAAAATCTTGTTTTATACTTTTTCAGTGTCGTTTTTTGTCATAGTTGGGTTTTTTTTTTTACTTTTTTATACTATGTAGTGCACAGTACCTCAGCCATATCTTCAAATTAACCGTTTAGTCATGCGCCTAGCCTTTAGAAGTAATCAGCTTGCATGGTGGACCACACTTCTTACGTGTGCCATTTGATCGAGGCGCCTCGTGCAATTCGGCTCACATATAAATAAATAAATATATACGGACAAATCACACAGATTGAGCTAGCCCCAAAGTAAGTAGCGAGACTTGTGTTATGGGATATTAACTCAACGATACTATATTTATAATAGATACATTTATATAGATAAACATCCAAGACCCAGGCTAATCAGGAAAAGATCGTTTCCCATCATGACCTGGCCGGGGATCGAACCCGGGACCTCCACGTCGCAGGTAGGCGTGTTGACCGCTGCGCCACGGAGGACGACAAATGGAGGACACATGATTGATTACAGTTCCAACCTAAACTCTAATTCATTAAATATCATTCAGGTTATTAGTTAAATTGCCATGGTGTAGTTAAAAGACGAGGCGATTGACCACGCGGCCAATTAAATGAGTTGACTGCAACATATTTTCATGCAACATTTCCAAATCCGTTACCAAAAAGTCAGAATCAGATAATTTATTTTGACTTAAAGCAAATAGAACGGTCACTCCATAACGGCCCACAATAGAAATCTGGAAAGGATTTCTATTGTTAGAGGGATGAAAATTTACCATTATTAATACACCATCGTGGTCTTCCAATCTTATAGCGTATTAATGGTAGAAGCTTGTCCTTGTCAACGGCATTCGTATTAATTCCAGTCAGAGCTCTGTGTCGACGAAGAGTATTAAAGGGACTATTATCAGAAGCAGAGATTTTGTGTAATTTTCAAGGGTACCCCATTGAAAAGGTAAGGGCGGCATTTTGTTCAAGAGGTAAGGGATACCGTAGGAATCTCGACCTTCTTTGATATTGTTCGGATTGATCAAAACATTGGTCAGTAAGAAATGGAATCGATCAAAAGCGGCTATATTTAGAAAAGGCTAAATGATTTTTAGGTAATAGGTTCTTGAAGTCGTGGTGGCCTCGTGGTTAAGACATCAGCCTCTCAAGTGTTAGTGTGCGGGTTCGATTCCAGGTCAGGCAAGTACCAATGTAACTTTTCTAAGTTATATGTACTTTCTAAGTATTTCTCGGACACCACTGAGTGATTACAAGGTGAAGGAAAACATCTTGAGAAACCCTGGACTTTAAGGAAGATCTTTGGGGGAGACCTATGCGCAGCAGTGGACATCTTTCGGCTGAAATCATGATGATGATGACATACCACTAATCGCTTGCCTTTTTGTTCCAGCTACTCTTCGAAACAGCTGAGCTGATATTGATGAAATATGGTATCGACATACTTGGAATCCTGGGATAGGAGATATGCCACGTTAATCGACATACTACGCGAGTGAGCCACGGGCAGAAGACAGTAACGCACTTATTTTTTTTTTATAATTATAAACTAGTGCTTGACGGCAATCCCGCCTGATGGTAAGCAGTGATGCAGTCGTTGATGGTAAAGCGCGCTAGTTTATTAAGAACCACATCACTCAAAAACACTGAGTGAATAGGAAGGAAGACGGCAGTTGAGCGAGGTGATGCAATGTTAAACCCAACAACACGACCAACGATGCTGCGCCAAAGGGAGATTGATCTGGAGACCCTCCACGACCAAATTCCCGACACAACAACATTTACCATCATACCCGGCACACATCGCAACATAACTGCTCAGACCCATCCTCCGTACGGCTTCACCAGACCTCATGACGGAACACGACGAATCGCTTGGCGGCAAGACTTTGTCTGCTGGATGACTTTGACTATAAAAACGTATGAAATTAATACAAATGTGCGTCCATTATTCAAGAAGTTAAGAAAAATATCTCTCAGCGCTCGGCCATTTAACTTAATATAACACGGAAGGACTCTACTGTGGCCTATTGCATGAATTAATAATCAAGACACGTCCAGAATTTTTTTTTATATGAAGATTTATGTGCAACGTGGCGTTAAAATGGCGATTAATTTACACACGAGTAAGTAGTCAGTGATCATACAAATCATTACAACACAAAATAATAACTTTTAAATTGAAAATCAGCGTCTTTGTCTCTCGCGGACATAAGGCTCTTTCTCTTTCCTCCAATTATTCGCCTACTCTTTGCTAGTTATTCGTTTTAACTTCATTGATGCGATGATATATTATTATGATCCCTCGCCCCGGAAAATGATCCATACAACACAGTTCTTTAAATACATGTTGCTAAAAGAAATTATTTTAGAAAATTGTAAAAAAAATAATAACTGTTCATGAAATAAAAATATGTTCATAAAACGAAAACGAGGCACCGTATATCCGTGACAAATGAATGTCCCCATAAAAGCGCCACGTTGTATAAAATTCTAAAGTGATGCCACGTAAATTATAAATTTTAATTAAATTTTCCTAGAAATCCTCAAAGGAATATTTTTAAGATCTGAAAACTGAATATTCATTTACAACTTTAAAAATCAGCTATAGATTTTAGACAAAGATGCACACTGAAATATTGATATGTTCGTAAAAGATTACATTGAAGCTACAGTTATTTATTTCATTTCATGAATTTTCTAGAGCGTTGTAAAATTTGCATGAGCTACTACAATTTAAGTGCCTTCACGGCTAGAGTGAATAGGCTCTTAATACACTAGCACGCTTTACCATCAACGATTGCATCACTGCTTTTATTCGGATTTTTTATTTGGATTGCAGATAAGCATTAAGTTTAAAAAAATCTGAAATTTCATCGGCTTTCGTAGTGTAAGAGTATCCCGTTGAAGAATGCCGATGTAATTTTACATGGTGGGAAATATCCTACGGAAATCGCTACTGAGATTAAAAGTAATCTATGAGTTTATTCAGTTTATTTACTACCTATTTACTAAATTTCGTCCTTTCCCGTTCAGCTGTTATTGCACAAACCAGAAAATACATCCAGATAAACGGACAATACATCGAAAAACAACATTTTCGGCATCAGATTTGTCCCACAAGTCATCGTCATCAGTACATCATTTTTAGAAAATATTCAATGAACAGTTTTGACTTCGTTTTGTTACAGCCACGAGAGATCCTGAAGCCTTTGAAGCCCTAGTAACTTCATGAACATGCCCATGCATAGTTAAGTTTTGTTAGCTTTTGCCATCCCAGGATGAAAGTGGATAGTTTGTTTACCTAGAAAGTCACAACGACAATACATATTACTTTATAGAAGAATAAGTTCATGTTATGAGTCGACAAACATTTTATATTACACATGAATAGGAACTGTTCTTTGTTTGATAATAACTACAAACTGTATGCGGTTTTTATTTAACATTATTTTTTGCAGTCCAAAGTTGATTTCCGAAGATAAAACTTCTTTAGCGGTAATGGATGTACACTTTTTTTGGGGAGGAATAAATAATTTTTTAAACTCACGGCAGATTGAATCTGATCGAAAATTCGTAAGACTGAGGCAGAGTACACAGCTGCGTAGAAGAGGAATTAGTATCACATCCTGCTCATGCTGTTTCTTTTAAGTGGCGCAGGGCGAATGCGCTACTGGTAATAATCTGTTTTAAACACACATGTCGGATTGGTATCTGGAAATAAAAAAAAACTTTACCTATTACGGTTTATTAGATACAGCCTATTGATATATAGACGGACGGACATCAATAATTAATTTTCGAAAATTAATCTTAATTATGGGGCTTAGAATAGTACCAACCCATATGCTCCCGTGGGTGTCGTAAGAGGCGACTAAGGGAACTCTCACCAGGGAAGCGGGCAGCAACACTTCTCCTGTGTAATATTAAATCATTGCGATACCCAACCCGCCTGCCAAGCGTGGGGATTATGGCAAACCCTCCCAATGACGCACACGACACAGCTCAGGACGCAGCACAGGGAAGCCCCCGACAAGGTGGACCTGGTGAAGGTCGCGGAAAGCCGATGGATGCGGGCAGCACAAGACCGGTTGGCGTGGAAAGCATTGGGGGAGGCCTTTGTCCAGCAGTGGACATCTATAGGCTGAAGAAGAAGAAGAAATCTTAATGATAGGATTCCATTGGCATATTTTGGGTACGCAACCATAAAAAAAAACATTCATTAAATTGATTGTTTCTTATCACTTTGTAGTTGGTTGGTCATAAATCAAGTATGTTGGACAAAAAATATATTTATCATCATCATCATCATCAACCTTCTTTATCGTCCCACTGCTGGGCATAGGTCTCCTCTCACAGAGAAGGATTGAGCGTAGTCACCACGCTTGCTCAATGCGGGTTGGCGATTTCAGACTTAAAGTCCAGGTTTGCTCAAGATGTTTTCCTTCACCTTCAGTCATTGGTGTCCAAGATATACTTAGAAACTACATATAACATAGACAAGTTACATTGGTACTTGCCTAACCTGGAATCGAACCCGCGCACTCATACTTGAGAGGCTGGTGTTTAAACCACTAGGCCACCACGACATACACAAAAAAATATATTATCCTGTCTGTATTCAATTATTCAGCCTTTACATTCATGTCAATCATTCATTCAAAGGGTAAATTCTTTAATAAAGACAGACAGGATCCCGTCCTGTCTGTCTGTCACCAGGCTGTATCTCTGGAACCGTTATTGCTAGACAGTTGACATTTTAACAGATAATGTGTTTCGGCTGCCTCTATGTATTTTTTGTTCATGCGAAACTCGAAACACGTGTCCAGTATTTTTAAGTTCTATGAACAAAATTTCAAAACGATATCATGTTAAACCACAAACTTGGCTACATTTTTTTAGAAGAAGTTTTTTTTTTTAATTTTATGTAGATGGTATGGAACGATGACTTTTTATCTAGGTCTTCGCCCACACATCCGGCAGAGATATGGAGGGATGCCATTGTTATTTTAGTAACTTTAGGTTACCTGCTATTAGGCAGCTGAACATCAGTATTTTATATGGAGCTGCTGCATATCAGATAACTACTACCCAATTACTGGGTAATACTAACCCCTTATTCAGACTGGTTGTTGGTTATGATGGTTGTGACTTCTACGTCATACTCCCTGATATAAAAGAATATTTCATTTAACATTGCGTCATCATTATCATCATCATCATCAGCCCCTACTCGTCCACTGCTGGATATAGGCCTCCTTCATGGCACGCCAACAAGCTCGATCCTAAGCAGTTCTCCGCCAGCCACTACCAGCCACCTTTTTGATGTCGTCGTTCCATCTCGCCCAAGGCCGTCCCACGCTACGTTTGCCGAGACGCGGTCTCCACTCGAGGACTCGTTTACCCCAACAGTTTTCGGTCCTGCGGCATATGTGACCAGCCCATTGCCACTTCAGCTTGCTAATCCTCTCAGCTATGTCGGTGACTCTGGTCACATTGCGTGCATACTATAAATTAAGGCAGCCCCAGTTACGAAAGCACTTGTGCTGGGGCTGTCTCGTTTCTTCTCTTACACACCAACATTACAATGTTGAGACTATAACTACAAATATAAGAAGTTTTTATATAAAATCCATACCTAAGTTTGATCAATGCCCATATATAGCAGTCGCTCTAAGACAAAGCCTTCCAACACTGCTCGAACAAGTTTGAACTAAAAGCGTTATCAATAGATCAATTAAGAACTCTTCGCCGGACAGCTTCCTGTTTGCAACAAAACTTTCGCCAGTTTCCAATACTAAGCTCTCGTAATTTGAGGTCTAATCGTTAAAAAGTTTGGGCCTTTTGATCTCCTGGGATTTGCGTCTGATGTAGAAATAGTTCTGGCTCTTAGTTCATACGGCAGAAATGGACTGGTATTCGTTCGAACGATCCTTAGTCCATTTCTGCAGAATATGTAGAGTCAGAATATCACTTATTAGTATAAACAACAAAGAACTGTCATTGCAGTTCTCCTAAACTTGTAATATCCAGGAATCAAATGATTCTTAATAATCATAAAGATGTATAGATACTGAATTCATTCAGGGATTCCAAACTCTAAATTGAGATATCATCATCATTTCTGGTGCACATAACATAATCAGCTTACAATGTTCCCATTCTTGGGAGTCAGGCCACCTCACAGTGAGAGAGAGGGAGCCGTAATATACCACGCGAGCCCAATGCGGGTTTTCTGACCATATTTTCCTTTACCGATTATTTCATCACCACTACGGTCTCCAAAGCCTGGAGCTCAGGCGAAGAATAGGCTCTTAATTAACTAGCGCGCTTTACCATCAACAATTGCATAACTGATTACTTGCCTTTGATTACATCAGGCGGGATTGCCGTCAAGCCCCTAGTTTATGATTTATAAAAAAAAGCTTTTCGCAGTGGTGATGAAATAATTTATACAAAATAAAAGCGCCTGTCAGGAGGTTCGAACCTACGACTATGTTACGCCACAGCTGCACTCGTCTCTTCTTTCATTTCTACTGATATACTAGACATAGCCCTCACAAACTGATCGTTTTATGCTACCCGCATCCAACAGTTTCCTGCTGCCTTCCACAAAGACATACTAAAATAATAGAAATAGCAACTGCCCAATCAATACGAACTACACGTAGTAATAATAATAATAATAATATTTATTTAGACACATTTTGTTGACAGCATAAGCACAACAGAGTAAGACAAAAGGCAAGAAAATACAAATCAAAATGAACAAGAAACATGTCGTGCAATGTAGCAACTCTAGATCCCACACTAGGATACCCTGTGTCGTGGGACAATAATGACCCTTCAAATACATAATCACTGACAAGGACAGTAAACATCAAATCGCCTACCTAAATTCTTGGAACATTTACCTTATAATCCAAATATGAGCAGTCTATCGGCATACGCAATTAATGTCCCATCCACGTCAAAATCAAACAAACAGTACAATTTCCCTGAATCGTTATCATTGACTATGATTAGTGTAAGGGTGTTTGCACACAGAGCTGGCTAGTCGTTTAAGCGAGTCTGTATTTGAAATGGGTTGCAATGGTTCTTAATAAGTGTAGTGAATTATTCGGTTACAACCATTGGTGGTTGAACTAATTTGCGTTCTGCGTCTTTTTCAGCCTATAGAGGTTCACTGCTAGACAAAGGCTTTCATTGCTTTTGGGTTGCCATAATCTCCACGCTTGGCAGGCGGGTTGGGGATCGCAGTAATTTGTTATTTCACAGGAGAAGCGCTACTGTCCGCTTCCTTGGTGAGAGCTCACTTAGTCGCCTCTTACGACACCCACGGAAGGATATAGGTTGGTACTATTCGAAGCCCGGTACCATACGGAATTAATATCAAAATATCACATAAACACGAATGGGCACGTTGAATGGTTTTATACTTATCTAATAATTTACTAAGAGATTCTGCGATCTGGAAAACCTATACCCTAATTATGTACCATACAATCTTAATCATTTTGAAAAATGGCAATATCCTTTAAAATTATTCAATGCTTGATATGTTAAAAAAAAGTTATTACTCAACAAGTAAATAACTCAATGAATGTCGTTGAACAGTAAAAATGAAAGCAATTTCTAGCGTGACATACACTTTTACTGTCCACCAAATAGATACAATCAACAGCAATAAACGTGAATCATTATGTGGTTGATGCGAGGGGAATGGGTTAAGCAATTACCCACCGGTGGAGACTCTTGCAGACCAGACAAGCATGTCATAAATGGCAGGGGATATCTTTTCAGCAGTAATATAAGCAAGGTCAGGAGTGGTTGAGGAATATCAGTATAATAAGTATTCTATGTTATTCTTGGTTCTAAACCATCTGAGTGCCAAATTTAATTTCGTTCAAATCAATCAGTAGCAGAGCGTGAAAGCGGAACAAACAAAAAACTATTTTTTAAATTATTATACAGTATGTTAAATAACGAGAGGGCGTTCCCTTAAACTCGTTTGTTATATATATCATTAATAGATTAAAATAAAAATATCAGCATAGAAAAATAAGCATAAAAAAATCGGAATAAAAAAAAATTCTAATTTTAAATAAATTTGAAACCTCCTGTTTTAAATCAAAATAGTAGTCGTCATGTATAAATAAATTGCGACGTTGCCGTCTTTCATGTTCGCGTGTACAGTGTGTTTCTTTTACATGTCAATTTAAAATTTTTATTGAATATTTTCTTATTGGAAAAAATTTTTAAAACATTTTGTTTTCGAATGGAAATATTTTTTTTAGCATGTATGTATGCTATACTATTTCGGGTTAACGGGAACGCCCTCTGTTAGTTAACATACTGTAAACTACTGCTTGACCGCAATTCCTATATACATAGGCTCGGGTGCAGCATCGTTGGTTGTGTTGTTGGATTTAACATTACATCACCTCGCTCAACAGCCTGTCTTCCTTACTATTCACTCAGTTATTTTGAGTGAAACATACCTATAAAAAAGAGCCTGAATAAAAACTGATTGAATAGGAAGGAGGACGGCCATTAACCGAGGTGATACAATGTTAAAGCCAACAACACGACCAAGGATGCTGCTCCAGAGGAAGATTGATCTGGAGACCCTCCACGACCAAACTCCCGACACAACAATATTTGGCGCATCGTCCCGGCATACATCGCAACCCAACTGCTCAGACTTGTTCTCCGTACGGCTTCACCAGACACCATCCTGGAACACGTCGAATCGCTTGGCGACAAGACTTTGTCTGGTGGGTGGTAACTGCTTAGCTGCAGCAAATTAAAGTTGAGTATTTGTCAGTTACCCAACATGACAAATACCCAACATTAATTTGCTGCAGCTTTCAACGGGAAAGTGTACAGAAGCCCATGACAAGCCAAGCTGAATAAAGCTTGTCAATCTTTGAGTAGTAGCAATATTTGTGTTCACAAGATATTCTTCTTCTTCTTCTTCAGCCTATAGATGTCCACTGCTGGACAAAGGCCTCCCCCAAGGCTTTCCACGCTGACTGGTCTTGTGCTGCCCGCATCCATCGGCTTCCCGCGACCTTCACCAGGTCATCGGTCCACCTTGTTGGGGGCCTCCCTACACTGCGTCTTCCAGTACGTGGCCGCTACTCCAGAACCTTACTGCCCCATCGGCCATCGGTTCTACGAGCAATGTGCCCTGCCCACTGCCACTTAAGTTTACCGACTCGAAGAGCTATGTCGGTGACTTTGGTTCTTCTGCGAATCTCCTCATTTCTGATTCGATCACGCAGAGAAACTCCTAGCATAGCTCTTTCCATTGCACTTTGTGTGACTCTGAGCCTTCGTATGAGGCCCATTGTGAGCGACCAAGTTTCAGTTCCGTAAGTCATCACTGGCAACACACACTGGTCAAAGACTTTAGTCTTGTGACACTGTGGTATCTTGGACGACGAGAAGATGTAGCGTAGCTTCCCGAACGCTGCCCAACCGAGCTGGATTCGCCGAGACACCTCTTTCTCGAAGCTGGACCTACCTAGTTGGACTGTTTGTCTCAGGTATACATACTCGTCAACAACTTAGAGTGCAGAGCAACCAACTACAATTGGAGTGGGTGCGACATGAGAGTTCGACATGATCTTCGTCTTATCCATGTTCATTTTTAGACCCACTTGTTGGGAAGCTCCGCTGAGGTCGTTGAGCATTTTGCCCAAGTCTTCCAGGGTCTCAGCCATGACCACGATATCATCTGCGAAACGGAGATTAGTGATGTACTCGCCGTTGATGTTGATGCCAAGTCCTTTCCAGTCCAGGAGCTTGAAGACATTTTCCAACGCAGCAGTGAACAATTATGTCTCCTCCAGCTGCAAGCATCGATTTCGAGTCCTGATCCTGGAGACGGACTGACATGGTGGCGTTTTTCTACAAACACTTTATCACCTCAATGTATCGATGGTCAATTTGGCACCGCTGGAGAGACTGTAGCACCGCCCAAGTCTACTTGCACAAGATATTACTTGGTTTCAAATTTTGTGTAAATTTTAGTATGTTATACCCCAAAGAATTGAAGTTGGCTTTCAATCAACTTAGTCCTTCAGCATATCATTTACTGTATGATTGTGCATACTCCCTTAACGTGGCAATATGGTCGCGTGGGTAAACTCCCGTCATTAACCGACCGAGTTAATTGGGACCCAGTCAACAAAGATTAAGGGTATGTTGTCTGGTGTTTTTTGTTTGGTCGGTTTTTATTGGAAAACGTAATTGGTTCGTGTCTAGAAATTATTGGCTGATACATATCGATGTTATTATTTAATTTTATGTTTGCTGTTTAAATTTTTAGGTCGCTTCTAACTATTGGTAAAACCTATATTACATTTGACAGGAAATGCAGTTTGATTGATTTTTAAATTGTTTATGCTAAGGTATTCTTTCGTTGAATATTTTCTTCTAAAGTGAGTCATGTCGTTAAAGTTTGAGTATGGCTTTATAAATACACCTAACCCTTTGACCACGATTAAATGGATCAGACGTTGTAATAATAATTTCTGTTCTACATAATATCGCATTTTCTTCTGCAAATATCAATGTCAGTTTTGTTTATTCCCATATTGCAGAAACATCGTCCCACACACGTCACAGTCGGACTGGTGCACTACTGCATACTATAAGGCAGAACACGCCGAAAAAAGTTAAAGTTACGTATATAGAGACCCCTTTAATTTTAAATGGCCTATGCTAGCCTAAAATTAATTAAAAATACATTTCCGTATTTTATTAACCAACATTCTAAGTATAACTTGGACACCAACTTGACTGATTACAAGGTGAAGGAAAACATCTTGAGGAAACCTTGACTATAACTCTGAAATCGCCAACCCGCATTGAGCAAGCATGATGATTACGCTCAATCATCCTCTGCATGAGAGGCAGAGGAGACCTGTGCCCAGAAGTTTTTTGACTTATAAATTTTTCTAGTTACTTTATTATGGATTAATGCAGATTATCATGATTTTCCGTCTGATATTCTAGAGGATTTTTAACAATTGAAGAATCGATTATATCATTCGTCACTTCATCGTTGACATGGGTCGTGCTGTAGGAACTTCAATATGTGGTTGAAATAATCATGTTCAGCTTGTATGGTTAATGTGTTTCTTTTAACTGTTATTATTGGTATTTTGTCATTCAATTTTATTATTTACTAGCTGACCCGTCAGACTTCGTCCTGTCAAAAAAATTTGTAATGTGGCAGTGTTTTGTTCCTACCTTTTTTATATTCTTTGCAAAAAATTATCCTGAACAGAACTGTCACCCTGGTAATAATTCGGTGTGAATTAAAAATAATTAAATAAAACACTATAAGCATTTAAAAGTAAGTAATTTTAATCATGTAAATCATAATTATTAACAAAAAAAAAAAAAAATCAGTTCTATTTTCATTGTAGTGCATTGTGATAAACGATGTTTTTTGTTTGATTACCTGGCGGATAGACAAACAAATCTGATGGTTTTCCAACACGGGAACAGGCAACATACAATTGACCATGTGAGAAACATGGGTTTTCCAAATTAATACCACAAACACTAAATGATTAACTAAGCGAAATACAAAGAAATAAACTAAAAGCTATCAAGTTAATTTAGCTCCTAAACAATGTGACACCTTGTTCTGTTGAGGATGATAATTATGCTCTTAGCATTAATGTATAACCTGTATTTTTTATTCCTGTTTGTATAAAATGTAATATTAGCTTGCATATTTCTATTTTTATTTCTTTTACTGTACCGGTTCAGCGACCATTACGATGATCATTACGTCGGCGATGGCTGTCGCTAAAAACCAGCTCTGAGGCTCTGTCTTGCATAGCGTCACGGTATAATGCTGAGCGACATCCGGTTTACTTGGATGAGATGCGTGTTTGACGACACTATTGACGCATCTGTTAAGCGATTTACTGACGCGCTGCGTGTCGTGATTCCCGCACGGGACAAATATTTGTATGACCTACAAGTAGTTGTTCCGGGTCTGGCTGTTTGTTTATGTGAGTTTATACAGTATGTAAAGAAAATCCTGTCCGACCCATAAGGATAATAAAGGTTAGGTAAACACATGACCACATAAAATATGAAATTTTACATAATCATCATAGGTAGTAACAATATTAATGAATTTTGAAATATTTCAAATTTGGTAATGTTTTAAAAAGGGACAACACCGTTTCGAGGGTATTCTTATGAGCGATGCGACCACGTGCCGCGTGCCCTGCCCCCTTTCACCCGCGCATGCATTGCCTACTGCACTTGTATTACGTTCTCCTCCTTTTGCGAGATAGTATTTATTTTTCTAGGGGGATTTTTTTTCAAGTTTAGCCCGGCTTTGTAGGCATCCGCATGTCCATAACATATACAATATGTAAATAAAACCCTGTCCGATCCGTGAAGGTATTGTTAGGTATCGATAACTGATTCTACTAATGCCTACAAAGCCGGGCTAAAGTAAAAAAAAAATCCCCCTAAAAAATAAATATTATTTCGCAAAAAGAGGTAACTTAAAACATGTGCGGCAGACCATACAGGCGCGGGCGAAGAGGGGCAGGGCACGCGGCACACTGCCGCATCGCTATTCGCTCAGAATTATACCGCCTAAAATAATGTTGTCACTTTTTAAAACTTACCAAATTTTGGGGAAGTTGGAATCAATTCGTGGGGAAAAAAGATAATTTCAAAATTCACTAATATTGTTACTATGATGATTATGTAAAATTTCATATTTTATTTGGTCATTTGTTTACCTAACCTTTATTATCCTTACGGGTCGGACAGGGTTTTCTTAACATATTGTATATGGCATTATCGATAACTGATTCTACTAAATCAGTTATCGATACCTCACAATACCTTCATGGATCGGACAGGGTTTTCTTTACATATTGTATGTTTGTAAACGCACCCACGACACAGGAGAAAATCCGAGTGTGGGCACGTTTAAAAAAATATGTTTTACCCTAAACCATTTCTTATATTTTTGACATTTAACTAACTTCACATACGCATTATCCATTCCGATTATCTTGTAGAATATTTGTATGAAAATAAAAGTAGTCAAAACCAGTCTTAGGATCTAGTGAAGCTTAACAAAGCGTTCAAAATCACACCGTCATTCAATCGTCAAAGTGTTTTTGCTATAGGTACGCCTTCAAAATTATTGAGGTTAAAATTAAGCCAACAGTAGTTCAAAAAGTACTCGTCACTTCCATTTCGACATAGATTTGGGCGGCGATAGGACCTCGAAATGGATTTCGAAAAACTTTCCGTAGCTTTTAGCTTTTTGTATGTTCAAACGGTTGGTCACGTGAATAACTCGTTTAGATTTGCGGCATGAGCTACAGAAGTCAGAGATACTGTTGATGATAGTAGACCAAATAACAGATGGAAAACACCAAACACAGCGACAGAACTATGTTAATGATACAGACTATTTTACGAAATAAAAAATGGCCTAGTAGAAAGCAAACCACTTTTTAATTTCTCTTCTTGGCAAATATCAGTACTTATATAAGTTATTTATTAAACAATTATTAACAAAGTCCTTCAGCCAACATACTAAGTATATTTTTTTTTAAATTTAATTGTTTATTATTCCAACAATAAGTAACATTACAGTCTTGTGATTGGAGCCTCCTTTTAAGCAGAAAAGCCGGTGTTTGGAGACTCCGCTCTTCCTTAACATAATAAATTTCATTAAGGTACTTGTTTTATACAAAATTTAACTAAAGCATAATAAAATAATAATTAAAAAGGGGATTAAGGCTAAACATGTAGCACGCATGCCAGCCTCCGTGGCGTAGCGGTAGCAGACGCGGCCGCTGCGCAAGGTGGCGCGGGTTCGATCCCCGCACAGTGCAAGTATTTGTATGCATGAATATGAATATTTGCACTGGTCTGGTCGTGCCTCGGAAAGCACGTTAAGCTGTTGGTCCCGGTTGCCATACGAACATCTAATGGCAGTCGTTACGGGTTGTTGGAGCCCTCAAAAGTCCAACAATTGGTATAACTGCAATGCTTCGATGTCGCCTACGGGTTGTGGAGGTCAGACGGCAGTCGCTTCACGGAAAATGTCGAAGTTTAGCCATATTAGCAGTTGGACTGGTAAAAGCGGAGCCCAGACTCCAAAAAAGCTGAAAAAGGCTTCGGATGCGACTGGGATGCTGATGATGTAGCACGCATGGTACGTGTGAGAGTGATTGGGTGTGTGAATTTGTGTGTGTGTGTGTGTGTGTGTGTGTGTGAATGTGACCATTAGTGAATTAGAATGATGATGGTGCAGAGATTTGGCAGATGTGGGGTTATGTTTATCTAAACAACGCCTCCTTTTCATCATATGTTAAGTAGTGTTTTTTGCCAACGTGTTAAACAAAATATATAAATTTCTTATTAAAAACGTAAATTTCTTTGTTAATTCTATTGTATAGCTGAGCTGAGCGTTTTTTGTACTGTATACTAGCGAACTTGGTTTTGGTTTGAGGACTTGGTATTGCCCCTTCACATACTGTCCTCTTTTTTTTTGTTTTTTTTTATATATTATAATCTAGCGCTTGACCGCAATCCTGCCTGATGGTAAGCAGTGACGCAATCGTTGATGGTAAAGCGCACTAGTTTATTAAGAGCCTATTCACTCTAGCCTTGAAGACACTCAAATTGTAGTCCGACGGAAACACCGCCGCTGGCAAATTATTCCAGTCCCTCAATGTACGCGGTATAAAGGGGGAGGCAAAACGCTTCGTCCGGATCGTAGTGGTGTTAACAACGTAAGGGTGGAAACCAGCCGTACGACGGGTCGTCCGATGGTGGAACGGAGATGGGGGATTTAAATCATGCAATTCCCTCGCACACTTCCCAAAATGCTGCTTCTTACTCCTTATATCATCTATTATTTTTATTATCTTTTATCATCTATTATTTAGAGTTTACCGGTCGAGCTGAAATCAGTTACCTATAGGTAAGTTGTATTAACATTGACTTTAAATACGAGCCCTACAATGTAACATCATTTATAGTTTGCTGCAATTAAGTAGGCTAGGAAGGGAAAAGGTTTATGTCTCATACAATGTTTTTGTGTTTAATGTAAACCTAATGAACGTGCACAATACAATAGGATAACGTTTATTGCCAGCAGTATCTAGTAGCTAGTAGTTCTAAGTATTGTGAACAAAACCAAGTATTGTGAGCTAGTAGTTGTAAGTATTTGTGTAAAAAGTAACCAGGCGTCGGATCTAGTTTGCGTTTAGTACGAAGCCGATGGGTGCTGTCGAATGAAAATTAGTTAAGCGATGAATGAAATTTTAACCGACATATATTGTTTTTTTGGATAATGATTGCATTACATTGGATTGTTAATGCTTGGCTGTTTCTTACAAAACTTTGGCTATACAGAAATCATCATCATCATCTCAGCGTTAATCCCAGTCGCATCCGACGCCTTTTCAGCCTATGGAGTCTGGGGTCCGCTTTACCAGTCCAACTGCTGATATGGCTAAACTTCGACATTTTCCGTGGAGCGACTGCCGTCTGACCTCCACAACCCAAAGGCGACATCAAAGCATTGCAGTTATAATTATAAATTATCATCATCAACCTTTTTATCATCCCACTGCTGGACGTAGGGCTCCTGTCATACAGAGAAGGATTGAGCGTAATCAACACGCTTGCTCAATGCGGCTTGGCGATTTCAGACCTAAAGTCCAGGTTTCCTCAAGATGTTTTCCTTCAACTTGTAATCAGTCATTGGTGTCCAAGATATACTTAGAAAATAGATATAATTAGTTTAAAATATATACTAAAATATATAAATAATATATAAATAATGTCGTGGTGGCCTAGTATGTCGTGGTGGCCTAGTGGTTAAAACACCAGCCTCTCAAGTATGAGTGCGCGGGTTCGATTCCAGGTCAGGCAAGTACCAATGTAACTTTTCTAAAGTTATATGTACTTTCTAACTTAATCTTGGATACTAATGACTGAAGGTGAAGGAAAACATCTTGAGGAAACCTGGACTTTAAGTCTGAAATCGCCAAACCGCATTGAGCAAGTGTGGTGATTACGCCCAATCCTGCTCTGTATGAGAGGAGACTGTGCCCAGCAGTGGGATGATTAAAAGGTTGATGATGATGATATAAATAAAAAATATAACCTGAACGAATTCAAAGCGTAATATGCCTTTCTGTTGCTAGAAATAAAGCGTACTGCTTAAATAAGTCTTTACACAACACGACTTTATTAAATAAAAATTCATTATTTTAACCCACTCGAGTCAAAAAGATACGATCCCTGTCCTTCAGACGACATGATAACCCTTGAATATTAAGATAACTTCTGCGAAATAACTTTATTAGAGTTAGAGAAAAAAAAGGGTCTTACCTATTAATATAGTAGAGAAAAGAGTAAAAAATTCTTATTATACCATTTGATACGATCCAAAGAAACCATGCCCTTGGTCTATCTTTAAGCTACACATTTTATACTAAACTTGTAAAATTAACAGCGTTGAAAGGACCGTGCCTCGTGCCTGTATTACAGGGACATCCCTGTAATACAGGCACGAAATAAGTTATTAAACGCTCAAAAATCAAAAATAAAAAAAAATAAAAATTGTGTGCCTCACTCTGCCCTAAATCTATATCTATGCTATCTATCTTATAATATATAAAGCTGAAGAGTTTGTTTGTTTATTTGCTTGAATGCGCTAATCTCAGGAACTACTGGTCCGAATTGAAAAAAAATCTTTTTACGTTGGATAGCCCATTAATCCAGGAAGGCTTTAGGTTATATAACATCACGCTGCGACTAATAGGAGCGGAGCATAACTAACTCCACGCGAACGAAGTCTCTGGCGGCTGCTAGTTCTAGATAAATTCGTCAACAGAATATAAATACATACCTACAAGAACCCACAAGCCATTCTGTACCCAAAACCATATTACAACCAAACTTAAACCTCCATCATTAAAATCACGAAATTCACAAACACAACTTAGATCCGAGCACAGCACTAACTCCAATCAATCGTCCAGTAGGTACATCACTAATCCTTTATACACTAAGTCAGTGCCTAACTAAAGCCAATTAGGCAATGCGGCCCGTCCAAACACAACCAGTTAATGATTAAAAGCAATTATTGATAGAATTAGACAATCGATAGAAGTCCCTATGTGTATATTGGACAATGGAATACGTTAATGAAGGCGTGGTTGACATAGAGGTGAATCTGATCAGATGATGGTGAGGTTAAAGTTCCTTGTTCTGGAAATGATGGAGATTACGTCTCCCCACCATTTCCAGAACAAGGAAATTTAACCTCAAAAATCAAATAAAATTTGTTAACAAAATTCTGCAGTTTTTTTTTAATAATCCCGCCTGATGGTAAGCAGTGATGCAATCGTTGATGATAAAGCACCCTCATTCACTTATGTACTTAAAAACTTAGTGTATAGGAAGGAAGATGGCAGTTTAGCGAGGAGTTGCAATGTTAAACACAACAACATGACCAACGATGCTGCGCCAGAGGGAGATTGATCTGGAGACCCTCCACCGACATAAAATTTGCTGCATCGTACCCGGCACACATCGCAACACAACTGCTTAGACCCGTTCTCAGAAGCCGTCTTCACCAGACATCATGCCGGAACACGACGAATCGCTTGGCGGTAAGACTTTGTCTGGTGGGAGTTAATTTCTGCCGGCAGCCGATGTTAAGGCCTACCATCGACAAGATGTGATTAAACTAAAAGCAGATGAGTCTTTGATTTCGTTTACTGTACGATCCTATTATATTACAATTATTATCATACATGTATTTATTTTAATTGTAATATTTTTTCTCGCTGCCTTTCCTTAAAAAAAGCAGATTTTAAACTTACAATAGTATGTGAATACAAACTGCGGTTTTTGATCTTTCAAACAAACCATCACAATCATTTAGTTTTTTATTTTATTATATTGTTACGGGCTAGGGGTACTTAAACGCCGGTTAAGGGTTACGAAGTTTATTGGCAACGAAGGTACAGTCGATTGTAGGCAATGACAAGTAGAACGTAGCTGATGTCGTACCGAAGTCTTCTCTTACGTCCACGAAGTCCGTGTTGTAAACACACAATAACAGTACAGATGTTACTCCACGTAGTACTCACAGTTCTTGTTGCAGTTGTCGCAGTAGGTATTCTCGAAGATCGCTTCTTAACTGTCGCTGTTTTCGTATCGCTAGTCGAGTGTAGACTGACTGTCCGCCGGCGTCGCGCCGCCTATATATAGGCCAGCTGATCGAACGTTCCAGAATCCTCTAGGCGTAATAATAATACTGCATAACTTCGAGGTCACCGGCCAAGTAAGTACCTACGATAATTCCCGGAAACGGGTTTCTAGAAATTTCGATGTCGACACTTTGTTGACAAAACTGTTGAGACCTGTACCATTCGATAGGCCGTCCTAAGTCTAGTAATGCGTTTTATTATTGTACCTAAAAAATGTCTAGATCTGGAGGAATAGGACTTAAAAGTGACACACTGCATGTCACGCGATATTGAACCTTATGCCATCGACATAAGGTCCATTCGTAACATTGCCCCTTCTTAGTCATGCTCGTCCCGAGCATGATTTGATCCATAATAGCGAGCTAGGCGGTCTACGTGTACGATCTTCAGCTTCCCTCTAGGCCCTTTCTTAATCCTGTAGGTGACATCGTTTATTCTGGTTACTATCGTGTAGGTTGGACCCTCCCATTTCTTTGGTGGGATTAAGTAACCATACCAAAGAATCGGGCACGTTAGCTTTGCGGTCGTATCGGATTTTCATTTTCTCACTGGTTTTCAAACCATTCTTTCTCACTAGCTCATGTATTCCATCTAATTTACGCCGCAGGTCGGCCACATAGTCGACGGCTAGGATAGGAGTATCGGGGGGTGTTCCGGTTAATGCATCTATTGGTAGTCTAATTTCTCGGCCGAAGTTGATTTTCGCCGGTGTGCAATTTGTGCTATCGTGTATTGCTGAGCGGTATGACATTAAAAAGAGTGGAATGTATTGGTCCCAATCCCTTTGATGTTCTTCCACTACTTTGGCCAAATGATTCTCAAACGTCTGATTGAATCTTTCGACCATTCCATCTGACTGTGGGTGATACGGTGTTGTACGAGTCTTATGTATCCCGAGTAGTTGGCAAACCTCTTGAAATAGTGAAGACTCGAAGTTTCTACCCTGGTCAGAGTGTAACTCCAAGGGAACGCCAAATCGACAGAACACCTCGTGTACTAGCTTTTTGGCGACTGTATGAGCTTCCTGGTTAGGTACTGCAAAAGCTTCTGGCCATTTGCTGAAATAGTCTTGCAGGACGATGATATACCTATTCCCTTCTTCAGTAACAGGGAATGGCCCAGCTATATCGACAGCAACTCTTTCCCATGGTGCACCAACATTGTACACTTTCAGCCGACCTCTGGCCCTCGTTTGCGGTCCCTTTACTGAGGAGCAGGCTGCACATTTTCTACACCAGTCCTCTACGTCTTCGCGGCAATGCACCCAATAGAATCTTTTCCTCACCTTCTCCAGGGTTTTCTTTACTCCTAGATGTCCTCCGGATACTCCGTCGTGCACCTGTCTTAGCACTGACGCGACTTTATCGCAGGGAACAACTATCTGTAAGGTGACCTCCTGTCCACTGGGTGATTCCCATTTCCTTTTGAGAACTCCATTATCAATTATCAGGCTGTCCAATTGGGCCCAGTAACTTTTTGCTGCTGGGCTAAGCGCTGATATTTCACTCCAAGCGGGCCTCTGGCCACGTTGTTTCCATTCGATTACTGTCTTCAAGTCACTATCTTCCTTTTGTGCGTCTTTCAATGATTGATTATCCCAGTCTTCGTCCAAAGCGTTCACCTGGATAATCCTTACGTTCTCTTTCTTTTCCTGTTTGGCACAATGTCGGCCCTTACTTCCTGAAGTAACCTGGCGACGGCGTTCCTTTTGTCTTGCCTTTTTCTCGAGGCGCTTCCTCTTACGCGCCTCGTCCTCGACTTCCTTGTCCCGCCTTGCGTCTGCGTCACTCCACGACCTTCCGCGCGACCGCTCGCGCTCGTGTTCTTGCTTGCCGGGACGTTCGCGTTCCCGGTCTCGGTCTCGCTCCCGGTCCTTGACGCGTTCCCGCTCTCGTTCAGCGGGTCGCTCGCGGTGCCCGCTCCAGTCGCTCCGCTCGCGCCACTCGATTCGTTCGCACGGGCGCTCGGGCTCGACCTTCGCATCGCGCTTGCGCCACGCCATCACCACGGCCTCCTCACGTGACCAAGAAGTTCTTCTTCCCTTAGCCTTCCTGGGACAATCAATTCGAATGTGCCCCTTTTCGCCGCACTCGTAGCAAGTTGGTCCTCGTCGGGCTTTTATATGTGCGGTCACTTCTCGAATACGGTCGTGTTGTGGGCCATCTTGACGTACAGCTTCCACCTCCAGAGCATGCGTCAAAGCTGCCTTCAGGGTTTGATGGTGACCCAGACGTACTGCAGCCCTGACTTCTGCATCTCGAATCCCATCAGTAAAGAATCGTAGAGTAGTAGCGCCAATCAATCCTGGTGTTGATGCATACGCCTTCCGAACCATACGTTCTATTTCCGTGGCCCATTGTTGCAAACCCTCGCCGCTCTTCTGTGTGCGTTCGCGGAGTTGAGCCCTGTAGACATGTTCCAGGTGTTTCTCTCCATATCTAGTCTCCAACGCTTCTAACAGACAGGCTAGGGTATTGCAATCGCCGGAAATATTCTCGAGGATTCGTACGGCATCACCACGCAAAGCAAGCATAAGAGCCGTTAGAGCTTGATCGTCGTCCCAGTTGTTGCCTTTTGCGACCTTTTCGAATTGAAGGCGGAAGGCCACCCATGACGTTGTTCCGTCAAAATGAGGTACTTGGAAAGTCGGCAAAGCACTAGGTACCGATACCACACCTTTAATACCTCCTTTTTCCACCGTTTTATGGAGAAACTGTATTTCTTTCTCACACTCCATGATAGTATTGTCTAGTTTCTCCATACGCGCATCTTGTTTGTCTATACGCATGTCTTGCTGGTCCATACGGGCATCTTGTTGTGCTGTTTTTATTTTAAGCTCATTAACCTCTTCTTTGGTTTCTTTCCACTGTTTATTTAGTTCTAATACTAGTTGCTGGGATTTTGCCTGGGATTCATCTATTTTTGCTTGGGTTTCCACCTGGGATTGTTTTATTTGAGCCTGGGTTGCTGCCTGGGATTGTTCTATACTCAGCTTTATTTGCGCCGTCAAGTGAGCCAGTAACGCCGAAAAATCGGGTCCGCTGGCTCCGGTAGTGGTGGTGGTAGTAGGCGCACTCACATTCGTCGGTGTTACGACGGCCGCATCTTCTACGGGTGCAGGGACACCAAGTGATACTTCCTCTTGACGCGCCAAATCCATCGCTGCTTGTCGTCGCGTGCGAACTCTTTCGTCTTCCCTTGGCGTGACCGGCATGCCGCTTCTGACACCAATTGTTGCGGGCTAGGGGTACTTAAACGCCGGTTAAGGGTTACGAAGTTTATTGGCAACGAAGGTACAGTCGATTGTAGGCAATGACAAGTAGAACGTAGCTGATGTCGTACCGAAGTCTTCTCTTACGTCCACGAAGTCCGTGTTGTAAACACACAAGAACAGTACAGATGTTACTCCACGTAGTACTCACAGTTCTTGTTGCAGTTGTCGCAGTAGGTATTCTCGAAGATCGCTTCTTAACTGTCGCTGTTTTCGTATCGCTAGTCGAGTGTAGACTGACTCTGCGTCGGCGTCGCGGCGCTTATAAAGGCCAGCTGATCGAACATTCCAGAATCCTCTAGGCGTAATAATAATAGCACATAACTTCGAGGTCACTCGGAAGTACCTACGGTAATTCCCGGAAACGGGTTTCTAGAAATTTCGATGTCGACACTTTGTTGACAAAACTGTTGAGACCTGTACCATTCGAAAGGCCGTCCTAAGTCTAGTAATGCGTTTTATTATTGTACCTAGAAAATGTCTAGATCTGGAGGAATAGGACTTAAAAGTGACACACTGCATGTCACGCGATATTGAACCTTATGCCATCGACATAAGGTCCATTCGTAACAATATGTATTTAGATATCGATATATCCACCTCTTTACCCGTGACGTACCGGGCTTAGAATAGTACCATCCCATATCCTCCCGTGGATGCCGTAAAAGGCGACTAAGGGAATTCTCACCAGGAAAGCGGGCAGCAGTGCTTCTCCAGTAGAATATCAAATACCATGTGGAATATCAATCCAACCCGCCTGCCAAGCGTGGAGATTATGGCAAACCCCCTCAATGCAATGTCAGCCTTAGGGGAGGCCTTTGTTCAGCAGTGGACCTCTATAGGCTGAAGAAGATTGAAGATTTGATTTGAATTATGGTTGTGACATTAAATTCATCTTTGGGCTATTTTAAAAATAACTCTTTCTGTAACACACACTCTGGGATATTTTCTCGTAACCACGTAGACAGAACTGAACTAGTGATAAATATATTTTTTTTAAATGAGCCCTTATATTTGTCAATTTTTGCCTGTACATTTAAGCAGTAAAGCATAATTATTTCTCCCTTTCTAAGCATGGGCTACCGATGGAACAATATTTAATTCCCCGATTAGCTGGCGCAAAATTATGACCGCCATTATTCTTAAAAGTAATCTCATGCAGTTTCTGTAGAGAAATATTCCCGTTTTAATTTATGCCTTTAGTTGCATGAAGTAAATAATGTAATACGATACTGTAATGAGAATTTTCTGCGCTTCTATGTTTTTTTTTTTTTTTTTTTGTTAGCGATTGTGCTAAGGTATTATTGTTTTTGCTGCTGATTGAGAACATTATGTCAAGCTACAAATGGCGACTGAGCGTAGGTATGTGGTAATGACGGTACTACAGCGATCGGCTAAGAAATGGCTAATTGAAGTAATGATAAACTATACTTAACTACTATACTTAAACTAGTAGATTTGGCTCGAGTTTTCGCCTGCGAGTAGATCGTAAAATTTCCTTCGCAAATTCAGTAAGTACCAGTTTAATTTTATTTATGAATTTATCGAGTGCCAAAATCAATGAAAACCCCTTCGCCTGTTTTTGCGTGAATAAACAACAAAGTATCCAACAAAATATCACACAAGTATCCAATAAATATCATTGACTGCTTACAAGGTGAAGGAAATCATCTTGAGGAAACCTGGACTTTAAGTCTGAAATCGCCAACCCGCATTGAGCAAGCGTGATGATTACGCTCAATCCTTCTCTGTATGAGAGGGGACCTGTACCCAGCAGTGGGACTATAAAAAGGTTGATGATGAAACAACAAAGATACAATTTCACATTAAATTCACTAAAGATAGAATACGTACGCTAAATAAAACGCAACAACCATTCCTATGTATAATATTAAATTATTTTTTATTAAAAATATAAACGGTATATCCTCACCGACGGAAAAATAGTTCAATGTAATAACTGATAACTTAGGATTAACAGTAGCCTATATTTCAACAACTAGGTATTCAATGGACAAATTTAATATGACGAAATGGGCCGTAAAACTCTTGAAGACCCATAAAATGTTTTCTTTAAGTGATGGATCTCCCCATGGGACACTAAACCTAAAGTCCTTGATAGAATCTTTATGTCATTATCACCTTCGACTGTATCTTTGATTAAGTGCCCGTTTCATGATCAAGCAGTTCATAGGTTCTTCTTTAAAGAAAAGAAAGAAATTTTTGTTTTACTTCTTCTTTCGCAGGTCTGCTGGAAGAAATTTCTTACTTAAGTAATAAACAGCACATTTGTACTCAGTTCTTAGTTTTGTCTTATTCTTGTGTATTTTATTGTGTGTACATAAATAATAAAATAAATAACCTAAGTGGTATATTTCAAACAAAACGCACATTTCAAGGAAATAATAATAAAAAGACATAATATATACTAAAATCAAAAGCCTCGTCAAAAGCAAAAAAATCAAAAGCATCCACGAAAACATATAAACAATATCGTCCAAAGTGAAAAAAAAATACAATTGATTTTCTTGATTATTAATAAAGACTGCGTCGTCGGTTTGTGGCGGCAAGTGCGACTGGCGACATGAGTGCAAATGCGACTGGTGAGTGAAGTAAAATTCTTTATGGCAAAACTCAATAACAGTTTAATCAGATCTCAGACTTCACTCACCAGTCGCATTAGCCCATATAATAGCCCATAATTTGGCAGGTCAAGCTGTTCTTGGCCTTCATTTGACCTCTTTCCAGTCGTGTCGGTTTGCTTTTCCATCGGACTTTGTGGAGTGTGGAAAGAGGGAGTAGACCTCTGTCTTCCCATACACTTATGCACTCGTCGTCATCCCAGCGTTAATCCCAGTCGCATGCGAAGCCGTTTCAGCTTTGGAGTCTGGAGTCCGCTTTACCAGCCCAACTGCTGATATGGCTAAACTTCGACATTTTCCGTGAAGCGACTGCCGTCTGACCTCCACAACCCGAAGGCGATATCAAAGCATTGCAGTTAGACCAATTGTTGGACTTTTGAGGGCTCCAACAACCCGTAACGACTGCCACTAGATGTTCGTAGGGCAACCGGGGCCAACGGCTTAACGTGCTTTCCGAGGCACGACCAGACCAGTGCAAATATTCATATTCATGAATATTTCTAGAAAGGCTGCCATGACTAAAAAACGGTCTAGATTATTATTATTATTACAACAAAAAGGCACTCTGACACAGAAAATTACCATTAATCAAATCTTTTCATATACAACTTACACTATAGGGATAACACCTTTTTATCAACAATGGCGCCATTAATTACGAAGCAGAATGTGTGTGTAGCCGCCACTCACACTGTACAGACAAGATCGTTAATACCCGGGCAGGCAGTTGTCACTAATTTGTACTGGGCCGGATGACGGGCAGACAAACGATCCGATTGACGGCGGCTTCATTAGAGAGACGAGTGAAATTCGAATGTATTTCTCTTATGTACGAATTTTGTCTTTAGTTCTGTTTGGAGGATAAGTTGGAGTCTAGGTTTAGTAAAAACTCATAATCATCTCAGCGTTAATCCCAGTCGCATCTGAAGCTTTTTCAACTTTGGAGTCTGGGGTCCGCTTTACCAGTAACTTCGGTATTTTCCATGATGCGACTGCCGTCTGACCTCCACAATCGGAAGACGATATCGAAGTATTGCAGTTAGACCAATTGTGGGCTCCAACATCCCGTAACGATTGCTATTAGATGTTGGTATGGTAACCGGGGCCAACGGCTTAACGTGCTTACCGAGGTACGACCTGACCAGTCTAAATATTTATATTCTTGCATACAAATATTTGCACTGTGCGGGGATGAAAGCCGCGCCTCCTTGCGCAGCGACCGCGTTCGCTACCGCTACGCCACGGAGGCTGTCGCGTTTAATAAAATTTGTTATGGTTTAAAGGGATTTACTGAATTACTTAACTTATAAATGCGAATGTTTGTAAGTAACAAAAATCCATGCATCCTCACAAGTTGTTGACACCACTACGATTTGGATGAAGGGTTTCGCCTCGTCTTTTATACCGCGTACATCGAGGGACTGGAACAATTCGCCAGCGACAGTGTTTCCGTCTGACTACAATTTAAATGTGTTCAAGCCTAGAGTGAATTGGCTCTGAATAAACTAGCGCGCTTTACCATCAACGATTGCATCACCACTTACCATCACTCGGGATAGCGGTCAAGCACTAGTTTATGATTTGTAAGTTAGTATTCCTTCGCTAGATTAGCCTTTTCATAGTGAGCTTTACTTCTAGTGTCTGGCTATCCCTCATAAGTCTCCTAGGGACGAAAGGGTCGTATTATGTTAATTCCATATGTTTGTAAGACTAGCAGTAGCTGAAGACCCTAGAAAGGCAAGACCTTACTTATTTAGTTATTAAAGTTTGCCTTCAGTTGGCAAGATCTTGTGTATACTTTGCCTTGAATTTGATGTCTGTGGGAAATGGGGCGGGATTTTCGGCAAAGTGACCCTGAGCGCCATCTTTCTTTCTCTGTGTTTTAGTTTGTGCTTGATTTTTACTTCAGTGGTTAACAAAGCAGCAACATATTTACGTAAGATGCTGTTACTATCAATTTTAGGCATATTGGTAATCCATTGCTCGATATGTTCAAAAAATGCGTCCGCATAATAACGTAAATAACGCAGTGGTAGTTGTTGAACTGTCAAAATGAAAGAAATTGGTACTGATAGCGCCTTATGCAACTGCAGGTTGCAATTTCGAATCTAAACCTGTTTTTAATGATTCCATCTTTTTCTTTTACCTTAGACATTATAAGCTAGTACTTGGCCGCGATCCCGCCTGATGGTAAGCAGTGATGAAATCGTTGATTATAAAGCGCACTAGTTTATTAAGCCTATTCACTTACAAAACTTAGGAATAGGAAGGATGACGGCAGTTGAGCAAGGTGATGCAATGTTAAACCCAAGAGCAACACGACCAAACGATGCTGCGCTAGAGGGAGATTCATCTGGAGACTCTCCACGACCAAACTTCCGACACAACAACATTTGGCGCATCGTACCCGCGACACAACGCAACACAACTGCTCAGACCCGTCCTCTGTACGGCTTCACCAGATATCATGCCGGAACACGACGAATCGCTTGGTGGCAAGACTTTGTCTGGTGGGTGGTAACTTCTGCCGGCAGCCGATGTTATGGCCTACCACCGAGAAAATCGTTGATTGTAAAGCACACTGAATTATTCAGACTCTATTCACTCTAGCCTTAAAGATACTTAAATTGTTATATCAGACGGGAAGACCGCCGCAGGCAAATTGTTCCAGTTCGTCGATGTACGCGGTATGAAAGACAAAGCGAAGCGCTTCGTCCGGGTCACTCATTTTCAATTCAATCTTTTTGTATTGTTCTCACATGATTGTATTAACCATGTTAATCGATAGAGAAAGATGTGCACACTAAAACCGTCCTTTAAAGATAACGTACAAAAAATTCAGAAATTAAAAATAATGTCGCTTCGCTTTCCTTTTCGTATTTCTACTTACTTGGTAGAAATAAAGCTTTTCTGTAACTTGACTAAAGTGAGTACCATAAGAGATGGATTTTTCCATTATCGTCACCAGGGTATATCGTCTGTTCTTCTTCAGCCTATAGAAGTTCACTACTGGGCAAGGGCCTCCTTCAAGGCTTTAAGGCAAAGTATTGAGCTGCCCGCGTCCATCGGCTTTAAGCGATCTTCACCAGGTCACCAGTACACCTTATGGGGGGCCTCCCTACGCTGCATCTTCCGTGCCCGCCACTCCAGAACTTATTATATTGTTTCAAAACAATGTATTTCTAATAAAATATCAGTTCTTCAAAATTCAATTCGTTGCGTTTAAAATATTCCCAATGTCGATACTTGTCACAAACCGTGGCGGACATACGACGGACAGTCGGTTCATTAGTGAGTGAATTCTAAATGTACATTTTACTTGTATATGAGTGTGTGTATCGAGTTTAGGTTTAAATAAGGTTATGTATTTCGGATGTCTTAGCTTTTAGTACTGTGTGTGCAGAAATTTATAGATCATTATATTAAAGCTTGGGTTTATTAGTACCTATGTAAGATATTGTACGTTTTCCTATGAATTACTAATGACCTGAAAATGGTGAGCTTGATTTGAGGTGTTAGTCTTGGCGAAATACATGATTTAATTATGTAGGTATGAAGACATACATTGAGAAATTTAGAACTAGCTGCGCCTCGTAGTTTCATCTGCATAAGTTTCCATCCTGTGAGAATATTGGGATAAAAAGAATGCAATGTGTTGATCTTGGTTATAAACTATCAGTGTGGTAAATTTCATCGAAATATCTTCAGTCGTTTTTATGTAAAAGAGTAATAAACATCCATAAGACCATCCACCCATATATCCATACAGACTTTGACATTTATAGCGGCCGCCAGCGACTACATTCGCGTGGAGTTAGTTATGCACCGCTCCCATTGGTTGTAGCATGATTTTATACAGCCTAAAGCCTTCCTTGATTAATGGGCTAACTAACGCAAAAAAAAAAAATAGGACCAGTAGTTCCTGAGATTAGCGCGTTCAAACAAACTCTTCAGCTTTATGTATTAGTATAGATTAGTAGGAAGTAGGATTGGTTAGCTTAACCTTGCAGACTGATGTGGACATACCTACCTACACATGATGAAATAAACAGTATTAATGTTTTTTTTCCTGGAGGTCAAAGACCGCTGTTAATATTCTTACTTGCAGTGTAAAAAGTAGTAATCACTTTGCAACCTACAGTGAAACTTAATGCAATACTAGAAATCATGACTCACTTCCAAAAACTATCACAAAGACACAGTTTCTGGCATATCATTATTTATTTTGCGATCTCTGTATTGAAATTTCCATAATAACTGCCCAATATAAAACATAAATTAAACCTGATTGCTAGAATGTTCAATACATTTATAATTTATTTTCTGCAACAATCATACTTACATAGGTATTAAAAAAACCAACGAATACCGTCGAGCAATTAGCATGCCAATAAAACAAATGGCCATAAAAACATAGTTTGTAACTGTATAAATATTAATATTCAGATGTATTATAAATCTTACTATCTTCGACGTATACGCAGGTCATAAATAAAGAGATTTGAGAGTCGAGGTTTAAGCCGACTGATTGATACAATATCGACGTTCGAAATGGCCGATTATTATCGTGAATGAAAATAAAAATGTTATGGAAATATAAAGTAATGTGTCTAGTCGTGAAATATATCAGAATATTGACGCAGAACTAATGAAGGGGTTTACAGTGTAATTCGGACTCGGGTTTAATTTAACATTTCTGATATATTCATCGCAAAAACTTAATGTTTTACTTAAAAGACTTTTTTGATTGCTTTGTCTTCTCTTCTTCTTCTTCAGCCTACTGCTGGACAAAGGCCTCCCCCAAGGCTTTCCACGATGACCGGTCTTGTGCCGCCCGCATCCATCGGCTTCCCGCGACTTTCACCAGGTCATTGGTTCATTTTGTTGGGGACCTCCCTAAGCTGCGTCCTCCGGTACGTAGCCGCCACTCCACAACCTTACTGCCCCATCGGCCATCGGTTCTACGAGCAATGTGCCCCGCCCATTGCCACTTAATTTTAGCGACTCGAAGAGCTAAGTCGGTGACTTTGGTTCTTCTGCGGATCTCCTCATTTCTGATTCGATCACGCAGAGAAACTTCGAGCATGGCTCTTTCTACCGCCCTTTGTGTCAGCTTTATCTAAACGTTATAATATTATTTCATCACCACTGCTCTCAAAACAGTGGAGGTAAACATCGTGTGGGGACCGGCACGTCCCAGAGCCAAAACTTCGAAGACATGTGACATCGCCCAACACGTACCGGCAACTGGACAAACGGCTTAAGGTGTTTTCCGAGGCACGCAGAGGTTTTGGTATGATCACCTATCCAGAGGCCAGAGGCAAGAGACTGATCGATCGAGACAGGCTTTTGTTATAGCCATCATGTTAGGGCACCTTGGTATACATTATTGGTGTGGATTGAATTAGCACAATTAGTATCCAAGCCCTTAAATGTTACACATTAAATTATTCATAACCTGCTAGTTTTAACGCATACAGATTTCTTTCAATAGGTATTTAATCAAACGGTTGTATATTAAAAGTAACCAAGGAGTACCTTTTGGTTCGATAATATTAGATATTTTTGTTGTCTACATTCATCCAAAGCTTTTTCAGCTTTGGAGTCTGGGGTCCGCTTTACCAGTCTATTTTCTGATTTTGGCTAAACTTAGATATTTTCTGTTAAGCTACGGTCGTCTGATCTCCACAACCCGAGGGTGATAACGAAGCACTGTAGTCAGACCAATTGTTGGACTTTTGAGGGCTCCAACAACCCGTAACGACTGCCATTAGATGTTCATATGGCAACCGGGATCAAGGGCTTAACGTGCTTTCCGAAGCCCGACCAGATCATTGCAAATATTCATATTCATTATGAATATTTGCACTGGTCTGGTCGGGCCTACAAATATTTGATACTAATACTACTTATATACTAATACTGCGGGGGATCGAACCCGTGCTTCCTTGCGCAACGGTTTTTGTCTACACTGCCAACCTCATAAGCAGTACATTTTCATGAATTATTCAACTAAGCCTATTGTAGTCTACTGCTGGATCTCTCCCAGACTACAGCACAACACCCTGTCCTCCGTCTGTCGTATCCAGTCTGTTTTAAACTCCTTCTATATGTCGCTAACAAATAACACACACTTGTTCCAGTAAAACTTGCGCAAGTATATCCTAACATGTATGTTTTCCACCTGCCTTTCCGCAATTTCATCCACCAAATCACAGAACTACCTGCATAATCCTCTTCTCTACCCAAATTCCCACTCGTAGCAAGTACTAGCGGCAAGTAAATGTGATAAAAACGTCTGCGATCCAATCACAGCAGGCTTTAAGATCCACCGCGCTGAGATTACACAGTGCCATGGAGTTATGGGTCGAAATTCACGAACGAGGATTATTATGGGGCTATGAAAGAAGCGACTAATTTTAGAAGACCATTACTTTAGTTTATTTTCTATTTGTCCCAGGCCCATAATACAGAACCTTAGTTAAGATTAAAAGATTAGATAATCAGCTTATAACGTTCCCACTGTTGGGACACAGGCTTCGTCTCAGTAAGAGGGAGTGGGCCGTAATTCACCTTGCTGGCCAAGTGCGGGTTGGTCGATGTCACATATCTTCGAAGTTTTGGCTCTAGGACATGCAACCGGCATGTCATGATGTTTTCCTTCACCGTTTAGTTACGATTGATTAGCTTAGAACCATTTGATTTGAGTTTTAAGTGATTCTAAATGCACGCTATAGACGTTGACGGCTTCCGCTGACACGTGTCTACAGTTGCAATTGACACCTGTCACTCGCCTGTAACATTTGCTCTCGTTAAGATAAGTTTAATAGTCCGGTTAAGTAGTCACGATCTCTCAAGGTCAGCTACGAGATGCCAAATCAAAAAATAAGATAAGTTTATTGACGAGTTGCTATAGAAATAACATGTTTTCTTTTTGTAAAAAGTTAAATTAAAAACTAACATTTAAATATTTGCTACAATTAGAGTTACTAACCAAATACATATATTATCCTTTTTCTTACATAGTTAGAGATACTTTCATATCGCATTGAAACTTGTAATATGTAAAAGCAAGAAATAAATGGCTTATTTATTTATTTACTTTTTATTGACGAGTTGCTACTATCAGTGATTAAATAACTGTAAAAGGACAGAAGGCCAACACTTGTAATGTAAAAACATTCAAAATCTAGGCTTATTTATAATTATAAACTAGTTCTAACTGGTAACTATTAGCAGTAATGGTTGTTGGTAAAGCGCGCTAGTAATAAGAGCCTATTCACTCAAAAAACTATGTGACTATGAAGGAAGACGGCAGTTGAGCGAGGTGATGCAATGTTAAACCAAACAATACTACCAATGATGCTGATTCAGAGGGAGATAGATCTGGAGACCCTCTACGACCAAACTCCCGACACAACAACATTTGGCGCATCGTACCTGGCACACATCGCAACACAACTGCTCAGACCCGTCTTCCGTACGGCTTCACCAGATATCATGCCGGAACACGACGAATCGCTTGGTGGCAAGACTTAGCCACTGTCTCATCTTGGCGTTAATCAAATATCAAAAATGCAGGAAATTTATAAGCGTTTCGACAGATAGAAATTGACATCCAGACGGTGATCGTACTTGAAATTATAAGACTTACCCGTCAGATGCTTTACTTTGTGTAAATAATTCACCGTTCAAAATCAAAATCAAAGCATTTATTTCAAATAAACCAGTTACAGGCACTTTTGAATTGTCAGAAGGTCGGTCAGTCAACAAGATGAAGCTAGTCGCCCATTCCAAAGAGTAGGTACCTATGGAGAAGAACGGGCAAGAAACTCCATGGACAGTCACTCTTTTAAATTTTCAAGCTATTGTTACAAATATTTGATTACATCATTCATGTTGAAATCAACCGTGTGAGAACGATGCAGAAATATATTGTACGCCGAGAGCGTCCATTATGGAAAACACACAAAAATCAATTCAGAAATTAAAATACGCCGTGGCAGCTAAGAGATGACCAGTCCCCTCCGACGGCGTCCGCTCACGAACATGACGAATGGATCAGCATCATTCAGCTCAACCATATTGAAGGGAACCCAATGACCCAACACACACGCCACCATCAGCGAGACATTTGAGTGAGCATGACATACTCTCAACAGCCAGAGCACTATCAAGTCAATAAAAAAGACTAACCCAACAAAAAATGCCTTACAGCACATTCGTACATTGTGCTTACACGTTTGCCATGCAATTATACAATACTAAGAAATTGAATCTACACAATGCTAAGATAGTTTTGTCCAAGGTTCAGCAGCTCCAACAGTGTTCCCGAATACTAAGTATAGCTCCTGTGTAGCTGTACAAGTGCTGAACACCTCTGTCAGCGATACAATTCCGTAACGTACAATATGCTTGGCTACATAGTGTGTAATACAGGCTTCGAATTAATAACATAAACAATTACATATTCAAACTACAAGAGGAAAAATCAGAGAACAATCAGTGTATAGAAATCGGACGCAGGTCAAGTCCAAGCCTTTTTGTCCTCAATATAATCCTTCACACTATAAAATACTTTCTGACACAACGTACGTTTAATGAAGGATTTGAATTTATTCAGGCTCAGATCTTGAACCACCTCTGGATTCCATTGTAAAAATGTATACATTGGCATCTGAAAGAGCCACCTATTTTCTTGAGCCTTGTTGTAGGTACAATAAATTTGTGCCTGTTCCTAGTATTTATATTATGGACATCACTGTATTTTTTTAAACAATTTTATATTTTTATGAGCATACAAAAGATTTTCATAAATATATTGAGACGGCACGGTCAGTACATTAATCTCTTTAAATTTTTCTCTGTGAGAGTGTCTCGGACTTAATTTATAAATTGCACGAACAGCTCGTTTCTGCAAAACAAATATTGTTTGAATATCGGCGGCATTTCCCCACAACAGAATGCCGTACGACATTACGCTATGGAAATAGCCAAAGTACACTAAACGGGCTGTCTCAACATCAGTCAAATTACGAATTGTCCTAACTGCGTATGCAGCAGAACTTAGTTTTTTTGACAATTTTTCAATATGTGGACCCCATTGAAGCCTAGCATCCAGAGTTATACCCAAGAATACTGTGCTGTCTTCAGATTTCAATTCTTCGCCCTTTATCAACACTTTAGTTTCCACCTGCCTAACGTGAGGTAGAGTAAACTTAATGCATTTGGGTTTTTTCTCGTTTAAGAGTAAATTATTAACATTAAACCAATGGACTACTTTGGAGATCGCGCTATTTACATCATCAGTAACCTGCTGCTGACGTTTCAGTTTGAATAAAAGTGAAGTATCATCTGCAAACAACACTATATCGTGGTTATCCTTTACTAGGTACGGCAGGTCATTGATGTAAATAAGAAACAAAAAAGGACCAAGAATTGACCCCTGTGGGACTCCCATTGTTACCAAAGACCCGGAAGATCTTGTTCCATTAACGTCAACGCTTTGAATCCTACCACTCAAGTAAGATGTAATAAGATCCAGTGCAGAATTCCGGATCCCGTAGTGGCGGAGTTTCCCGATTAACGTATCGTGAAGAACGCAATCGAATGCCTTAGACAAATCACAAAAGATGCCCAAGGCATCGCATTTATCCTCCCATGCATTATAGATATGTCCTAGAAGTTCAACACCGGCATCAGTAGTTGAACGACCCCTTGTAAAACCGAACTGTTTGCTATGTAATAATTTATGTTTATTAAAAAAAATTAGCATTTGGTTTAAAATTAATTTCTCAAAAATTTTACTAAAGGTAGGTAGTACAGAAATAGGTCTATAATTTGTGGGGTCTGATGTACTACCTGATTTAAACAAAGGTATTATTTTACTATTTTTCATGAGATCAGGAAACTCTCCACAGTCAATACAAGCATTAAAGATATCTGCTAGAGTGGGTGCCACAATATCAGTAATAGACTTAGCAACTTCCACCGAATGACCCCATAGGTCAGCAGTCTTTTTTACATTTAGAGTGTGAAAGATTTTAATTATATCTCTACGGATAACATATTCAAAATGAAACTCCGAATCACAAACATTAACATTTTCTTTAAAATCGTCGTTTGAAATGTTTTAGAACTAAATTTTTAAGAAATATGACATCTTCCAACTCATACTGTGCCCGCATTGTGTATTATAGCCCACTCTTTCTAAAGAAGAGGAGGCCTATGTCCCAAAAGTGGAAACATTATGTACGCTGTTTATGCAGTTGCTGGTAAAGATAATGTTTTGTACATTTGCAAAGAATCTCTCAGTGAAATGTAGCCATGTTTATACTCTTCCATTAAAAGAAAACAGACTTTATATAAACTGTTTATCTTCAGGCAATGCGTTGATTGAATTATGAATGCGAGTTGCTGCAATACGAACATGTTTTTAAATAAACACGGTATTTATTTTTGAAATTAAACATTTGTGCTACTAGGGAAATCACCTTTAAAAGTGTAAGCAAATACAGACATTGAAGCTTCATGAATGCAAAATTATTAATATCTTCATCTCTATTTGAAAGTATCCGACGAACTAATTGCAACCTTGCATCTATACAGCTATTGACGTTACCTAAGTAGCCATGTAGGTTTGTTAGACTAGCTTTTACCCGCGGCTTCACTCGTGGTAAATTCGGGGTAACACGGTTCCCATTTCCTAATTTAGAAAACACGTACATATTCGTCTTAAGGTACCAAAAAATGTATTATCTTCGTAGTGACTGATAATCAATTGAACTGTGTGGCGATAATGGTAGAAGTATAATATTATAGTACCTTAGCCGCGTGCAGTGTCCCTTACTGAACTTCACTGCGGGTGACGTAACCTACGACAAACTTATTATTTGCGGTTGGTACAGTAATTAGGTCCAGGGATCGATCCGCAAAATTAAGTGTGTTTTTTATTGTAAGTACTTTTCAGAAATAAAAAGTACCTAGTGTGGTGCCGAGGATATTAAAAATAACTGTACCAAGTTTGATCGTAATCGAACTAGTAGTTTTATCGTGATGCCTGAACAAATAGATGAATAAAAATTTCATCACATTTCAGAGTTCAGTGTTGATCTATAGTTGAGCCAAATTCGATAAAGAATAGAGGTAAACAAACCGTTGCTAGGCAACGAGTAGTTTACGTCTAAAAGACATATGTTAACAACCTTTTCTACATACATGATTTTCATAAAAGTAATAATCCTACTTCCTACTAATCTAAACAATTTATTTATGTTTAGATATTTATGATTTGCATAGAACGCTTAACCTATTTGAATGAAATATGACATACATGTAAGCTAATTTCCTAATAAGTTACATTTTTGATACATATATATTATAATTAGTCCATTTTTGAAAATATTACAATGCATGTGTTATGTAGTTGATTTAAAAGTAATTAAAATACGCGAAATTGTATTGACAAATGCCTCAACTTTATTCATTGGTTGAATTCCACAAAATGTGTTTCATATCTGGATTTCATCCATCTTTCTTTTTTTGTAGGGCTATCACGTAAAATTAATGACGACTTTTTAATGGTTTTTCGAAATACCAAGTTATTATGCATGTTATTTTAGTGATTCTATTGAAATATGCTGCAATAGGGATTGTTAATAAATAGTTAGCACGTAAAAGTCGATAATCATGTAAATAACAGGAGATTAGTAAAACGTGAGTTGTGATAACCCTAAATTGGTTTGTTTACCTGTATTCTTTATGGAGCTTGGCGGGAATATAGATGTCTTTAATTTTTTTGGTATTTTCAATGTACAGAATTTTAACTTCTACAAATTTATTATAAGTACAGATAACAAGTCGTAGCGTGGGTAGGCCCCCGACAAGGTGGACCGACGACCTGGTAAAGGTCACGGGAAACCGCTGGATACGGGAGGCGCAGGACCTTAGGGGGCGGTTTCGTGGAGAACCTTGGGCGAGGCCTATGTCCAGCAGTGGACGTCTTTAGGCTGAAATGATGATGATGATAGATAACATATCATGTATTGATTCGTTTTATTTAAATACCAATTCAAGTAATTTAAAACATCCAAAAACGCAATGTGATCTCATAATCAATTAATATCAAAAATGTAGATAAATTATAGGTATTTTTGACAAATTAACAATGTTAACAAAATTGCCTTTCTGATTGTTCTGTTAGCAAGGGTTTTCCGATACGAACTTAAATGATCCATACCATTATTCTTGCAGAAAGTATCAACAGGTTTCCTGGCCACGTTTGTAGAGAGGGAGGCGAATACAGAACGCTTCGTTTAACCTTCGATTCCTGAATGGAAAATTGTCGGTCGGAGGTACTCTTGAGGCCTCAGTACAAATCTGCGTACGCGTTAAAGCACATACTATAGTTTCTTCCCGCTTTGCTTGATGTTAAAGCAGATACCAGAATGTGAAAGGTTCATGTTCTTCACCAATTTCTTGCATCACCATTTTATATGCTTTTGAATGGTATTTTGATAACATATGGAACTAAGCCGTAGTCGTTAACAATGAACCTTATAATAAAGCTTAAGGTCACTCAAAGGGCAATGAAGAGGGCTATACTTGGGGTTTCATTGTCATCATCATCACGACCAGTCTTCTTGGAGATCCTTGGGGGAGCCCCATGTCCAGCAGTGGACGTCTTTCAGCTGAAATGGTGATCATGATGATGAATAAAAAAAAAAAAAAAAATACGGACAAATCACACAGATTGAGCTAGCCCCAAAGTAAGCTCGAGACTTGTGTTATGGGATACTAACTCAACGATACCACCTATATTTATAATAGATACATATATAGATAAACATCCAAGGCCCAGGCCAATCAGGAAAAGATCGTTTTCCATCATGATCTGGCCGGGGATCGAACCCGGGGATTCCACGTCGCAGGCAGGCGTGTTGACCGCTGCGCCATGAAGGACGACAACGACGATGACGATGGTATATTTGAACGAGATTTGAGCTTTTTTCATTCATAGAGACCGCAGTTTACGACATAGCTTGCAGAGTAAGCAAGCTAAAGTTGTAGTTCGATGAAAGGGCCAGTGGTATAGCAGAGAAGTCCTGGAGTGGAAACTTTTATTTCAACTTCATCAGCAAACATAGCGCCTCCTAGCTGGATCAACCGACAACCTCGGAAAGACAGCGGAGACAGAGTGGATGTGGCGGAGGATCAGCACCCTCAGTAACAATAGGTTTCATTTTGATATTCATTGAGTTGTTTACGTTATTGAACAAACATATTTTTGTAACACATGTAACAATGGAATATGTTTCAAAATGATTCATATTAAGAGTTGTAGTGTGTTACACAATTAGGGAACAGGCGTAATTACATCCCATGGTAGGGTCCATGTCCAGCAGTGGACGGCTCTAGGCCAAGCTGATTCATTCACACATAGAGATATCATTAGGAATTATAATAAATCAACAACCAATCTGGTTGAGTAAATCCTTATTACACCACGACGTAAGAAAAAGTTATTATTTTTTATACTACTGCCATGTAAGCAGGTATATAAATGTGAATGCGATCATAAAGGGTGCTCGAAAAGCATTACCAAATCGGAAAAAGCGTTAAGGCAGCCTGTTGTAGGTATGTATGTTTTGAAATTTTTTTTTTTTACATAAGTATTATAAACCAGCGCTTGACCGCAATCCTGCCTGATGGTAAGCAGTGACGCAATCGTTGATGGTAAAGCGCACTAGTTTATTAAGAGCCTATTCACTCTAGCCTTGAAGACACTCAAATTGTAGTCCGACGGAAACACCGCCGCTGGCAAAATTGTTCCAGTCCCTCGATGTACGCGGTATAAAGGAGGAGGCGAAACGCTTCGTCCGGATCGTAGTGGTGTTAACAAGGGTGGAAACCAGCCGTACGACGGGTCGTCCGCTGGTGGAACGGAGATGGGGGAATTAAATCATGCAATTCCCTCGCACACTCCCGAAATGCATCCTATAGAACACCGAAAGGCTGGCTACTCTACGCCTGTGCTCTAGGCTTTGGAGACCAACTCGAGTTAGATCAGGTCACCAATCAGCCTCTTTGCACGTCTCTCCACTGAATCCAAAGTGGCCAGGTGACACTTGGCAGCACCAGCCCAAATGTGGCTGCAGTACTCACACACGAACGGACCTGTGCTTTGTATAACATTAGAAGCTGCCCAGGTGTGAAGTACTGCCGGACCTTTGCGATAACGCCAAGTTTCCTGGCAGCCACCTTGGCCTTGGACTCAATGAACCGCCCAAAGTTAAGGTTCAGGAAATCTCAACTCCCAAAAGCTGAAGGCGGTCGGAACACTCAAGGACACATTCCGAAAAGTGGGGCCAAGGTGGAACAGGCTCCTTTTTGGCGGTGAAAAGACACGCGCTCTTTGTAAATGTATCTATAGTATGCGAAGTGCTGCTCCTCCGCCCTTTCAAGATAAACATTTTTTTAATATTTATACACTAGTGCTTGACTGCAATCCCGCTTGATGGTGAGCAGTGATGCAATCGTTGATGGTAAAGCACGCTTGTTTATCAAAAGTCTATTCACTCTACTCTTGAAGACTAATCTTCAATCGTACCGTCATACTCAATGCCCCTACTGTCAAAGATCTTGGTTTGTATATAGACTCGACGCTGAATGAATTCATATAAACGGCCACTATTATTCACTGATTGATCTTGAATATAACAGAACTATTCCTGTCTTAAAGCTAGCTTCGATAGCTTCCAATAAACAGACAGGCTGGGCGATAGGACAGAGTAGGTAGTACAAGAATGAACAAGATTGTTCGATACGCCAGTCTGTTGATGAAGCCAACACGACAGTGTCCATCGGAGATGAATGACTAAATGAAAAGAATAAAGAGCCTCATGATCATATCAGCATTTTTTCACAGTCGCATTCGAAGCTTTTTGCAGTTTGATCTAGGGTCCATACCAGTCTAACTGCTGTTTTTGGCTAAACTTCGATATTTTCCGTGAAGCGACTGCCGTCAGACCTCCACGATCCTAAGGCGATATCGAAGCATTGCAGTTAGACCAATTGTTGGACTTTTTGAGGGCTCCAATTAATCCGTAACGACTACCACCAGATGTTGATATGGCAACCGGGACCAACGGCTTAACATGCTTTCCGAGGCATGACCAGACCAGTGCAAATATTGATATTAATGCATATAAATATTTACTCTGCGCGGGGATCAAACCCGCGCGTCTTTGTGCAGTGGCCGCGTTCGCTACCGCTACGCCACGGAGGCTGTCGTAGTTAATTAAGAGCCTATTCATACATAATACAGTTCATTCCAAATTGGCTTTAACATTACCTACCTCAAGAACGTCTGATGTCTATTGAAACTTACTAAAGAAAATGAATATCAGCTTCTCTAGATTAATAATGAAGCCAATCTCAGAGCAGAAATGGGTTTTAATTTATAAAATTCTAATAACGATCTGGATGGCGGCGGGAAAGCCGGTTAGAGATTAATCCGAACTAATGTTATTAATACGAAAATCCCGTAATTGGTAGTTCAATCACGTTCCGATGAGAGAAGCTTAATTTTCTTTTATTTTTGGTTGACGTCGTGAGTGCCCTTTATGTCTGGACGTTTTTATTTAAGTATTTTTCTGTATTTTGTTTGTTATTGTAATTAATTGCGTTTTGTTTGTGCGGAATAAAGAATTTTTCTTTCTTTCTTTCTTTCAATAAGTTTTTACTTACTTATATTTCCATTTTATATGTTTTTAGGGTTCCGTACCTCGAAAGGAAAAAACGGAACCCTTATAGGATCACTTTGTTGTCCGTCTGTCTGTCTGTCTGTCTGTCTGTCTGTCTGTCTGTCTGTCTGTCACCACCCTTTATCTCAAGAACGCGTGGATATATCAAGCTGAAATTCACATGAAATACTCGGGTCTATTGTCCCTTTAAGCTGTGAAAATATCAAACTTCTAAGCCAAGCCAATCAAAAGATATAGCCGATTATGTCGATATTTTCAACAAATTTTCGACACTCGCAAAGGAATCAAAACCTACAGGATACTTCCCGTAAACTCAGAATCTTGAAAATTGGCATGAAGCATTGTCATATAATGCAAATATAGGAAAAATTGCGAAAATCACATTTTTTTAGTTATATAACATAATAAACAGATTTTAATAAAATGGAACTTACTACCTTATTTCTCACGAACGAATAAAGTTATCAAATTGAAATTTATACCAAATACCTAGGTCTATTGTCCCTTTAAGCTGTGAAAATATCAAACTTCTAAGCCTAGCCAATAAAAAAATACAGCCGATATGTCGACATTTTAAACAAATTTTCGACACTCGCAAAGGAATCAAAACCTACAGGATACTTCCCGTAAACTCAGAATCTTGAAATTTGGCATGAAGGATTATCATATAATGTAAATATAGGAAAAATTGCGAAAATCACATTTTTTTAGTTATATAATATAATAAACATATTTTAATAAAATGAAACTTACTACCTTATTTCTCACGAACTAATAAAGGTATCAAATTGAAATTTATACCAAATACCTAGGTCTATTGTCCCTTTAAGCAGTGAAAAAATCAAACTTCTAAGTTAAAGCGATCAAAAGATACAGCAGTTTATACCGACATTTTCTAAGGAAATATGCCATGTTGCGCTTTGTGTTACTGTATATCTCGTTATAGTAAAACGACTGGACCTAACTTCGGAATGTTTTTCTATGAATTATTTATATTTCGTCTGCAATTCAAATTTAAAAAAAATCTTAGTTCTAGAAAATGTTCCATTATTGTAATAAGCGCCCTCTATTGTTGAGTAGTTTTACTATTTTCTTGTAGAGATGTAGTAATGTTGTTTATCGATTTAGTTATCGATAATACTTATTAAGATGAATACATTTTGTTGTATTTTATTGACATTTAAAATATAGCTAAATAAACTTAAAATACTTATTACTATATTTCAAGTTTATTTATTATTAACTCTATTTAAACATAATCATATCATATTAATAAACAAAATTGAATGAACAATTACTATTCATTTATCTAGGTTTTTGTTATTTTTGGTTTCCGAATAAAAATAATGTCGTAGGGAAAAAGTGGATACGATTTGTCCAGATAGACCGTAGAAAAGAAAATTGGCTTCCGTCTCATTTGTCGAAATTATGCTCAATGCATTTTAAAAGAGAAGTTATCTACTTTGGAAAGACTTGTCGATCAAATTAAAAAAAAAAAAAAGAATCGGTACCTTGTATTAGAAATGAAATAGTAAGTTACTAATTTCATTACTTTTTTACTTAACCGTAAAAATTGGAATAAAATTTACGGTTAAGTGGATAAGTACATAGATTACATAACTTATTTATAATGAAATATATTCATAAAATATGTAGGTACGTATATGTAGTACACTGATTGCGAGCTACTTTGTGATTTTGAGGATTCCGTACCTAAAAGGTAAAACGAACCCCATTCATGAGGCTTCTCTGTTCGTCTGTCCGTCTGTCACCAGGCTGTATCTCATAAACCGTAATAGCGAGACAGTTGTAATTTCCAGAGATTGTGTTAGTATTTCTGTTGCCGCTATAACAACAAGTACTAAGAATAAAAATAATAAAATATTTAAGGGGGCTCCCATACAACAAACGTGAATTTTTGCCGTTTTTTGCTCCATATTAATAACGGAAATAGATAGACGCTTAAAATGTTCACAGAATATTTGGTTATATATTCAAATTACAAATAAATAATTAAAATAAAATAAATCCTGAAGGCGGGCTCCCATACAATAACCGTGATTTTTTTGCCGTTTTTAAAGATAATGGCGTACGTATCTGGTAAAGGTCTTGTTCCAGTAGACTACCATTTTTGTCGTGATTTGGACAATTATCTACGTGACAAGAAGTTTTCTTCCCAGGAGGCAGTTCTGCTTTCACACAGTTTGTGCAGTCTAGATCCTCAGAGTTCTATCACAAAGGCATAAACGACCTTCCTATATATTGATTATAAATGAATTATTTAAAAATTAATAAATAAGCAATTATTTACATTTTCAGTACTAATCGGCAATTTTAAACTTTAACGCCTATTATATTAAAAGAATTATATAAATAAGAAACTTGTAATCTTGAAATTACCCATAATTATTCTGCTTCCTAATTTTTTGTTTCAAGCTATCATATTGCGAAAAAACATCGTCGTAGTAACTTCTTTGAATATTATCGATAACTTTATATCGAAATGATACAAACCCTACCACAGTTTTTTGCATTGCCATTTAAAAATATTTGCAAACAAACGTGTAAAAAGAATAATTTTGCTAAAAACGAAATGCAAAACGAAAATTGCAAAACAAAATGCGCTTTATGGCCTAAAAGGTCTATTACACTCAAAAATCGCAATAAACTGAGCGTTAAAATAATTCGTAAGCATAAAACATCTAAAATGCCAATAGACGGTGTCACGGTAAATGAATAGTAGCGAATAAAATTCTAAAACAGTTTTTGTTTTGTACAAGACAAGTTTCACTTAATTTATTTACTTTTCAATATTTATTTACCCGATTTGAACTATACTAGGGTATTAAATCGGATCTGGCAACATAGACCACACTGGCCACCTACCGGGCAATAGCTGAATATATTTTATATAAACTTATTTCATTTTTACTATTTGATGTCTCCAATTGTAGATCTAATTTTGCTATATTGTACTAGATGGCGGAACTGAACCATGGGATCACAGTTTTTCTATGCCATTTTGACACATGCCCTCTCTATATATCTTAAATCTCTTTGCCTACAAGGTACTTCCCGTGAACTCAGAATCTTGAAATTCGGCACGAAGCAACGTTATATTATAGTACAGACAGATAAAGGAAAAATTGTGAAAATTATAAATTTGAAGTTACATAAAATATTAAAATATTATTTTTGCTTACAAATGACATAAAATATTTTTTTAATAATTATAAACTTACTACCTACCCTTTTTCACATGAACGCGTAGAGATATTAAAGTTGAAATTCATATCAAACTCTTCTTAAATCTAATTGCCTCTAAACTGTGAAAAATTCTAAATCAATGCTAGTATTATAAATGCGAAAATAACTCTGTCTGTCTGTTACGCTTTCCCGTCTAAACCTCTCAACCGATTTTGATGAAGTTCGGCACAGACAATCTTTAGACCCTGAGAAAGAACATAGGCTACCTTTTATCCCGGAAAAATTTGATGTTCCCGAGGGGAATTTAAACAGCGCGATATAACCGAACTCCACGCGGGAGAAGCCGCTGGCGGAAAGCTCGTCATAAATTGTAAACCGCTACGTTTGTACGGCGGAACCCTCGGTGTGCGAGTCCGACTCGCATTTGGCCGGTTTTTTTTTTATTTGCTGGTATATTGGCTCGAATTTAATGTTCTGTGTTTTATGTTAGTTACTTTACATAGATTGACTTGCGATGTCAGGGCAGGTATTTCTACAGTTTGGGCCAAAATAGCGTGAGGTGACAGGTCTATAAGACCATCATTAGATCTGTTTTTCTGTATGGCAGTGAGGCGTGGCCTGTGCTTGAGCGACACAAGCAGGAGCTGCATGTCACGGATATGAATAAGTTGCGGTGGATGTGTGGAGTTACGCGGAAAGACCGCATCAGGAACTCCCGCATCATACATTATAATGTTGTTAAAATTAATATATTTCAAGGACTATAGTAAACATTTAATATATTGCTTAGTGATGCTAATATGTTTCAAAACGATTCTAAAACATAACATTTGTTTATAATCTCGTATATCTGAAGTAATTTTACCCACACACGATACTCGTTTGTGATTGGTCTAAAAGAGCGGTATGTTAGAGAGTATATAAGGCTAAGATGTAGCCGGCTCTGGACAGTCTGAGTCGAGAATTCTAAAAGTTATAAACCAATAAGGATAAGTGAATAATATATCTGAAGGAATTGGGCCAAAGTACTGGTTCATTGCTGTAAGTAAATAGTCATTAGACATTGTTATAGATTTATGATTATAATGTATATTGTGTGTTATTTAGGTTGGGAATACTTTCCTGGCTAATGGTATTATGTTGCTATACTTCTAAGTACTCTTGGACTGCTGTCCAAGAGTTAGAAGTTAGTGTATTTTAAAGATAACATTGACAAAGAATGAAAGATATTGATAGATATGTTGTCATGTTTCCAAGGAGTTTCTTGTCCAGTTCTTCTCCTTGAATGACCTAGTTTTGCGAACGGACAACTACCTTACTTTATAAATTTGTGACAAGTCTAAATTGAAATAAAATATCTAGTCTTGTCTGTCCGTGCTTTACTTTATAAAACCCTATTTCCCTACAAGATATATTCGTATAAACATTCACACACTAAATAACCAGCTAGTAACTATCCTGATGTGCAAAGCTTATAATAAATAAGCTTTGCTTTGAGAAATTAGACCTTAGATGTTTAGGCCATTACATTCCTGTACATATTTATACATATTTATAATTTTATATATAGGTATGTGTATTACCCAAGTCATAAAATCTCTTACACGCATCTATTCGATTAGTGCTGTAAGTGATTATAATAAACTATCTGTCTTGTGATAATATTAAACTGTGTGCATAACAACAAGAAAAAGTATCATTCCCAACTCCTGGCAGGCTCCCCGGCACCGCACCTAAAATATACAGTCCGCTAGAAACAAACTATGCGCGGCCATCTTCTCCCGCACAATCATATAAAATAAATATTCTGCCAAAATTTCAAATTGAAATAAACACTTCAGTAGCACTATTTTGTTATTGACAAGTAACGTCAAGTAAGTGATTGACCTACGTAGTAAGGTAATGTCGAACAGGAAAATCATAAAACTAAAGCAACTTAAACTTACTTAATTAAAACTATAAACAAGTTATATCTACAAAAAATAAGTAACAAATAATAGAAAGTCCTTTACGAGGCCAAAAGGCTCCTGTCTCAGCAGAATGCTTCGAAATTTAAAAAGCAAATGTCGCAGCCCTGGTATTCTGATAGGGCATGGTGTGATGTCACAGGCAATCAGAGCAACACAAACACAGCACACAACAACACAGCGGACCTGTGCTTGCAGTGTCAAGCACAGGTCCGTGTCCCGGACCGGTCTCGTGTATGGAGTACTGCAGCTACATTTGGGCTGGTGCTGCGAAATGTCATCTGGCTACTTTGGATTCAGTGGAGAGACGTGCAAAGAGGCTGATTGGCGACCCAGATTTAACTCGAAACGGTCTCCAAAGCCTGGAGCTCAGGAGTAGAGTAGCCAGCCTTTCGGTCTTCTATAGGATGCATTCTGGCGAGTGTGCAAGGGAATTGCATGATTTAATTCCCCCATCTCCGTTCCACCATCCGACGACCCGTCGTACGGCGACTTTCCACCCTCACGCTGTTGACACCACTACGATCCGGACGAAGCGTTTCGCTTCTTCTTTTATACCGCGTACGTCGAGGGACTGGAACGATTTGCCGGCGGCGTTGTTTCCGTCACACTACAATTTGAGTGTCTTCAAGGCTAGAGTGAATAGGCTCTTAATAAACTAGCGCGCTTTACCATCAACGATCGCATCACTGCCTACCATCAGGCGGGATTGCGGTCAAGCGCTGGTTAATAATTTCCAAAAAAAAAATAACAAACATATGTTTATGAATAAATACGCAAAATATTGAATAAAATAAATAGTTCATATTTACTCCGCGTGAGACGTACCCTCAATTGTCTATCATCATTTATCGTTGTATTTTATCGTCCCACTGCTGGGCACAGGTCTCCTCTCATACAGAGAAGGATTTAGTATAATCACCACGCTTGCTCAATGCGGGTTGACGATTTCAGCCTTAAAGTCCAGGTTTCCTCAAGATGTTTTCCTTCACCTGTTTCTTATTTTGGTTTCCTTCAGATGTTTTCCTTATAAAGTGTAGGAAAACAATTGTCTATGGAATATCTTAATTTGAACATAACTGTATTTCGGATAATCCATTCGTATTCTATTATTAATTTGTGAATGTAAATTAGATCAAAGCCAAGTTGTTGTTCAAGTGTCGACTGAGGACAATATATACTCAGCGTACGTTAAGCAAGTCATATAAAATTTATTGAAGTGAAAGCAGATTACGAACTTTTTATCATAATGACAATGGAATCGTTTTGGAATGACAAATTTATAAAAATAGCTCACTATGGTGCCTGTTTGCATGTCTTAGTCAAGATAGTTAGTAGTTAGAAGCTGAAAAAGACTTCTGATGCGACTGGGATTAACGCTGGGATGATGATGATGAGTCAAGATAGTTAGTATAAGGATTATCATCATCATCAACCTTTTTTATCGTCCCACTGCTGGGCACAGGTCTCCTCTCGTACAGAGAAGGATTGAGCATAATCACCACACTTGATCAATGCGGATTGACGATTTCAGATTTAATGTCCATGTTTCT